>BMAV01023907.1:1151407-1264511 GCA_019973955.1 Trichonephila inaurata madagascariensis
ATATATATATATATATATATATATATATATATATATACGCTCCCCTACTCAGTTGTCAATCTTTCGAATTTCCAATACTGGCTATTACTCATTTCGTTGTAAGCGGTGCGGCGCCTCGAATTCCCCCCTCCCTTTCACAGTCTATCTAACCGTACTCATACTTACTCCTGAATGTGAAAAATAAATAAGGGGAAAAAAATCATCTCGTAAGAAGAGAAATCAATTTAAGAAAAAGACTTCCTACAGCCGTCGCAATAAATCCGCCCTGAATTAAAAATGGTCCCGTGACTCAGTGGCACCAGGTCCGATGGTCGCCGATCTCAGGTCAAAGTCGGTGTTTCTGTAGGTCACCTCACTTTCTCTCTCATCTTTTTCCTGTCCCTTCCCCTCCCCCTTTACGCTTCTTCCTATTCCTGAGCTTTCCCACCCCTCTTCGAGATCTTTCCTCTACTCATGCCCCTTTACTTTCGGCTTTTCTTCGCCGTGGGGAATATCTACAAACGGCGCCGGCCATATCTGTCTGCAATGCCTCCGTCCCTATTTTTTCCCCTCTGTATGAAAATTGAGTTTACTTTTCCCTACCTTTCCCGAGGGTCGGGAATTCCCATCTATATGTTGGTTAAGTTGTCTGTTTGAGAATTCTATGTTTATATGTATGGGAGTGAAGTGAAAAGGAATAGGAGAGTTCGGTTCCTGCTAGGTTTTTTGATGGTCAGGTGGGAAAATAGGGGGCATCCCCCCCCCCTTTCTTTAAAATCTGTAGATCTTTTAAAAAACAAATGTTTTGTTAGAAAGGAACAGATTAATATAAGAGCATTTCCCCTGCTTTGTTTAATGTAATCGGTCTGGACATTATAAAATATCCTTACTGGTAGGAAAAGATAACAGCTATTAGCATATGTTCAAGATTCCAGACGGCCTAGGGAAATAGGGAGATGTGGCAACAAAAGTTTTAAAAAATCGATTCCAGCACATGAAATGTCCAAAACTGGATCAACAAAAACATCGAAGGAAAGCCCTCGGCCTGTACTTGATGATGAAGACTTTTAACAGACCGGTGTATTTATTCAGGGGTTCAGAAAAGTTTGCTTTGAACGTTATTGTTAGCAATTTTAGTTTAACTGTGTCAACTACCTTTTGATAATCCATCATTTTGCATTTCATTATCATACATAATTACAATTTCAGATTTAATATTTCAAGAAGTACGTGTGATATGAAAAATAATGTAATGTCACCATCACTCTTTATTTGCAAATCAGATTGAACAATAAGGATTACGTCTTCAGTTTCAGTAGTAATAACGTTAAAGGAAAACGGAAAAGGGCATAAAATACATCATTTGTCTGTTAGCTTCATATATCCTACAAACTGCAAAAGTAAAAAATAAACCAAAAAATAAGGTATTTTAATTTATCCTAAGAACAACAGCAAAAAAATTAATACATTTTCTTAAAAATGCTCAAATGTACAATTCATGTTTTAAAAAAAATATATAATCAATTAAATTGCGTTTGTCTGAGAGAGAAATGGAATAAAAGAAAAAAAATCCATTGATAAACAATTATTTCTTATCAATAAATAAGAAAAAACTGACTATTTACAAGTAAGCTTCATATTTAAAAAAAATAGCTAATTTAAAAGCACAATCCTCTAATCTTTTTTTAAAAGCATCCAAGCTTCTTGATTTTAGATATTGAAACACTTCAAATAATTGCTTATCTAAAGTTATTTTTTTCTTTCGAATCCCAATTTAATGCCATGTAGAGGCTTTTACATCTAAAAAATTATTTCCTTAAGGGTTTTTCTTGTTGTCAACATCAAACTTTTTTCTAAATATGCGAATATATAAAAATTGCAAAAACCATAGCTTTTATAACAGCATTAACAGGAAGACGTGACTATAGATTCCATTCTTCTTTGCAAAAAGTATTCTAACCATCATACATGCAATTAGTTAAGAAAAATTTTCGCAAGAATACTAAAATACAATTATTATCTGAAGATGTTCAAAAGCATACAACAGAGGTATGACATAATAATAATAATTTTTTTGTCGTTAATAAATATTCCATTTCATTTTTTAACATTGCATATGCTTGAAGTTTTATAACTATATTGACACATACTTTTCACTACTACAAACTGTCAGATACATTAATTGTTACAACATTTTTCTTGAAATGCACATTAGCATCGCTTTTATCGAACTAAATGTACTGCCCAAGAAATAATCTAGAGTGCTAAGTAAATATTTTAAAAGGAAAAGCAGATGTTTTATCTTTGTCTTTTAGAATTCAGTCATGGGGAAAAAATGCTTTTTTTTTAAGTAAATGAAAGTTTTCTAAAAAGTTGTATCTCTAGAGTTAATTCAAAAATTTTAAGAGCTATTTTAATTTGTTTTTGTCATAAAAAGCAGATTTTATTCTCCAATGGATCGATTTCTTTTCAAGATTTCTTTACCCGAAGTTTTTATTCAGAAAACAAGTTCTTATTATTTTTTTACTTCTCTAAGACTCTTCTAAGAATCTTAAAATATACACTTTTCCTTTACTTAAAATAATTATTTCAGGTAGATCATTTTAAAAGATTTCTTGTTTTTTCATTTTTAAAAAAACAATCTTTTTGGTTAGTTAACTAATTACCTAAAAATTTTAAAATTTTGTAACTGAACTATATCTATGTATGTATATGCATATATAGTGTCATTTTTCTCATAAATATAAAATTGTATGATGAAGTTATTCATATTATTTAAATTTTCCCTATCTTATCTATTTTTCGACTACTAATGAGTAACATTGAGATATATTTTTTCTAGTCCAGTTAATTTCTTTGATATTTAATGCAATGTCAGTCAATAAATGATTCATTGTTAATGGATTTCAAACAGTTCACTTTTTAATATACGAGTCTCTTGATAATTTGACATAGTAATGGATTATTTTCAAAACTATTCTATACTATTTAAATCTACATTTTTTGTAATACAGTTGAACCTGTTTTTGTGCGGTAGATAAGGACCGCATAAAAAAATCGCACAAAAAAAATAATTCAAAAATTTCATAAATTCTTACGTATAACAAACTAATTCGTGGAAATACTACAAAAAAATATTTTTTATGTGGTGGATAGAGACCCCAAAAAAGTCGTATTTATGAAATATGGCAATTACTTACGAACTTTTTGTAAGAGTACTTCCATAACAAAATAAATAATTAAATATTATACAAGGAAACATTTTAAAAACATATAGTTTCTCATTGTATATACGGATAAGTCTTTAAAATGCACATACATAATTCATCGCTACTCATTGTAATCCAAAGTCCTGTAATGAATAAGTTCAAAATCGCTTTCGTCACTTGAAGGTGTAATTTCAATTGATTTATTTTTTGGCAACATAAAGTAAGAGATAAGTTTTTGTGACGAAGGACGGGTGGTCACACAGTTGCCTTTAAATGTGACGATAACAAGCTATACATGATTGAAGCCCTTTCTGGAATTTTATACTCCTTTCTTAACTGGTATCTGTTTTAAGAAAATGCTTTTCCAATTTTTTGGAAAGCTGGATCCCCGCATATTTTTATCCGCTCTCAAACAATATGGCTTCTTGTCCGTCTTTATAATTTATCAAACTACTGATAATGTCACGGTCGTTGAAAATTTCATCTTCAATCAAGTGCGGGCTGCTGGAGCGTTAAGAGAAAGCAACTGAATGTGCATTGTCGGGAGACTATTTATAACAATTCGAACAGAGCGTCTTGAAGTGTCTACATTTCAGTGGCGTAACATAGACCCCCGCATAACGAGGGGGCAGGACTCTAGGAGCCCAAGGCTTGACTAATGCTAAATACGTATTTACCCAATTTATAAAATATTAAAGGCGAAACCTGACTTTCAGGGGGGAGGGGTCCTAACATTCTCCGTTACGCCACTAGTAAATAGATAGAAAACATTACAGTGGCACCAAAACCATTGAAATTCATACACCACATAAAAAAAATATCGCACAAAAAGGAAATCGCATAAAAAAGAAGAAGACCGCACAAAAACAGGTTCGACTGTATATTTAAATGTGTTGTTGTTGTTGTTGTTATATATGGCTTTATTGGAAGAATCAATTCAAACATATAAAACAGCTCAAGTAGCAAACAAGGACAATGATAAATGATAAAAAAGAACAAACATTTAAAGTAAGAACCAGGGCAAATTAACATGGGAACAAAAGTAAAAAGTTAAACAACAAGAAAAGGAACATGAGAGATGTAGTCTTTACAAGGAGTTCGTGAAAGTTCTGGCACTCCAGTATAGTTTGCTTATCTCACCCCGTTTTTGATACTCTATATCTAGTTCTGGGCAAATAAGATGTTCTGCATTCATAATGACCGAGTTGCAAATTTGGCATATACTACATGGAAGGATGCCTATTTTATTAAAATGACGTGTGCCATGCAATCATGGCCTGTTTCCAGTCTGAAGTTTGCCACAGCCTCCTTACGAGGCTTTTTACAAAACTTGTTCGAAGCGTCTTGAATGTTAGCCCAGGTTTTGCCTGTTGATTTTGCTGTCTGGTCAGATTTAAGAGTATATACTAATTTCTCAAAAATATGTTTTTTAAGTGACTATGGAGGAAGTGGTTTGTTGTCTTGTGATTCACAAGTGCTCCTCTCTTGGCTAGTAAGTCTTCCTTTTTGTTACCGTCGATACCCACAGGATAAGGGATCCATTGAGAAACGATTATTTTGTTGTATTTATGAAGAAAATTTAAGGTTTGTCTTATATCTGAGATAATCCCTATTTAGATATAATTATATAAATAATTACATGAAAGTGTTTGAGATAATTTTGTATATGTAATAGGTTTACCATCTCCCATCATAGCTGATTAATTATTTTACGCCCAATGAAATTTTATTTAAATCTCTTTCAAGAAATTTAATTATTACACTTCATTTATATATTAGAACTTTTGAAAAAATAATCTCTCCTTGGTTAATGTTTCAAATTATAACTTCTCTAAGTTATAATGAGGAATATTTGTAATATTCTTTTCTTCTCTTTTCTCTCGTAAAGCCTTTTCGAATTAAATTTGCTACTAAATCTCAAAAATATCCACCGAACATTAAATAAGTGCAGAACAAAAGTTGTTCGAGTGCACAAAATATAATTTACTGAAAGAGGCAAATTCATTTAAAAAGAATTTAATCTTTTTCTCTGATCTCCTTAGTCTAAACATGTTCGTATTGTTAATTTTATAGCAAAATGTAATAAGTATTAAAAAAAAAATCTTTTTTCTCATTAAAATTCTTTCCTGTAACAAAAATTTAAAATTACCTGAAAATAAAAAAAAAAGTCCATATTTCTTTTATGTCTGAAATTCCTTAAACCATTGAACAAATAAGGTAAGAAAAAAGAAGTTATTGCATTCTTTAATAAAAAGGAACTCAGCAAACTTTTTAAAGCAAGAATTTTCAAAAAAGCTGTAAACTAATCTATAAATATGTATTATGCCTTCAAGTTTTATGATTAGTATACAGTTTTCATACACTTAGTACTAGAATAGTTCAATACTAACTTTATATATATATATTTACTATAAAACATCGTATAAATAATAACCGTAGACAAAATGATAATGGCTCCGTATTATCTGATAAATTCAGTAATAGATACGATACTTAATGTACGAAAAATGAAATTTCTTAAAAAAATATTTGTGCATAATCTTGAAACTATAAAAAGGGTTTTTACTTGAAAGCTGTTTTATCCTCGAGCAATATTTAAATGTAATTAATAGGTGACTGGCTACTTAAGATTTTAATCATTTTAATTGTTTTCAAAATCCAAACGAATGATCAATTGGTTTCATTTGGTCTTTTGAAAATTATTTGTAGGTGTCAAAAAGTTATTAGATCAAGTACCCGACTATACGTCCGGAACCATAATTTTGTTGAGTACAAACGAATATTTTTTCGTAATATTGTAGTGCCACTGAGATCAGAATACAGGCTTAGAATTGCTTTAAATATGTTGTTAAAATAAAAAATTATTTAAATGCAGTATTTTGGCAAAAAATTAACATAGAATTAGCTATTTTCGAAACATAGAAAATGCTTCTATAACAATAATATTTTTCTACCTTTTGCTCAGACTTCTGTACACAGTACCTTAAGTAGGATTTTTGAAATATATATTTTAAAAGTGGATTTATTCATGTTTTAATACATCAGAGTGGTAAAATTTTAACAAAAAATACCGATAATTATTTCAGTTGGAAGTACCTCTGAAAATAATGAGAATTTTTCAAAAATCCTACTTCGAGTTCTCTTGAGAAGTCTTAGCTATATATAAGTAAAATATTATTATAATAGAAACATTTTTCATAAGAGGAGAATGTTTTGAAAATATGTAATTCTACGTTCATTTGTTGCCAAAATACTGCATTTAAATAATTTTTTATTGAAATAATATTCTTAAAAAAATTTTGTGAGTGTATTTTAATCCAAATGACACTAAATATTAAAATACATCTTCGTTTGTACTTTATTGCAAAATCCCGGTTCCGTCCGTAGTCGGATACCTTAAATAATCAATATCAATTGAAATAGAAGTATTAACAAATGCCTTTGATATATGGAGACGGTCTTTATGCCTAATTTAATGGAAATAAGATAACATAATTTTGACTTCGAGTACTGTCCGAACGTCTTGGGGACTTTGGTCACTCTTGTAAAAATAAGAATTGCAGTGTTGAATACCGAACTTGATTTTCAAAGTGTCTCGCTCGTTTGGCCACTTAACCGAAAGGATCACAAAATAAAATGTTGGAATCGATTCTAAACCCTCAGATGCAGCAATGTTGCCTTTTCTGCGCATTTTATTTTTCTACTCGAGTCGGTCTTGTTGGCGACAGTAGCCTTGGCTCCACGGCTTTTCCATATTGTCTACCTCCTTCGCCGATGTTTAATCAATACGTTTGCTATTTGCTCTCGGCTTCCTATCTTTAGGATTCCATGAACCAGATTTTCGACGACGCCAGCTAGATTCCCATCTATCTACTCTGTTCTTTCTTTTTATTTCTCCTTTTCTCCTATTTATTTTCCTTTTTTCTGCCTCCTCCTAAAAAATCGACTTTGGATCTCCAAGGATCCAATATGTCACTTTAAGATGGACTCTTCTGGTATCCAACGGTTTGTCACTCGAAAGAAGCCTAGATTTTGAATGCAGCGAAATAAGTGCATTAAGTCGACCGATTCTCCAATCGCCCTAGCCTCTTCGTTCCTTCTCTCGAACACTTTTTCTTCTCTTTTTGAAAAACTGAGATAATATGTTCGAAAAGAGCTGTTGAAAGGATTCACACGCGCTTTTTGAAACGATCTTTCTTCGTCTAAAAGTAAACTATTTCTAATTTTTGGAAAACTTCTGACTTTTCTTCCTGTATCCTAATAAATATGTGTATTGTATTATACTAAAAAGGGGTAAAAACAAGTCAACAAAATTTGAAAGTAGAAAGTTCTGTTATTGTTGTGTGGTGTAGGTCATACTTTTTCCTTTTTCTATCTCATAGAAGAGAGATGAATGCAAATAATTTCATTTCATTCAACGAAAGATGAATCTAATTATTAAAATACAAATTGTCTTCTCACAGCCTCAAATACACAGTAAAAATATAAAAGAGAATTAAATTAGTGTAGCTTGTTTTCTGGCAATGCGTAATTATTTTAAATGATATAAATGGGTTGCTATCATCATCAAAAGCTAATTCAATTTTCTTGAAATGCGTCCGTGGATAATTAGTTAGTCTAATCTTATTTTTCTCGTATTAATTAAACGAAATCGTATTACATTTGTCATTGTTTCGCCAAATTTTGTGTGTATTTAAGATGTAAAAGCAACAATCTTTATGTTTCCTTCTAGTGCTTAGTTTTACATATATATTTCGATAATGATTACTTATATATTACGATAATGATGACAAAACCCAAGATAATTCTAATTAATTCAAAAACTGTCAAGTCAGAACATTTTAATTCATCATGCCGTATTCAAGACATGAGTTCAAGATCACATTTGGTCCCGTTTATCACCTATTACGAAATTTAATAGCTTCATTTTTTTTAAATGTATGCTGATTTTTAAGAATTGAAATGAACTTTATTTTCTAATTTTTCCGTGCAGGCTCACTCGCTAAACTTACCGGTCAGCTTTTTATTAACGTTGCAGTATAATGCAACACGAGGGCGATTGACGATGGACCTCGTAATTTTGAGCAACAGTCAAGTAACGAGGACGACACCTCGCCAACGGGAGGAGTTTGAGCCCCGATAAATTTAACGCGCATCAGGTCTCGCATGAGAACTAAGCACTAGAATTAGAACACTAGTCTCGAATTCATGACACTCCTGCCACGCGCTCGGGATCATAACCAATAGGCTACCGTGGCCTTTCTAAGCTTACGGGGAGTAGAGAACAGATTATTTAAAGGAGGTAGATAAATTCAGTTGAGGTTGTGTGCTGGAGATAGTATATTTGTATGATATAGTCCACTGACCTTGATAATCACACACAAAATTCGTATTTAGTCTTAGAATTAATATAAATTGTAACTTACATCTTACTTCTCTTAGTTATATTTAATTGTCTTATGTTCATCAGAAGTAGATATTTATTACTTCTTTAGTTGAGAGGCGTAATTATATTTCATGAATAAAAGAAGTATTTAGTTTTCAAATGAACCCTGGACATTGTCTTGGGAAAAAATTCAGAAAAATCCTTAAAGACTCTACAAGCTCACAAAAATATATTTGAGACTTAGTTGAATCCTATTTGCAATAGCAAATCATTTTTATATACTGTTAATAAAAACATAAATATCAACATTAGATTTACTCGTTTTAAATTATTTTTTATCAATCTGAGGTCTTGAGATCATCTTTCATCCGTCCAACAGCAGCCCAATAAAATATAATGGAAACCAGTATTTATTTAGGTTCTAGAGGTTAAAATCGATTGAATATTTTGAGAGGAGTTTGTTTGAATGTGATAAAATTTCTCCAATATATCCGAGACAATCCTTCAGTCGGCCTTAAGAATAAATGCAAGTTGAAAATGTTAGGTGTGAATGAGTATAGGAATCCTAATGGATTAGGAGGAATGGTGGAGCGTTGTGAAGTAGCGAATAAATGTTGTTTCTCTCTTTTGCGGGCTTCTTAACATACAATATGGGACTTTCAAAGTAATTTCTCGGACCACGGTAGCCTAGGGGTTATGGTGGGGCCGACGATCTCTAGTGCCTCTGAAAACCTGCCGTGTAGAGGAGCTAATGCACGTTGAATTTGTCGATCCTCAAAGTGCTTCAGTTCGCGTGGTGTGGTTGTTTGGAGTGGGTGTGCCAGCTCAAGTATCGTCCTCATTATTTGACCGTGGTTGAAAATTACAAGGTCCGTAGCCAATAGCCCTTCTGTTACTTTATCCCTTTATCTACCAACGGTACTTATAAGTACCACTCACTTTAAAATTGCATAGAATAGCCATTTTTACGAATACTCTGACGGTACTTATCAGGAATATTCCTTTAAATCCTTTCTTCCAAGATATATGGCAGCATGGGTTCTGTGATGAATATTTTAGCGAGGAAGGCGAATAGTTTTACAGCAGAAATTGCGTTTTCAGCGGATTGCGAAGATTGCTATTTTTGTTCCGAAAAAATAGTTAATGTCAAAAGATAAGTGTCTTATTTTTTTATATGTTAATGAGAAGACCTTAGGAAACAATTTGACTATTTATTTTAAGGTATCCGACTACGTTCGGAACCGTGATTTTAAAAAAGCGTATAAATGGATAGTTGTTGGATGGATATTCTTTTAATATTTGTTATTTTTCTTTCTCCGGGTTTCAATTTCTGTTAAAAGATCTTCAGAACCTCTATTGTATATAAAAACAATTTGTGCTTAGCAAATACATGGATTTATTTAATTTTAATTTGTATTTATGCATGGCTTACGATTGCGTAAAATATATTTTTCTCTTAAGGTATCCGACTACGTTCGGAACCGTGATTTTAAAAAGGTACATAAATGGAAAATTTTCATGATATTCAGTTTCACTTTGATTAGAATACATATATAAAATTGTTTTAAGGACATTTTGACAAAAAAAAATTATTTAAATACAATATTTTGGCAAAAAATTAACTTAGAATAATCTTTTTTCAAAATGTTCTCCTTTTGTGAAAAATGCTTCTATTATAATAATATTTTGTCTGTATATAGCTCAGACCGCTCTACAGAGGCTCAACTAGAATTTTTGAAATATATAACTTAGAAGAGGGTTTATCCATGTTTTACGACAACAGAGGGGAGAAATTTTAAGAAAAAAACGCCGATAATTATTTCAATTGGTGGTAACTCTGAAAATAATGTGAATTTTTCAAAAATTCTAGTTGGGGCTCTGTAGAGAGGTCTGAGCTATATACAGGCAAAATATTATTATAATAGAAGCATTTTTCACAAAAGGAGAACATTTTGAAAAAAGATTATTCTAAGTTAATTTTTTGCCAAAATATTGTATTTAAATAATTTTTTTTGTCAGAATGTCCTTATAGAACAATTTTATGCATGTATTGTAATCTGATTGACACTAAATATCATGAAAATTATCCATTTATGTGCTTTTGCAAAATCACGGTTCCGAACGTAGTCGGATACCTTAACAGGTATGCAAATAAAATGTATCTGATTTCATAAATTCGATATTTATCGATTATTTAAATTCGATATTCGATTATTTAAAATGCCTGGAAAACTGCGGAAATAAAGAGACGTTGCTGCATTCATAAATTTTTATATGATAAAAACATTTTCCCTATACTCCGCTTATATTTCTTATGTAATTTTATTTTCCGAGATTTGAAGGGCGTAGTAGCTGATTATAATTGTAAAACTCCTTTTTGTATACTTTGAGATTTAATGATAATTAGAAATTATCTAATAAATAAGACAAAATTTTTTGTTCATTGAATTGTTTAGATATTAGAATAATTTCTTAGAAAATTTTCAAAAAGTATTTTTGTTTTTTACATGATAATGCTTATTTCTGGGTTTTTTGCACACACATTTTTTTCCCACATTAGACTTTTTGTACAGTTATAATAAAATCACCAATTGCTTGACTATACTAAAAACTTGCTTGCAATCTTACCGAAATTTTTATTTTCTATCCAAAAATGAAATACTGTAAAAAAAAACATTTAAAGAAATATGAATTCTTCGTAATATATGTATGCAATTAATTATTGCAATCCTAAAAAGAAACATTCCGGATACCTTTCCAAAAATTCGATGACTTTTTTTTTTCAAGTTTGCATCTGCTTTCTTTAAACTTTATTTGTACAAAAAAACTGATGGTGTATTTCAATACATCTTTTAATCTTTTTCACGTATTGCATATTTTCTATGCTCGAAACCTAGCGAAAGAGAGCTCATATTTAAATATTCTCCATAGTTATTTAAGTAAGAGTTTAGAATTACTTAAATAATTAAATTAAAATTTGTAGAATTTATTATTATTATATATAATCCACAATAATAATAATATATACACACACAAATAGTTATAATCCTAAGTATCACTCGACAGTACTGTAAGAAATATTAGCCTCATAAGAACAATAACTAGCTCTTGGCCTTAGAAACCAAGAATGCAAGCTTAAACAATTCTATGAGGCCAGCAGCCATCCTTCACCTGCAATTTACCTATACAACTGGGCTATAAGGAGAGAAAAATTTGATTATGAATATAATTAATATATATAATTCACACACACGCATATATATCGCACTATTTAATTCATTATGCATTTGAAACTTCATTTTACTTCGATTAAAGGCAAATAAGGGAATATAAATCCCATGTAAATCCATCATATGGAATAACAGGGCCTTCTCACTTATATAAAAAAATCAGACTTTTAAGCCCTTAGATGATGTGGTATGGGAAAGAGTGGTATTATTTCTAGTATGAGAGTATGGATTTATTCTTCGTTTGAATAATTCAAAGTTGATAAATATTGAAAAGACCCCATCTCACTCAAATCTCAATTAAACACTTTTTCCCTTTCAACTGATATTAATTTGTATCGACGTACCTTAAACCCGTGAAGTACTTAGTCTTGCAACCTGTCAACAGCAATTTCCATTTCATTTAATCTTAGAATAATTGTTATTTTATATTGTACGCGAAAAGTCATCTCCTTCTTTATCTCCTTTAAGGAGCACAATTTGCGTTCCCGTAGGTTGTACATAGCGTCTGTCATTCTTTTAATTTATAGCGTGCTTTTCTCAAAATACTCTCTTTCCCTTTCTTCATAATAGATTACTTGCGCCAAATTTCGTTTTACAGACCATTTACTTGAACTGGCGAAAAAAGAAAGTGTGAGGGTCATTTATTTGGAGTGTAATAAATATGCTGTTCACAGTTAACAGGCCAAATGTTTTCTGAACAGTACTCGAAAGCCTGCACTGCCAGTATAATTAGTCTTTTATAATACTATTTTTCATTGAGCTGTAGACATTCCATTTTAGGATACAAATTCCTTGACACACTTTTAAAGGTTATCTTGAGATTCCAACTATCTTTATGAACGAATATAAAAATCCGCTGTCTCGCCTTCCTCACTTATAACTGCCTTGGCTTTTTTTTTTACAAACAAGAGCATTTTTCAGATTCGAAACTGTCTCATGAACACGAGTGAAGATTGATTAGATGCTATGATATATGGAGAAAAGTTTGGTCGTGTTAAGTTAAATAGTAAAAAAAAAGGGATGGGCGTGTTGTAATTTTAAAATTTGACAAAGAAAAACAATTGATAGAAGTGTATTGGTTTGAATACACTTACTGAAAACGGTGTGTTCTCTTGAAAATCCATGTTATTTTATAATGCTATAAGTGTTATATTTAAATTACATGAATTATGAATGGTGCAGAAATTAATTTCCTTTATTTCCGTTATAAATGTATAGAATTGATTTAGAATTCAGATCTGAAACAACACTATATTCTCCGGAAAATTAAGCATATTTATTTAACGTGTATAAAAATAATTAAATCGTTAAAATTGAACGAAACTTTAAGATTATGGTTTAATTTACTGCTTCTTTCGTGCTTTTGTAAGCGAAATTTAGTTTTAAATTTGCTCTGTTTTCCCCCTAGACATATTTTAGGTCTTTAATTAAATTAAGATTCATAAAAAAATGATTCACGTGTTTTGTCTCGCTATTATTATATGAATTTCTAAAAACACTTGATTATCCTCAACATTATAACTTACTTTTTGTTAAGTTATCTACGTTTGGGACTGCGATTTTGCAAAAGCGTATAAATGAATACTTTATATATATATATATATATATATATATAACTGTTTTAAGAATACTATTTCAATATAAAAAATTTTTGGCAAAAAAATGAAGAAAAATTGGCTTTCAAAATATATTCTCCGTTTATGACAAATATTTCTATAATAATATTTTGCATATATATATAGCTGAAACCTCTCTACCGAGCCTGAAGTAGGATTTTTTAAGAGTTCACTATTTTCAGAGGTATTATCAATCGAAATAACTACCTGTGTTACCTGTTAAAATTTCCTTACTATGATAGATTAAAAAAAATGTGAATATATAAATCCTCTTCTAAATTACATACTTTAAAAATTCTAGTTCAGGTTCTGTACAGAAGTCTTAGCTATATACCTGCAAAATATTATTATTATCGAAGGATTTTCCCACGAAAGTAGAGAATATTTTGAAGATATGTTATTCTTCCTTCGTTTTCTTTTTGCCAAAAAAAAATGTATTAATTTTTGTTTTAATGTAACAATACTCTTAATACAACTTTATTTGTTTTCTGTAATTCAGGTAATCAATAACATATAGGAAAAAAATTGTTCATTTATACGCTTTTTGGTTTCGAACGTTATTGGATACCTTAAAAAGGTCTTTAATTGTATTAGATATACTGTGATTTTTGTACCGTATGGGATTATTTCCATAATAATTGCCTAAGTTTGCAAAACATACCTTTGATATGAAATTTCAATCTATAGATTTTATAATTGGACTGTTTTAAATCATGGAAAATAATTTATTTGAAGATTTTATCAAAATAAAAAATTTGCGAAGTTCATAGTCTAAAAATTGTTTTCTTCTGTTTAATGTTTATTTTTAAAATTTCTAACAAAATTAAATTTTAAGTATCAATAAACTTTCCAAACATCAATTAATTTTCCCTGCACTATCTTTACGAATCAAATACTTCGGGACGTTTAAAACGGAATAAAATGACTTTCATGATTTTCAAATATTACCACACATTTGTTTGTCTTTCTCTAAGCTAATGAATTTACTATATCAAAAAGTATGTCAACTTAATGAGGGAACATTCGTCGCTCTTCCCACACAACAAGCTAATTGCTAAAAGTATTGACTTAAAAGATGAATATTAAGCAGTTGTGGCTTAAATTACACTGTACTTATCAGCTTATTGGTCTTTGATTAGACATTAGCTAATTACCAATTATGTTTCATTCAGTCGCTGGAAAATGGCATTGCTAAATGCTCCCAAACAACGAACAAATAAAGCACGTGCATTTTAATTCTAACACATTAACAATGAATTCTCTTAATATAGAAGATTTCAAAGTATTCATTATTCCAGACGCTAATGATTATTATCGCCGTTGTTTCTCGTAGTGAGTAAAAGTTTGGGAGCTCGTATTGCTTGTATTCCAAGTAAGTATGTAGATGCGTCTAATGGATCTATAATTATACTTTCCTATGTGTTTTTTCGAACATAGGCACGTTTGCATAATGTGAATCTTATTCATTGATGCCATTGTGTAAGAAACCGTTAAAATCACATTAAATTCAAATTTGAACATTTAATTTCTCCTATCGATCCGAAGTGTACATTTTTAGAAAAGAAGGTGAGTGTTTTGCATAATATGTTTGGGGAAGAACTTTTTGAATATTACTCCGTTCGCAAAACGTGAACTGTTTATTGCTCGTATAATTAAGCATGGCTTATAGCGTTTAATAGCACGGTTTATAGCGGTATTTGTAAATTTAATGTTACATTATTATTCATAATCTTGCATTTACCCCATCATACAGTATATTATGATTAAAAAATCATCGAATTTTATTCTAGATCCTTCAATAATAAAACCGAATAGGAAATATAAATTTAAATGTGTTTAAAAAATAATAAAACAAATATGAATCAGCTGCATGCCATTTCCAATGCAGTTGTGTATTTAACATATCCTATAATGATGCCTCTCGCTTTTATCTATCTTTTATTACCTAGAAACCTTATAAGAAAACTTTATGTTACCTTACTTTAAAAAACTCTTCTTTCTATCAGTAAACTACTATTTAGCTTATACGTTACCGAACAACCTAAGATAAACTAAATTTATTTTATAGACATAAAATAAAAACTATTGTCATTTATAATTTAAAGTACCATATTTGTTTACGAAAATACTTTAAGTTTTCAATTTTATATGTGTCCATTAAAAGCATCCTTTTAATCTTATAAGTAATCTATTAAATCTACAAAAAATTGCATGCTATATTGAAAGTGATTACATACTACATCGTTATCTCATATCTAGTGAATATACATTACCCTCTTGTTTCTTTTACTTATTAGAGCGGAAAACGTTTGGCATACGTCTGGCAGTTTCTTCTTTTTCCAAACTAATTCATATTAAAGATTATTTATATCGATCTGAGTATCCTAGTCTTTATAATTCATGCGAAGTAATGAGAACAACGCACTTTTTATAGATTTTTTGGAGTGATTGTTATTTTGCCATGTAAGCTTTTTTACATTTTTAAGATGAAAATTTAAAATTATTCTCTCCTCGTGAGTGTAAATACCAAATTTTAGCTTATGTTTCTTAGATAGAAAATATAAGGCAATTTTTTTTCTTTTTTATGTTTTAAACAGGTTCATCAGGAAGCTTTTGCATCAAATGTAAATTTATGTAATCGAAGTGACTAGAAAAGCAAACTTGATTTGCCTGAAAAGTTAGCTATCTATATGTGTATGAAGAGTGGAGAGAAGGGTTCTTTTGAATATTGGAGAATCATGTTGTTCTTATACTTAGATATTTTTGTTTGTAGGATCATATGTTCAATTTATTATTGACAAAATATCATATTTATGTCTTTGCTTTCAGATCTTATATGCTTTTATTTTAAATATAATTTAAACTTTTTCAATTAAAGAATGGAAATTAAAGAGTAACTAAGAAAAATTTCGTTTGATAGTTAGAATTTAATTTTTATAACTAATCAAACTTCTTCCCGATAGTTTTTTTTTCTAATTTTTGATTTGATTCGCTTTATTTTAATTAAAATGCTACTGTAGCTATACGTAGGGGTATTGGTGTAAGCTTTATAATTTTAAGCCATATTCTTGCGGCTAAGACGACATCTGATGGAGTAGCTCGATATCTGAATTCCTATATGTGAGGCCCAGTTGAAATTAACATAAAACAGCTCATGTTATTCTGCCTAGTAGTCTTCGGAGAAATATCACTCTGATGTTGATAGTTAAATGATGCAAAAAAACGCATATTCATATTTAAAATTTCCGGCGTATTTTAAAACACATTATGAAATGCTTTGTAATTTTTTTTAAAGGAAAGAAAAGGTTATTGCGAGCTTGCACGAAATGGAAAAATAGTTTCTTGTAATAAATTACTCACAATGAGTCATTCCATTGCCTAAATACTGCAATAGGCTTAACTAAAAGTAGTGGTTTTAAAAAATTCCTCTGCATATAATAAATTAATTTCCTTAATGAAGCAATTTCATTAACTCTCGATACATAAATTAATTTCATTTCCTTTCTTTAAATCATCTAAATATTTAAAATTTGACAGAAATTAACAAACATTTACATTTAAAGACAAATAAAATTTATTTCACACACAAAGCATATTATTCCTCTATAAATGAATCCATGCTAAAAGAATATTTTTATGAATACAAGACACAGGTGAATAACATGAAAATAGAGTTGAAAATCATGAAACTCCTTTTTTCTATACTTGAGCATCAGGTTTGAGTGTAATGTAGTCTGCCTAGAATTCTCTTCAAAGTTAGCTATCGCTAAAAGTTTTAAGAATACTTTACTACGTGCGTTTATTTAGAAAAACAGCTGCAAAGAAACCGGAAATTAGTCTTCTTCACTTAATTGACCGTATCCGTTTTTTTTCTTTCTAAGGAAACTTAAGAACGCAGAAATTTCGTTCCTCAGTATAACAGAAAAGCGTTTTTCTAAGATCTTTTTCATTCGTCTTTTTTACTCCCTTATCATTTTCACAAAGCGCTTGTATTAATCTCTCGTTGAGTAGAGCGATCAGCGTTTAAAAAAGTGTAAATACCATATGACATATTAATTGAGTTCCCCTAACGCACACTTGAACACGGGTCCTTTCATTTTAGCAGACATGTATTTGCTAGGATGAAATTAGTCGAGGTAAAGTGTTGACACAGCAGAACCTTCTCTTTTAGATTAAACTAGTCTTCCTTACTAAGCTCTGTTTATGCTATTAAAAAAACTCGCGCACTGTTACAACATTTCTTCGTCTTTTTTTATGTTTAATTTTAAAAAAATAATCTGCAACGCGAAAATCAAAATTTAATTGTGCCTTTTCTGAAAAGGTTTCCAAGCGAAGTAGAAAATTTGTAAATTATATAAGACCTTACAATTACTTCTGAAAAAAAAAACTTTTCGTCTGAGATGTCGTAGCATAAAATATTTAACATTTTTTTTTTTTTTTACTCTCGCTTGGTCTTAATGAAAAGATTGTTTTTATAACATCATGAAATTAAGATTAGATTTTTAGTGTCAAAATAATTATGTAAAGATGAATTTCCAAAATTAACTACCTGTTTAAGCTTGATTTTAGAATGATATTTAACAAATGAACACAGTCTAAAAGAGTAATTATTTTCTAATTTGAATTATTTTGTTAATTATAACGTGCTCTTAAATAACTATTTTTAATCTTTGCACTGAAAATAAAAATAATTAACTACACATTCGTGGGTTTTTTATTAAAAGAATTCTACGATTAAAACTATTAAAAATCACTTACTGAAAATCATTATACCCCGTAGATATATTCAAAACAGTAAAAAAAAAAGCGCAAAACGTAATTACACAAATCCTTCAAAGCAATAATTCTTTATTTGCTTAAGGTGTAGAAACGAGAGAATGAAACACCATGTGAATTTTTTAGTACTTAAAGTGACAAAAAAGTGATTTCAAAAACGTAGAATAATGTCATTAAAAATTATTTGTACAGCCCTAGCAATCTGCAATTGATTCTTGTACTCATCCAAGCTTAAGCTTATCTTATGCAATTGTTCAATTTATGTAGGATCTACAGAAAGATTTAATTTTATTTTATATCTTGTCATGCATATATAAGTTTCTATTCGTCGATTAAGAGAACGACTTCAAATATGGTCATCAAACTCGAACAAGATTCATTATTCTTTGATTCTACTCCAAGTGTATACTCCTGCCCTTGTAAAAGGTGCTTTATTGCAGAAGCTCTAAGCTGGCAGTGAAGAAATATATTTTAGCAATGTTTCGTAACAAAATATTTTAAAAAAATTTTATTAATAACTGCAATCACAGTATTCCAAGAATGATCGACTTTTATTGTATGACCTTGTAAATAGAGTAGAATTTCAATAGTTATAAAACTGACTTATTGAATAGACCCAAATTTTCGTTTCTATCCTTTCAAAAAATGAGAATTAAAATTGCAAAAACTTCACAGAGTTACTCCTCTCTTAGGGCAATAATATTATTTACTTCCTTATCAAAAATTATTGAATTTATAAACTTCTCACTCATTATTGTTCCTTAAAATTAAAAGCTAAAATTGAAATAAACTTGTTAATTTGAGAATTTTCATAAAATCAAAACCATTAAATGACTTCTGAAGTAAAACGATGAACCAAGCTTGCCGTCAAGAAAGTAGTTATTGGCTGCTAGCTCTTTAATTTATCAACCTTGTGATTTAATTAATTAAAAATATAAAGAATTTAATTCATAGAAATATTTTAGAGGGGGCTTCTGCGTATTGTAATGGGCTACAATTGTAATATTTTCTATTATATTTGAGTAAGCATAAAATTAAATGGAAACTTAAATACACACGGGTTCAAATTAGCTATGGCGAGGTAGTTTAATGAGATGTCCCAATTGATTCACAACGGAGTGTTAGGATACCCGGAGCTGTTTGGCTACTGGAAAGTTAATGAAGGATCATTCGAAGACGTTTTCCATGAGTATTGATGTACAATTCTATAGGGACACCTCCAAGACCTAACTTTAGTGATGTACTAACACAGTTGCCCTGCGTAATTTTGACCATAACTTAAAATTAAAAGATTCCAACTTTTACAATACTATTGTAACTAAAATACAGTAAATTTTTTTATTTTCGCATTTATATTAGTGTTTTCATTTACCAGGCAACAATAAAAGGGTTTTAGATATATATATAACTATCTCTTTTAACTATGGATGGGAGATTTCCAAAATGCATTTTCTAGTATTTTATATTGACTTAATGTATTTTCAACAAAAACACATCATCTAATTCTTTTTTTTTTTCTTATTTCTAGAGAGGAAACTGTTCATTGGAATGTTGTCCAAGAAATGTACGGAAAACGACGTCCGTATCATGTTTTCCTCATTTGGCAGCATTGAAGAATGCACTGTTTTGAGAGATGCTTCAGGTCAAAGCAAAGGTAATATTTTATAATACTTATTTCGCTAAATATATTTTTACTATAAAATTAATTGTTAATTTAAAACCATTTTTGCTCTCTTATATTAGCTAACTATTTTAGCACATTTTTTAATTTTAATTTTAATTTTAACAGTTGTTTGGGACTGTCATAGACATTTAAAATGAAAGGGAATCATTACTAAAACAATACAATGTGATGTGATATTAAAATGTAATCTCAAACCTTTTTGACACAATGGAGTAACAATAAACTGCCATATGAACTATATTTTTTACATCATAATATTATATATATAATCATATATATATATATATATATATATATGTTTGAACTCTCAAAGTATTTCAGACATTACTCACAAAGTATAAAATACGATATTATATTCCCAAAATTGCATGAACAAATAGTAAAAATAAACATCCTGATGGAAATAAGCTATAATTTACTGTAGTAAAAATGCGAGAAAATCTGAATCTTTCAAAAACTTGTTATGAGCCGTACAAAAGTTAAAGGAAGATCAATTTTTAATACAAATAATGAATATTATGAATATTTCATTAGATCTTGAATATATAGAATTCATTATGAATATTTCAGTAGATTTTTGAATATATAGAATTCACATTATGAATATTTCATTGGATTCTTGAATATATAGAATTCATTACAAATATTTCATTTAATATACTTAGTTAATATACGAAACGAAAAATTCTGAATTCAAATATTAAAATATCCTTAATTTTTAAAAAGGATTCTAAAATTTCTATTAGTTTAAACCATTAAAGTAATAAGTAATGAAGTATATGTAAATATTGAATAAAATCCCAGTTAATGAAATAGTATAAGGCAAATATTAATCAAAATCATTTTAAACTCCTATAAATCAGGTAAGGTATTTTAAAACTACTTTTTTATTCCTAAGTATATCGAAGAAAAAATGCCCAACCGTATGTTAATGTAACATTATTAATTAGAAATCTGTAACATTCTACTCTTATGAATAAAGTTATTGTAATTGCCCTCATATGACATGTATGGAACTTAAAATTGGGTCAATAAGAAAGAGATCGTAAAGATATTAATTCGTATAAAATGATTAAATGATAGCTGAGAATTTACTTTATTTAAGTCATACTAATTTATACTTACACTATAAAATATAATGAACTAGAATTTAATTAAAAACCAACAAATAAAGTTAAGCATATATAATTTCTTTTAATCCATTAAATGAATTCAGAAAATATATATTTTTAATTTCTTCTAGACTTTATTATAAAATAGTTAAAAATTTTATAAGATCGCCTGTACTATAAAATCAGATTTAAAATATATAAACAGCCTAGTTAAAGAAACCAAAATAAGAATACATGTTTCAAATATCGGTTGTTTTTAATCTCTGAAAATCTCTAATTCTTCACTTTCTGCTTAATGGGATCTCAGAGGTGTTAATTTTGTCTCGAGAGCTGAAAATATAAACAATTTTCAAATAGATATAATTCTTTGAAATTAAAATTAAATAGTTCGTTTCTTTTACACATTATTTATAAAGGAATGAGGCTTCAAAAAAAGGCAAAATGTTTAAAATATAATCATAATTTTAAAAAATATAAGCATATGAAAATAAGAAAGATTTCTGTAATAAACTTTAAGTAAATTTTACGTTTCGCAAGTTATTTTCTAAACTAGTAGTCTTTGATGTATAAAACTTTATAGAACTATAAAATATATCATACTCTAAACCCTACCTAATTTTAGTATTATATATCTTTTGTATTTTAAAACATTTGAAAAATATTGAAATTATAAAAAAAATTTAATGTAATTTTTCTTTATTTTTTTAAAAAATATAATTTATTATTCTATTTATATAAAAATAGCTACAGAGTAATAAGGATATATTTAACTTTATAAATCAACTTATTGCTTGTAATTAGAGCTTATATTTTAGAAAATATCATGCGCAACGTAAAAAACTTAATTAATATTTCTTACAGAAATATTTCTTATTTTCATACGCTTATAATTTTTTAAATTATTATTATATTTTAAATATTTTACACTTTTTTCAAGCCTCATTCCTTTATAAATAATGTTTAAAAGAATTGAATTATTTAATTTTAACCTCAAAAAATTGTATCTAATCGAAAATTGTTTATATTTTCAGCTCTCGAGACAAAGTTAACACCCCTGAGACCCTTTATATGAACGGAAGTATAAACAAACTATCCTCGGAAGCATAAAAGATATACAGTAAATATAAAAATTACATGCCTGTGGGAATATTCAGAGAATATGAACGTTTAAACTTAGAATCCCTTGCATAAAAACGCTTGACCAAAAGAAGCACTATTTCAAAAACAAACATTAAATAATTTTTCAAAATTTTGATATTACAGGAAAAGAGATATTGTATTTTGTAAACAATTATTTTAAGTAGCATTATTCTAAAAAAAGAATATGCAATCGTGCATTATGCATTATGCTTTCTTTTTATTCTCAATCTCCTTTAAAAATAAGGATTTTACCTATGCTGTTTATCAATTTACTTTCTTCTATGAAAAAAGAAATAATAATGTAGGTATGCAACGCAGTTTTGAAAAAAAAAATAAAATGTGCTCTGCATACATGAAGAACGTATACATTTTAGTTAATCTCGTAGAGTCATCAAAATTTTGTAATAAATTTTAAAATATTTTTCTTAGAAATAATAGATATTTACAAATGAGTGGTAATTGGTATATGGCTTCATTCAAAAACTGGGGGGGAGGAAACGAAATCATCAATGGGTTCTCCAGCATCTTCTCATTCTCTCACGAACCTTTATTTCTTATCTAATAACTTCGCACCTTTCACTGCTTTTTTTGTGTTTCCACTTGAAGTGATTTGGTGATCAAGTATGGATTGTAATCGCCTTTGTTTGTCTAGCTTAGTAGCTTAGATAAGAAAAAGAGAATAAGAATCGGAGCTCTTCTGATGGATAAAAGAAACTAGGTTAGAGCATTTGCCACATTGTTTCATGACTGGAGATGAAACAATGCAAAGTTGTTTCTAACTAATGAATTCTACCCACACGTACAAAATTAGTATCCCCTACACAAACGTGTGAACCACAAACACAAACGTTTTAGAAGGACTGGGTAGTAATTTTATCTAAAAATGGTAAGAACTAGGGACCAATCATCAAATTTTATAAGAAATGAAAGTAAACAAAAAACGTGGTATATGAGTCCAGAAAAGTGGTTGGTTACAGTATAGAGTGTGATCAGCTATACAGGTGCTACAGACAGCTATACAGGTGTGATAGAGATATTTTATTCTCATAATGATGGTGTTTATTAACTGAGTTGTCAGAAAAGTCCATTGATTTTTTCAAGGTATTTCGAATAAGTGAGTGGTTATTAATGTCACATTTTAAAGAAACACGAGGGCTATTGGCGACGGATCTCTTAGTTTTGAACCATGGTCATGTGGAGAGGATCAATGCATTTCGAAGGCCTTTAAGGGCATGGTTAAGTGTAATAATACATTTATCACACAAAAGCATCTCAAATATTTTCAATCACGTTCCTGTCTGCTTAATAGGCTGGTCAACCCATACGCATACTTCTTCGTGAAGGTAATTCCCTACAAACCTAGCTCTATGAGCTTAGAAAATCGTCTTGTAGAATGAAAGAGTTATAACACTGTATCTACATTAGAACAAACTATTGAATCAGGACTACTGTCTCTATGTGAGTACGTATTAACGATGCCTCTTATGACAATAAACAGGTCAGTGTGAACATCCAAGGAGATATTTCCCACACATTACTAAACTTTTCTCTTTTATGGAAATGAATGGAACAATAATGGATTTCCGAATCCTACCAGATCAACGATCGTCTTGAGTTCCTCTGCAATTGAAATATAAACTAAAGAGTACAGAGAGCTCGATGGCTTGCACTCTAATTAACACGTGTGTAAGCCGATTAAACTTCATTTTAGTAGCGTGAAGTGATGCACACTATACGAAGCATCTTATATAACCTTCCTTCACGTGAAGTCTTCTACTCTCAAAATTGGTTACCAGTCTTCCAGTGATTGCTACAATAGAAATTCTGAGATTGATTGATGTAATGGATCTTTGCTCCTTGCAGTTAGAAACATCCAGTGGCATAACTGAGAATATTGGGGGCCCCCTGAAAAATCAAGATTCGACTTTAATATTTTACAAATTATTTAAGTATGTACTTGACATCAGTCAGGTTGGGGGCTCCCTAGAATCCTGCCCCCCCCCCCCGCGATACGGGGGTTGCGGGGGTGTACGTTGCGCCACTGCCTGCATCATTTAGTGCTGTAGGTCTTCGACCTTAGATGTACTTTCTAGAAGATTATTCGTTTCTTAGAAATACAATCTACAATTTATGAATAACAGGATTCACGTTCAATCAATTTGCTACATAGGATTGACTCTGGCATGTTTGTATTCGATCTATGTCATTCTATAGAACTTCTTCAGAAAAATGATATTAAATACCTCAAATCTAAAATATTGCTATCTTGAAATTTCATTAGGCAGCTTTTACTTACAAAAACTGCAGATGCTTTTAAAACCTGTTCTCGGCATCTCGTACAATTATATTAAACGAATGCAGTTCCAGCAATTGGCATATAAAAATTTCGAAGCAGCATTACTTTTTACGTATGCTGCGTAATTTGTATGAAGATTTTTTTAGTTTTTGATGATGAAGTCGCATTTTTTCTAATTGATTTGTTCTTAATTTTTGGAAACAACTGTAGCTTACATACCATTTTATTTTCATTGCTTCTTAACGAGTTATGTTAAGATTTCGCTTGCAAGTTTGAATTTACTGAATAATACTTTTTTAATTCTGTTAAAAAGAGTTAAATTTCAAAGTGTATCTTCTGTTGAGTTTAAGGAACCTATACTTTCCAATTCCTTGTAATAGAAAAAAAAATTCTCTTTTCTTTTAATTATTCTATTCAATTATACACTTTTTGAAGTGTATACCTCAAAGTAGTTTGAAAAAATATTATCTGCAAGTGTATTAAAAGCTTTATTTTTATCTTTGATATGAAATACTATCGCATCATTGCTATTTTCAAAATTCTTGATAAAAAGGAAAAAGATACTTGCTTTGCAAGAACTAATTTTAAGAATTGATTTCAAATATATTTTGGATAGATCTCTTTGATAATAATTAAAATGGGTATTGATTGTATCCTTATTCAAATAATGTTGAAATCAGTCGAATGGAATCAAAAGTTGTAATTTTTGCAGGCATTCTTATTTTTAGAAAGTTTGACTCAGTAAAATAAACTATTTAGATTTAGTTTTGTAATATTTTATTTAATAAATTACCTTAATCATCTATCTTAATTTAAAATAAGGGTTATATTAAAAATATAAATGATTACTTGATGATGATAATAATGATTATATTAAATTTCAAAATAAGAATTTTTTTAAATCAGTCAAAAAAATTTTATGATAAAAAATAGTGATCAATAACACACCTAAAATAGTCAGAAGCTTTCAATTGGATGAAATCTGTATATTGAAGGCAAATTGTCAAACGTTTTAATTAAAAATAATCTTTTAGAAAAAGATATTGGTTTGCTTAGGAAAACAAGCACAATCCAATCACATAAACACATCTTATTCAAAAGAACATTATAAAAGTTCTTTATGGAAACACACACATTTTTAAAAATGCTTATTTGATAGTCAAGTATGAAATTTCTCTTTAATATTTAGACATAGTTTCATGGTTTTAAAGCCAATATTAAGAAAATTTGACTCAAATATAAAAGTTGAAATAGCTACAGAATAAATAAAAATAATAATATTTTAACAAATCAAAGAGGGAAGTTAACCAATTTGATCTTCAATAGTTTGTTTACTTTTTCCAATATTTAAGCAAATAACATTAAAATAAGTTTATTACATTAATCTTCATTTACTTAGTGTTTCGAATTTCGATTAATTTGTGAAGGTATTTGATCTGATCATTGTTAAAATCAATTTTCTTCTCAAAACAAAGTGATAATAAGTAAGAGATAATACACCTCAATACATAAATAAAACTGAATACACTGGTTGAAATGTTTTTGTTACTTCATTGCTTTAAACCTCTGGTTTTCAGAAAATTCAATTCATAAATAAAAAAAATTAAATGTCAAATATTTATTTATCAAAACAACTTATTTTATCAAAATTGTATTGTTCATAAAACTGAGGCTGAAGCCTAAAGATCCATCAAAATGCTTTTGATCTGTATTATCTTATTTATCTTCATCTGAAATACTTCCAAAGAAATGAGTTATTTAAAAGCCTTTTTTGACATCACAAGGATTTATACGGCTCCGTTTATCATTCTTTTGCTATTTCCATCCCTATAACATAAAATTTCGTAATACTCAAGCATCTTTTGCGTAAAAAAATTAATAGATGTCTTCCATTCTTTATTTTCAGGTTGTGCGTTTGTTACCTATGCCTCTCGTCAATGTGCCATCAATGCTATAAAATCCATGAACCATTCACAAACAATGGAGGTGAGTATCGAGATTTATTTACTTTTGTTTTTCAGTCTCCGTGTAAACTGAATTACCTCCCTCAAACAGCTTAATGTTCAGCCTGTTCGGATCTTGGAATTCCAATCTAGAACTCTCGCGAAAATGTACCTTTTGTCTTGTTTGCTATCTTTGCTTGTTTTGTCCTCTTTTTTTGCTTGTTTTGTCCTTAGTCTATCCAATAGTAACCTCACCCGTATTCTTTGGCCACGTGCTTCCGACGCTTACTTGTTTCTACGTATTTTTCTCAGTTGGATTTGTTACTTTTTACTCTACTCGTGATTTTATTGTCTTTCTCGTATGTGTTGAACTTTGGTTGTGTAAACCTTATTTGTGCTTGTATAAGCTAACATTATTTCTGATTTGTTGTAAATGTATTTGAGTTCATGTAGTGTACCTTACGAGAATGGGAAAGAACTTGAAAAGAATGGGAAAGAATTTATTTTTTCAGAATTGAAGACTTTATTTATAATTTGTATTCACAGATAAGACAGTTCTAATGTATGTATAGTTTTTAAAAGACATATGTGTGAAAAAATTTAAGCAATGTACACTTATTCAATAATCTTTATATACGGTGCACTCATACAAAAGTGTTTATCATTTTTATAAAAATCTCAATTCCATTATGCTACACATTTTTTAAATAACCATGACCCTTTCGTTTCTTTTCTAAATGGATTTAAATTAAAAACTAATCCTAATAGTATTTCTGCTTTTAGGATGCGGATCACTACGTGTTCCACAATGCACATATAAAAGACTATTCTAATTACACTGCTGGCCACCGTAAATGCAACACCCTGAAGGAAGCATGCAAATAACATGAAATTTACAACATGCATTAGCGGAGGTGAGATATGCAAATGATTAGAATTTCAGGGCAGACACACATCACGCCCACCTGTGGCGCCACCTCAAAGCGCTATTTAAGGCTTAGAGATTTCGACGATTTCAAGTTCGGCAATTGTGTTTTTCTTGTGGTTTTTTCAAAAAACGATCAGTTATGTCTCGTAGAAAACAGCGATCAGCTTTTGATCAAGTATCCGAGTTCGACAGAGGAAGGATAGTGGCCTACCGAGATTGTAGATAATCTTTCAGGTAAATCGGTAGTCGTGTTGGACGAAACCAAACAACTGTAATGAGGATATGTGATCCCTGGATGCAGGAGGGTACGACGGACCGACGTGGTCCATCACATCCACCTCGGTGCACCACTTCACGTGAGGACAGGAAAATTGTGCGCATGGCAGTGACGGATCGCTCAGTCACATCACGAACCATATCATAGCACATTGAGTCTGTAACGCATCATTCAGTGTCTGCGCGTACCATTCGACGCCGTTTACAGCAGAGTGGTCTGTCCGCAAGACGTCCATTGCTTGGTCTACCCTTGACGCAGAACCACAGACGTCTCCGCCGCCAACGGTGCGATGAAAGAAGGATGTGGGAGGCAGAATGAAATGAAGTTGTCTTTACTGACGAGTCACGCATCTGTCTGCAACACCACGATGGTCGGATTCGAGTCTGGAGACACCGTGGAGAGAGGATGCTGAACAGCTGGGTTATGCACCACCACACTGGTTTTCCACCGGGTATTATGTTATTGGGTGGGATTGGATATCACTCTCGCACTCCTCTAGTACGCATTGCCGGTACTTTAAACAGCCAGCGCTACATCTCCGAGGTGTTGGAGCCAGTTGTCCTTCCTTACCTTCAGGGCTTGGCCATAGCCATATTTCAACAGGATAATGCGTGACCACACGTGGCACGCATTGTCCAAAGGTTCTTTGTCAATCCCCAGATTGAATTGCTTCCCCGAACCGGCTCGCTCTCCAGATCTTTCACCGATAGAAAACATGTGGTCCATGATTGCTCAACGATTGACCTAGATTACACCCTCAGCTGCCACACCAGATCAACTTTGGCAACGTGTGGAAGCTGCTTGGTCTGTGGTACCCCAAGAACACATCCAAAGTCTCTTTGCATCAATGCCGAGGCGTGTGGCAGCAGTGATCTCCAACAATAGCGGCTACTCTGGCTACTGCTTCTGACAGGAACCACACTTCACAGAAATCTATAAATTTAATCATTTAATACTTGGTCAACATGTTATCTACAAAATAAATTTTGTTGTGCTATCTCTCGTCTTTCTTGGTGTTGCATTTACGGTGGCCAGCAGTGTAAATCAAAGGATGCACCAAGAACTGAATGAACACTTTTAATAACACAACTACTACCCATTTTCAGTTAATATATTTTCTTAAATTAGCTATATATATACATCTGTAAAAAACTGTAATAGCTTTTTTCTTGAATATATTTTTGTTTGGGGACTCAGTATTCCTTACAGGATCTTTAGGTCTGTGAATTTTCGTATCTTTTAAAGGTTGATTTAATTTTTATATTTACTTCTTCTCTTTTAATTAATAAGACTTTTATATTTTCTTACTCTTTGTGCCATTACTTTAGGCACTTTTGCATAAATCACTTATATTTATGTCACAAATGAATACTTTGCGATTATTAAATACCTTTATTATTAAGTACATAGATATTTTTATACATATGCATTGGTAAATATGTCATCAAGGAGACCGGTTTCGTAGTTCTAAATCCTCTCGGGGGATCTCAACTCCTTTGCGTAAATAAATAAAATCTAAATTTGCTAAATCTATTAATTATGAAGTTATCTTACTTCAGTTAATTTCAAAAAGAAATCTACTAGTTAAAATAATATAAAAATTCAAATCAAATAGAAATAAAGAAAATGGTAATATTAACGGTAATGATGACGAATAAGGAGTTGGATCTGCTTGAGCTTGCTTTTGTGTAAATAATTAAAACTTATGAATATTTGATACTGCCGGTCGTAGAGAATTGTCGCTTTCTGATATAGGGGAAGACTTTTCGATTATAGTTTTATTAAAATATATGTGCTGAAAATGTTGTTATTAGAAACAGTAGAAATACGTTTAAAAATATTTTAGGAAGAGTTGGAACTTTTGTCCTAAGCCCAAAGGCCACAATTAATTAAATTCTTTATAGAAAATTCAAATGTATGCAGTTTTAAATACCATAGTTCATTCAAAAACATAGTATTGCTGCTATATGGTGAGGTGTTGTGCTTCAGATGCTCTAAACTGATTCTTCAAATATTTTTTTTTAACTTCTGTGATTTCCAAATTAGGATTCACGACCTACACTTTGAAAAATTTTGACAAAGAGTATTATGCAAAGGGAGAATGAATATGATGCATTATCGCTTTTGTGATGCAATTATGCTAGGATTTCATTGTGTATAGAACTGTATGCGTAATATTTAATGCAATACATTTTTTTGAGCAATGATGCATATGAACATTATTAAAAATAACAAATGTCCTTATACAAATGCCGTCCTCTTTGTAATACTTTTATTATGAATGAAACGGTCATTTGAACAATAAAGTTAAAAACTATAATCTTATGCAAATAATATAATGACCTTTAAATCTTCTCAAGGAATAATTAAAAGAAAATATTCACATGCACATATAAAGCTCTTATTATTCTGCCGTATAAATAACTTAAACCACAGATATACTAATCGTATATCTGAATCAATTCGTTCATTTTTTTTACAAAAGCACTCTCACGACATACCGATCAATCAACCATTGTTTGCTTCGATACTTTGGTTCTGATCAGATTAGAAGTGATGAATTTAAGCTTTCATAGAAATTAATTGAGAACTGGAACACAACAAAGAGAGCTAAAGTAAATATTTCTTATTCTTTTGCTCACAATCATTTTTGGAGATAATTAACACGCTCTTAAAATATTTTCTTTCCATTACGTTATTGCTTACTTTAAAAGCTGAACTTTATTTTCGCTCTAACTAATAGAGTCTGTTCCAAGAAATTCAAAAAATGATTACAGCTAATATTTTTTTATATCCTTTAAATCCTTTTATCTCAATGTTTACACATCCCTAATCCAATATATTTCTAAATAACTGATGCTTATTAATTATATGTGTTTAAATAATTTTAATAAGAAAGCATATTGCCACGCTCTCGTATATTCATTTACTTGGGGATATTCTTTTTTTTTCCTTTACTTATTAATTTCTGCTATAACTCAAGAGATTAATTCTTGTTTATTTAATTTGAAATGTATTTTCTATCTTAACTGTTGCTGATTAAGTTCAGCACTTCTTAGAAATCTACTCCTGCTTCTACATTGATACCTTTGTTCAAGTACAAACATATGGTGAGAAGAATAGAAATAGTTGTTGAAAAAGTATATTACTTCATAAAATTCATGTCATTAATTACCTTTACACAGCAGAGAAGGTAATTTTCCTTTTAAAAGTCTAAAAGAGAATGTACTGTGTGTGTAGAAATTCAAAATATTATTCTCAAATAATGTTACATACCAAAAACAACTTATTACAAGGGTAGACATATTTACAGCAGATAACGAAACATTTAGCTAATGCAGTCATGAAGATGCTTATTTTTTTTTCAATTAATGATCCATAATTTAGCAACAATTTAATAAATTTAGCATAAAATAAATTTAGCCGTGATAGCTTAGTGGTCATGGTCGCAAACTTATGACCAATATAATTTCTTTTGAGTCATGGGATCCAGTAGTAGTGCCTCTAAAGTCTCACCTCGTAGACAGGTGGCTTGGATTTCGCTTTGGGTAAAAAAGCGAGTCATTGCTTATTAGATAATAATAAAATCATTATTTGTCAGTATATTTGAAATTCAGTATCTATATTGTCAAGAAAATACAAAACTGTTTAGTACAAATTTTATGCGCAATATTCAGTTCAAAGTAAACTTGTCAAGGTTATGTAAGATTTATTGTTCGTACTATTTTCAGAATTTTTCTATTGGTATTTATTTTTACAAATATGTGTGCAATATAACACTAATAAATTTGTCACACATAACATATTTTTCTGTTCAATAAAAAAATAATATTCCATTGAAGCAAAGTTTAAAATAATGTCAGGTATGAAATAGTGGTCAATATATTAAGCCTAGATTATTAAATTAAATACCCAATTAAAACTAGTTATTCCAAATAACAAAAAGAAAATCGTTTTTTGCTTGGAAATTAACGAATTCGATGAATTTTTCCCCCTACTTTGAAATCACACAAAGTTTTTATTCATTATGCAAATTATAAGAATTTTGAAAGACTAATAAAACTACTGAAAGAACAAATAACAAAAAAGAATGCATAATTTATATCTTCGTTATATGAAGGAGACGGAGATTGTGTGTAGTAGAATACATTCAAATATCAGATTGCAAAAGAGCTGTAAAATCAACCAAATTACAATAAAAATATTTAAATACAGAAAAAACAATTCATCTGTTCTCCATCAACCATCTAATATTTTGAGTCATGATTGCCTAGAATGTATATCAGTGTATTTGTTAAATTTTATAATTGATTTTAAATAAGTATAAACATACTCTAATGTAATCAGCATAATTTCTAAGTGCCAGCAAGAATCTTACACTAGCCTTCTTCGCGTGTGACATCAAAAATAAAATAAAAACCCCAATGAATACAAAACAAAACATTCAGAAATGACGAAATTTTGAATAAAATCACATTAATGGGGTGACCACCTGTCAAAAGCCAGAATAACTACCTTTCGCAAAGCGGACTGCTGCGAGACGTGCAGGAAGGAAGTCAATTAGGTTCCTGAAGATATTCACTGGGATGTTGAGCCATGCCGACTTCAGTACCGTGGCCAGTTGTACTAGAATATGCGGGTGAGGATCCATGGCACGAACAACCCGATCGAGAATTCTCGATTGGTTTTAGGTGAGTTTTCTGGACCAGGGGAGAACGGTAAACTCATCCCGGTGCTCTTCGAATCACGCACGTACACTGCCAGCTGAATGACACTTTGCATTGTCCTGCTGGTAGATGCCATCATCCTGAGGGAAAACAATGCGCATATAGGGGTGGGCATGCTCCACAAGAACAGATGCGTACTGGTATTGATCCATCGTGCCTTCCACAATGATGAGTGAACCCAGAGAATACCGGGAAAACATTCCCCAGACCATAATGCTCCAGCCTGGACCGTTCCGGCAATGATTGCAGGGTGTTTGCTTTCAGAGGTTTCACTCCGTATACGCCAACATCCATCTGTTCGATGGAGCATAAAACGTGATTCATCGGAAAACGGTACCTGTCGCCAATCAGTGAACGTTTAATTGTGGTACTGGAGTACAAATTCTACTCTTCGTTGCCGATAAACAGCAATCAGCATAGGTGCATGAACCAGGCTTTTGCTTTGGAGGTCCAGACGCAGCAACGTTCACTGAACAGTAGTTCGGGAGACATTGTTGGTATCCTCTTGGTTCATCTGGAAGATCACTTGCTCAACGGTAGCAAGTTTATTCACCCGAACGCGTCCCCGCACCCACCATTCACTTCTGTCATCTATGGCCCGTGGTGCACCTCATTTGCCACGTCGCTGACTTTGAACAGTCTCATCTTGCCATGCTTGGTATACTTTTACCATGCCGGCGCCTGAACAGTTCACAAACTTAGCCATTTCGGAAATGCTTCCATCCTTGGCCCTAAAGCCAATTGTCATACCCTTTTAGACGTCGGATAAATTGCTCCGTTTTTGCATTATGCTAACGATTGCAATGTTTTTTGGCGATGCTTTTGAGGATTGAGGTATCTGGATGGCGTCAGCAATCCTCCGCTCTCTATCTGGTGCTGAATGAGGCTGGTTTTGGACACTTGGCTGGGAAACAGGAGGCGTGGCTTCGAAGAGAGCGGGCTAATGGGGAGGCTTGAAGAAGAAAGTCCGTTCTTGTCTTTGATAGGCTGTTGGAAGTTGATAGTAAGCTTAGGGGATGATTGCACTAGTATTTAAATTAAGAATAAAATGGAAATAAAATAAAGATTTAATGAAGTAAAAATTAAAAGTATTTAAAATTTTTTAATAAAAGTACTATTATAGAAGATTTTAAGTTCGAAGAAAATTTTAGTTTCCTCCAATCATCGCTTCCAGGAGGAGGCAAGTTTTTTCCTGATCAGTTTGAGCTGTTTTAATTTTATAAAGTTGTTAGAATCTTGGGATTTCTTTTGAGAAGTTCGGATATTATGGAAAAAAGTTCGAGCACTTGAACCAAGTCGGATACATTGTTAACCTTAGCAAGGAATCCTCGAAAGTTTTCACTAGGGTTTTCACTATTAGATTGGGTGTTGTTTTGGCTTGGGATGAGGAATTCACTGCTAGTAATAGTTGCCAATGATAAACCTTCTCTAACATTGTTACTATTGGAAACTTTATTTTTATTTTTATTTGCTTCGGGGAAGGGGAAACCTTTCTTAGGTTTAGGAAACTTGGGGCATTTTGTGCAGCGTGCGGCGTGACCGTAAGTTTCACAATTAATGCAACAGAGGTTTTCTTGGCGGCTTTTAATATCACATTCTCGAGTAAGATTATCTTTTCCACATTTTAAGCAGCGTAGTTTAAGATGACAGTTAGCGTCGGTGTGTAAAAAGTTAGTGCAATTAAAGCATTGAGTTATTCCCCTTACGGAGAAGCCCTTTACTCTAACTCATATAACCTAGTTTCACTAGATCGAAAATAATTCTGCTTTGATCGTTTCGGGGTAGAGTTACTTAGAAGAAGGAAGGGGGGGGGGCTTTATTTTTCTTAGAAATGATTTGGAGGATGCAGCTTTCAACTACGTAGTGGATGGCAGTCTATTTTTGAGAGCATCTGGACTGATACTCAGTCCTCAATCCCATATCAGAAAGTCTATGATGTGGGGCATGACGAAAGTTTCAATTACGTAGCCCTCACACACCCTTTATATACGCTCATCTGCACTGTGCTGCCACCTGGCTTCTGTGATTGATTATTTAATGGCTACGTCGAAAGTATATGGTAGTCATATTAATGTGACTGGACTGTCTTTTGATCCATTTAAAATCTCTAAAAAAATTTTTACTATTATTCCCCATAATCCAAAACTGAATCTTGTGGGAATCTTCTAATAACAAATAATCCTACCAAAAAAAAGATTTTTTGCTACTAAAACACACAAAAATTAACCAACCATATAATAAAGAAAAGTTGTGAATGCTCTTCAAACAATTAAATCAACTTTACTTTAGCATAAGTTCTATTGAAAGCAATAATTTTTAAAAAAAACGGATAAAGTGAAAATTAAAAATATTGGTCCTTTTTAGAAGCTACATTGTATACTCAAATATATATAATTCGTTTATTGTACTTTTATGTTTCAAAAATATTAATGTAGTTTGAGTGAAAATGTAATAAATTTCATCTTGTTTTCTTTCATTTAATCCAGCTCACATTACTGCACCTTATTAAATAAATTTTTCAACACGATTTTAATTTTTTAAATAAATAATCATTTAATAAATATATTTTAAAAATTGTTTCTTATGTTGTGAAAATAAAAGTTGGATATAAAGACATTATAAGAAAATGATTCGGAAATTGTGTATTTATAATCAAACCATTTTAATTTACACATCTTATTTATTAGTTAATTAGCTTTAATTCATTAATTTACATTTTTTCCTTTCAGTGAGTAATTAAATATACGGAAAATGAAATAACATAATTGTAAGAACATTTCATGATATAATTATACAATAATTTACGATATAATTATTACTACGCAATTATAATAAGAGTTAGATATATTCACTATGTAAATGTAACTTGATAAAATTTTGTTATTACACAAAAAAACCAGTCAAAATAAATTATTATTCTCAGTTTCACCATTAAAAATAAATGTAAGAAAGAATACAAAGAAATAAGGAAGGCTTATTATATCATTCTGAATGGAGAAAGAGACATTTACTTAAACTAATATTGTCAAAAAATTTTAAATATATATACATAGTATTTCTTGATTCCCAATTTTGCTGAATATATTGGGCTCTAAAAAAGTCTTGAACCTATTATTTTAATCAATGTTATAAACTGGATTTAAACAAATTATGCAAATACAAATATAAGCACATAATTTAGCATTACTACACATAAAAATGCTTTACTACTACATTGAGCTCTTAGAAATAATTATGCATAATTATGTAAGAAATGAAGATAAAAAGATAATTGAAGCATTTTGCAAATAGAGATAAATTTAAACTTTTATTTTGTTTTACCCGTTAGTATAAATAACAATATCTTCAGATAAAATATAATGCATATTAATGCAAAATTACATAAATCCAAAAATTCTTCGATACGTTAAGCTCATTAAAATGACCATGTTTGTATCTGCAAGATTTATTTTTTTTTTTATCCAGACAATCCTGTATTAAGAAACTCTCATTCTTTTTTTTGTCTGAAATTTAACGACTCTGACACACAGTACTGTGGTATCTTACTTTCTCTTAAATATATATTAACTCTGATGTTAAATTCGTTTAATGATTGAAAATTTATACCTTAATTTGTTCCTTTACCAATAACAACATAACTTCCAGTAATCGAGATTCAGTCATATTTTGAAATTAAACCATTGAAACATTAATATTGCAAATTTTTTCTTATTTTCTAAAGATTACGTGTCCCAATTATTACAAAATTGATCAAAGATATTAAACTTTTACTATAAAAACACCGAGTGAGTGAATATTAACGTCGCACTATAAAAAAAACTCTTTGAAAACGAAATCAACTTTATTGTTTTGTGTGGAATATGAACAATAAAGGTAGTTACCCTTCTTATTTAAATAATCATGTTACAATTATATACATATACATCTGTTTCTCTCTAAACTTGGCTTTTTCATTTTTGGGCATTAGATCATATTCACTAGAGCTCGTCAACACAACTAAGTATACAGTTGCAATTTGACTTTCAATATTGAAGCAGTCATGTGACGTAAAGGGTGTGATGTAGATAGTCCAATCAGTGACGATCGTTGCAAATTTACCCAAAGTTAAATCTAGTCATCAGCAATGACGTCTTAACTCTTGTTGAGGCCCTGGACCCCTACTCAAATGTAGGCCCCACCTATGACCCTTAAAAGTAGATAGTAGGTAGCATACGTTGTCAAACGTACGAACCCGAAACAAATAAATGTGCATGACTTACAATCGCACAAACCGTCTTGATCAACTGCTGTCTTTTGACTGAATTAGTAACGATGGTGTATGATGGTAGGCTTCGGCCTATGCATGGACGACGGTCATCATATGTAACTAATTGACATATCGTCCAAAATTCTCAGTTTTTCGCAGAATACAACTGGAAATAACATTTGACCTTTGAAATTATTCGAGCTGACCGCGGTAGCCGAGTGGTCAAGGTATCGGATAGTGGCTGGCCTTGTCACGAGTTCGAGCCCAGTACCACTAAAGACCCTCCGTGTAGGGGAGCGATGCATGTTAAATCTGTCGAGAGCTCAAACGTCCTCCCGCTGGTGTGGTGTGATAGTTATGAGAGGGGGTGCCATCTCAGGTGTCGTCCATGGCACTTGACCATGGTTCAAAATTACATGGTCCGTCACCAAAAGCCCTCGTGTAGCTGAAAAGTGCGTAGTTAATATTCACTCACTCGCTCACTTGAAATTATTCGAATCATGATCTTAATAAGGCTGAGTGGAGAATGAGACACGCCCCCCCCCCCCCATTGGATCGATGCCTTCGGCTCAGACCCAGTTGGCCTATGCTTTAAGACGTCCCTTGTCCTCAGTCCTTACACGGGAGTTGATGCATTCTAAATCTGTTGAGATACAAAGTCCACACGAAGGCGTGACGGGGAAATGACGTCATCCTCTTCACTTGATCCTGGTATAAAATTGCGAGGTCCTTCGCCAATAGCCTTCGAAATAAGCCTTTAATAAGTAATTAATCAATACCACGTTTTGATTAATTATTAGTCCTTTTTAAAAGAAAAAACACATTTATTGAGCCGAATAAAAAAAAATTTTTTTAATCGAACGTCTAACAATCCTTTAAACTGAAAGGTAATAAGTTTTCTTTTCCAACTGAGTAAAGCAGTGGAAAATTTTTTTTCTCGGCAGTCTATGCTAAATTTTGAAATATAAGCACAAAGCATTTTAACTATAACAAGAATACAATATTTAATCTTGATAATGAAGTCAAATAAAAGAAAACGTTTATTTTGATTTTTCATTTGTCGTTTTACTCAAAACCTGTTGCCTATTTCTTATTATCACAAAAGCAGGGTAAAGTTGTTTTTCCTGCCAAATTCTTTTTTTGAAATTTTTTTTTTTTCATTAAAAAATAATGAAAGAAGATAAAAACATTTTTTGGAATGTTATACATAAAAACAATGCATTAAGTAATATTTCCTTGAGTAATATATACGGAGCATCAATAAATAAATATGATAGCTAAAAGTAACTAAATGCTACACATTCCCTTTTAGTATCCACTGCACTTGCAAAATATAAATTAGGAGTTACTTGCACTTTTTGCAAATGCAATGAATATTTATGGAAATTATATAACAGCAAATATACAGAAATAATTATTGTAATAGAAATGTACTTTTTCTTTATTTTTGACTTGAGAGTTAATTCGTATGAATTAAAAATATTATGTAGCTATTTTTCTTATACTGCATCATTTATTGCAGGGGCTCTAAAACTCTTAAAAAATATTTCATTATAATTTTTTTAAACAAATATTTTATCACATAATAAATGAGCTGCGTGCTGCAATTTCTTTCTGTTTCTTCCCCTAAAAATTTTACTTTTTTAAAAAAAAAATTTTTTTTTTTAAGAATTGAAACGTGTTTAATTTATATTTCTTTACACATACAGGAAAGTCTTTTTAATCACTGAGTATACTTATCAACAAACCAATATATTTAAAATGATTTTTAAGATATCGATCGACCAGGTTCGTAAAAAAGAAATGGCGAGACAGAAAAGAAAAATCTGAAAAGTCGATAAGATAACAATACGAATATGTAAAAAAATAATAATTAAAATGTCTCTTATTATTCTTTTTGCTGCTGTGGATTTTATCACTTATTTACTGTATAGAGTAATTTTTATTTTCAATTAAACCCTGCACTTTGTTAATATTAGTTTAAATCCTTCTCTCTCAAAAAAAATTTATAAAGACAATTGGTTAAGTTTTTACTAGTCAAGAAATTTTTACGGTTGAGGGTTTCTCCTTAATATTAGATAAAGAGGGTCCGTAATTCTCGAAATAATTGCTTTTCACTATTTTCTTATATGGAATACATTATTATTAATTAATTGATTGATTTTAATTAATGAACACTTTTAATCTACTTTTTACCCTGACATTTTTGTATAAATTTTTGAAAACACTAAATAAGACCATGGCTTTCAAAAATGTTGAGTTGTTCCTTCATGGGTTTCTGATGTAATTTGCGCTTAATGCGAGTATTGTGAAATTCTCTTTTCTGAATCCATTGGAGCCGCTGGCGACATCTAGGAGACAAAAGAGGAAACAAAATGTAAGTCGACGGAAAAAATTCAAGAAGATGGGAATTATTCTGAAATATTCATTTTTTACACTTCACTCAGTTACTACTTTACAAGAGTGAAGGGAATAGCTTTATTTATCTACTTTTTATCTTATAAATTTTTTATTAATTACGGGAGAAGTTAACTTCCGTAGGTTAGAAATAAATTTTGTTAAAGTAAAATATTATCACCCGATCTGAAATTCCAAATCATTGTAAATTAAGCAGCAACCTCAAATATCTTCTGTTTTGCTATAACATTCTGTTTGTAGTACTTAAAAATTAAAAATTAGTCAGATATTTCATATTTACATATCATTATTTTCACAAAATAAACATATCAATATGTAATAATGTGCACAAAATTTAATTTTCTTCATTTCATTCTCTAATTTTCAAAAAATATGGTTCGATTCATAAAAAACCTGTTTCAGTTTTATTAACCAAAAAACAGCACTCGTCTCAACTGATCTACAATTCTTCAAATGAAGAATATTGTCAATTTATTTTTAAAACTGCCTTGGCTTAGTGTTAAAAATATAACTGATACTCAAAATTTTTCTTTTATAAAGAAAAATACCCCCAACTTTAATAACTAATTCACTTCATTTAAATTCATAGAACAGCATTTTTTAATATTTTACTCAATTCTGTTTGAATCTATATATTTTTTCTAGTATGCACACAGTAGGTTCTATGTATCATTTTTTTTCCTGCACTTTAATACCGAAGAGATTTTTGATATGATGTATTAAAGTAAAAAGAAGAGGCATATTTATAAAACATTGATAAATTTGAATTGTAGAGTATGATAAATTGGTTTATTTGTTATAACCACACAAATTTGTGTTAAGATTATAACATATCTTAGATTGAAAAAATGCTTCATATTTGGGTCTCCATCACTGACAGCCTTAATAATTATCACTTTAAAAACCTGTGCTACCATTTCTTTCTTCTTAGATACGTATTCATTTTTTTAACTATATGATTCGGATTAAGGTGGCTGTTGTTCATTATCCTGATGTTTTGATTCATTGACTCGAGCGCGATCTCTTTTTGTTCAAATAATAGAATTCTATCCCTGATTATCAACTTATTCCATACAAATTATGCTGTTATTACTAAGTGGCCAAAGCACGAACTTCACTCAGGTAAGACTTGAGTTGTAATCTCGATTCATCAAATATCGTCATCGGCAATAATAAAGGCAGCTACTTCTTAAAATTATATGTGCATTAAAGTCTTCACTTGAAATGGCTTGAAATTTTAAATTGTGAGCTTTAAATCTCAGCTATTGATCTTAGCTTAGAATTACGAAATCCATCATTTCTCAACAGCAGCAGAGATTTAAAGTAACATTGATTAAATTAATAATTTTTGAATTAATCTGCATGATCTACGTACTTCTGAAATTTTCTTTTTGGTAAATAGGCACATATGACCTAATTTAAAAATTAATTTCAAGTTATGTTCCTTAAAACTTGATTTAGGTCTTTCAGTATTAATTGTTCTTTTAGAAGATATTTTCGAAAATATAAATAAATTAAATATAAAATAAGACCCGATTAATTTCGCTTACAAGAATTTAAATTTTTAAAAATTTACCAAATTTTAATGTCTTAAAATTTGAAATTACCTTGAAAATTTACGAAATCTTCTGATCCTGACATTAAAGAAAGCTGAACGTAACGTTAATTTTGAAAAACCTAAAAAAAACTGTTCCGAAAACTTCAGGCAACAAATGTATTTTTAAGTAATACACCAGAGAAAAGTGAATCGAATTCCAATCTGGGAACAGCTTAAAATTTGTGGAATGTTCTTGAATTTAGAAAAATATGTGTATTTAAGTTAGAGGCATGCATAATATAATGCGCTTTTTGAATAATAAATTAAATAAGTTTCATCACATTATAATAGTTGATAAAACTAATTTAACAATGAATTTTGAAATTTATAATTTTAATGTATTCACTAAATTGAAATCAAAAATTATTACTGTACTTTTCTCCATTTGGATCAAACTAGGCAATGAATAATATCTTGTTAAATTTTTTAAGTGACATGTCGTGACAGAAGTATTAATATTTGAAAGAAATTACAAAGTTACAAACCTTTACAGGCCAGATAGTCAACATTTCAACCAAAAAGAATAGTTTCGAAAAGAATGTGCTTGGTTTAAAAATCTACCTAGGAGTTCCTTCCCTTTTTACTGCTTTCTGAACCCCCGATGTGTTAAAACCCACAAACATCAATCACTTTTTCGAACTCTCATCTTATCAGACGAGGGGGTATTGATAATGTTATGAGTAATGCTATTAAATAAATTAAATAACAACACGTTTTTTTTCTTTTTGTCACTATCCGACGACAAATAATTTCAATCATTGACAAAAAAAGAAGGTAGCAAGGACGAATGGTACTATCCTGAGGAGCAGTTTCTCTTAAAACTCACCGTCTGGTAAAGGTTAAAATTGTTTCCGGTATGAAAACCTCATACTCTAGTTTCTAAATTGCCTTGTATTGCAAACAAATACAAAGAAAAAAGCGTTTATATTTCGTATCTTAAGTGTAGATTTCTATCTTTCTTTTATCAAACATCATTACAATTATTTGTAATTGCAGAACAGAATATCATTACAATATATTGAACTGAAAATTAAAACTTTCCTGAACTGTTAGTTTATTACAAATTTTTTATTTAATGTCCAAATATTCGACAATGTTCCAATAATGCTCTATTATTAAGTTTTGTGTGAATTTCATTTAAAAACGATCAAATTTTGTAAAAATTGAACACAAATATGTATCTCAGAAATAATTAAACGTATTCATTAATATAAGTTTTTTTTATTAATTTTTCTCTAAATAGTGTTTTATACATTAACTGTAATGAATTTATTTCTTTACTACGTGTAATTAATGAACTACGCAAAAATTCAATTTACTAGTTTTCCTAGGTCTTATAAGGTTATATTAATTCACTTTTTTAAAAAGTGAGCAAGTATTTTTTTTTTCATTATTTTTTAGTAATCAATCTTTTTTATTATTATTATTTTTAACGAGAAAAAAAATCCATTTTACTTCAACATCGCTTCAAATTTTAGAAGTGAATTACTCAAGGACTTATTTTAATAATACCTGCTTCTTTTATTATGCTTCAATAAAACAAGAATTAAAACTGGAATTTAAATACTAAAGATTTGATTTTAGCACTATTTAAATTAATCAGAAATACACTGCATGGTAGTGAAAATACAGTATCATGAACTCATGAACAGAAAATGAAGAAAATTGTCAAACAGAAAAAAAAATGTCAAATGGTAAATGATGTGGAAATATTTCTAACACATAATACCGTGAGCCCCAACTAGTGGCGCCTACAAGGGGGAGGGAGGGCCCACGGCTCGGGACCCCCCTCCCCTCCCCATTTTACTTAGGTTTTTTTCTATTGATTATAACCCTATGCATATAATACGTAAAATTTAAGTATTTTTTATTAATAATTTATTTTATTAATTAGTGCTAATTATTTATTAAATTTTTTTTTACTGTTTTTTGTTCCCGACAGTCAATAAAATCAAAAGAATATGTTTGATGGCGTATTAGGGTATGATACGAGAATGGGGCGGACTTTAGACCCTTGACTCCCCTCCCCCTCTTGAAAAATTCCTGTGTGCACCACTGGCACCAACACAAAATTATTGGTATATTATATGTCTACGACGTCGATACAGGCAGTAACACGTCTTGAATAGACTTAAAGAGCGTTTGTGATCTGACAAATGGACGACAATTCATTCTCAACCATGTGCCATTGCTTGTCCTCCGAGCGCTACAAGGGCAGTGCATGTACGAAAACCGAACAATCAAGTCTTAAATGTGCTCAATTGGTGGAAGACCGGAGGTCACTAGTAGCAACAGAAATACCTTAAATTATTTACTGGTGTGCCATGTGCGGTTGGGCGTTATCTTATTGGTAAATGGTATTGGTCACCGAGTTCTGGAGAAAGGGTGATGTGCTAGTCTCAGCACGTGGTTGGCCATCAAAGTGTTTCCAGTACGAATTAACTATGATTGACTAACCTAAGGGGATGTCCCAAATCATGATGCTGCTTTTTTTCTAGGTATTTCGCTCCTCATTTGCGGACTAATGGGGTCTATATATATTACCACTATATATATATTACCACGTATACACCAGACTCGTAAGTGGTAGATCTTATTGCTAAACCAGAAGCGTGACTTTGTGTTATTCACATAGTCTTCAGATCTGCGGAAGCTTCGATGCCGTTGAGTCAATAAAAGTACTTTCAAACCCCGCCATGAGTGATAAACCTTTGCACCCAAACAACGTATAATAGTCTTAGTCCTATGAGAACATCCAAAACGTCGTGCACTTACTGCAACAGCTCAAAGGAAATAGACTGTTTGACCATCAACACTTGCCGGTTGATACATTGGTCCATGTGGACCGATGTTTCTTTGGATTCACTGGTACCTATCAAACAGGGCGTGTTCTTTTTTCTTTTTTTTCCCTAACCGCGTTTTTTCTTCCCAGATCGAAGAAAACACTTCTCCAATCCGTAAAATAGACGAGTATTGATGGCTCGATTCCCTTAAATGCGACGAACAGACCAATCTCTCCTTATGAGTTCCATTACGTATAACCCCTCTTAAATTTGTCCTTTACTAGAACTGCCTTTTTTGACAGTAATTTGGATACATATTTTCGGAATTGTTTAATGCTTCATTAACTAGTCTCCTTTGCCAATAGAGCTGTGTGACTATTGTGAAATCTACCAGTTATTTCTCTTATATTTTGCTCATCAAGTGTGGTACAGCTGCGCATTTCGGATCTTTGACATAACTCACTGAAATGCATCTACCCTGCGATTTGTATCTTTTTCTGGCCTTTCCTGGATATTGTACTTTATTTGTCAGGCAGTGTATGGAAATTAATATTGTTCTACACTTCCACACGTTTTTTTAAAAATGCGTAGTGATTAAATATTATATTCTCTTATAGTTATGGTCGTGGCCTCATGGCCGACGTAATTGAGTCGTTGATTCTAATCCTGATGTCACTAATTACCCACCATGTAGAAAGGCTGATGCACATTAAACCTGTCTTGGCTGAAAATTCTCATGTTGGCATAGAGTGGAAGTTTGGAAAATGTGTGGTGCTCCAGCTCTGGTGCCTTTCTCGTCACTTGATCAATGTTCAAAATTACGAGGACCATCGTCATTGTTTTCACATTGCTTTAGAGTACGACGTTAATAAAAAATCAAATCAAATCACCTTGATAATATCTTGTTGCTTCAGGACTACACACTTTTCGAGATTCTTCAGTCACAAGTTTGAAATAGCATCTCACCGCTAGGGTGTGACAGAGGAAACTTTGGAAATTTGTATCTGAGTTACATAACTTAACTCAGTGGCGCAAGATCCCATGAGGGCCAAGACCCATTATGCCCATATCAGTATACGTGACTGGGCTCTGAGGTGCATGAGCAGATGTTCCGGTCAAGTGGTCAGTCCGGCACGAAACCCCCAGTGTTAAGTTCCCCAGCAAGCTTGGTACTCATTTATCGACCCACTGAAGGGATGAAAGGCTGAGTCGACCTTTCCCAGCCCGGGGTTTTGAACCTCGGACCTGTGGTGTGGAAGCGTGGTGCACGACCCTCAGCCACTGGGCTTCATCTGAGTTATATATCTCGCCATAATCTTGAAAGACAGTCGACGTAATCGCAGCCGTTGCTCGATCTGAGACTCTATATCTATTATTAACCGATGATGATGCTCTTGGGTTGTTTCTCATTTGTTACTATTTTTCCTTTATATGTGCAAATTTATCACCATTAGTATTATTATCTATGATTTAGAATCTCTACCAAATGGCATTGTTTTGGTGTCAGTACGTTTCGGCTTGGGTCTGAGGCTCTTTGCTCTTGGTTTTTCCTTCAAGTCTTTTTGATAATTTAAGGTTTCTTTTCCTACAAATCTAACGATCCTAACTTTTCCAACCCATACTTTCTTTATAGATTACAAAACTTTTTTTATATGAAGATTTTATTATTCCTCATAAAATGTTTAAATTTCTTACCTGGCAATTTATTTCGTCAATAAACAAGAGGAAGCATAAAATATAATGGATTCTTTTTATAGCAAAAACACAGTTCTTCAGGCATCAGAGATTTTTATAATTGCTGTGATTTCTGGAAAAAATGTACTTCCATCTAGTGACAAAATTAGCACGTATTTCGTTGCAGTAAACTTTTTTTCTCAGATAAGCGATTTGTAGGTAATTAAAAAAAATATTGAGTGTGCTAAATTAAAAGAAATCATTATGTTGCAGAGATACAACAGTGCGAAGTTAAGGGTTAAGGCAATTAATCGACTTTATTTCAATGGCAGTGAATTAAAATCATGCACTCACACAAACTTTTTTGGAAATTACAATTCACAATACTAGGACATTTATATGTTGCTACATCAAGAAAAACATGTTCCCTTTTTTAAAATGTTATTTTTTTATGAATGAAGCTTTATTTATAATGCGATGGTACGACTTTCTTAATTTATAATAATTATTATTGGTACTTAGTAATTAACTGCACTATCCTGGTCTCACACACAGCAAGAATAAAAACTTTTTCATTCAAATATTTTATTTATTTATTTTTTTTTTACTTTGAAAAAATTCACATATTTGTTGTTGGAGTGTAGTGACATCTTATATCTTCCTTAGAAACAGCACATTAAGGCATCTTTGTGAGAGAAAAGCTTATTTGGAAAAATTCCAGGGACGTAGCTACAGCCGTATCAATGATACGGGGCCCCCAGGCTATAGGGGCCCCAACATGTGTAACTACAGTCTCACTAACAGCGCTTCCATACTTAAAAAGAGGCCCCGAAAAAATTTTGATACAAGGCCCCCTCGGAACTAGCTACGCCAGTGAAAAAATCCATTCAGATCAAAATCATTTCTATTGATAGTAATGATCTTATTACACTAAGCCATTTTTACTACTCTCGTTTTTAACTTTAACCCTCAATATTCAAAAAGCATGAGAAAACAAAAGTAAAAACATTTACCGAGAAACTGATTGCCGTATTAACATTTGTTGCTGCTTGATTGAAAAGTAAAATAACTTGGTGAACTCTAGAAAGATGTCTTTGTGTGTGTAAGAAAAATAAATTTCGAGTCATCCTGTTATCTACACAGTTAGCCACCCAAAATGCAAAATCACGACAGAAGCATCCACAATGCAGGAAATATTCCTGGACGTGTACAGCAATAAAATACTCAAACGACTAGCATTTCAGTGCAGTTGCACATCGCAGGTGCCAATTGCACCATCAGTAAGCGTTATATCAAGGGAGAATTGAAAAATTTAATCTAAATATCTAAAATTTAATTTTTGAAAAAGGAAACAAAGCCTTTTATGCATATCTACAAAGGAAAAAATGCAGAATTATTTTTTTGAAGTAACTTTCATTCATATTAAACTTTAAAACATGACCGTACATTTCCTATACCGCAATTTTTTTTCTCATTTACTTCAGTTACGGTACAACTGCTGTATCAATACAGTCGTAAAAATTCTTCTGGTAAAAGAGGGGGGAACAAACTCTTTCAGAAACATTTGGTACATCAGTTGTTCCGTAGCTGAAGTAAAGGAGGAAAACATTTGCTCAACACATATGCTAATGTACCATCGAGTTTTAAATGTTTATCAATCAAACTAGAGCTATTGGATCTCTTAACCCTTTATCGGGCACACAGCTAAAATACAATTTTCTGTGATAAAGTACTTGATAAATGTAATGTTCTCACACATTCTCTATAAACATTATTTAGTCACAAAAAAATATCTAATCGTGGGTTTTTTTGTGACTAGACGTGTATCTAATCGTGGGCTAGACGTTATAGCCACTGCGCATTTAGGACATTTAACTTACTTTTCAGGACAGAAATAATGAATCATATTACAATAAACTCTTTTTTATGAAAAATTAACATTTATGTAATAAGTATTTCAATAACAATTAAATACAAAGTATAAGTGTAATTTAATAATAATAATAGAATGATTGTACAACATAGAATACTTATTTAGAAAATATATAGAATACTTAGAATATACATTGAACTTGGTATATATCCACATTTTATATTTTATTTAATTTTAGTATGAAAAGTTAGAAATAAAAGTAATATTTTTGAGAATTTAAATTAGTTATTTCCCAAATTTGATGAGCTATTTACTGTGGAACTTAATAATATGCAAACGTTTTCTCCGAGCAGGAAAGCTGTAATGAAGGATTTTCGAACCCGAAAATCTTGTACCACATATTGTAAGCAAAGTTTGTTTATATTTCCCACCCCCAACATTCTCACGTGATTCCAAATGCTCTCTCCCGAGTACAGGAAAAGCGAAAATTTCTAGATCATTTTTCTGTTCTAGGTGGGCAGTGGATAGAGCCTCTATCCGCATATTAAAGGTTTCCAAAAACCTAAATAAAACCTTTTTTCTTAATTGTACAATTGCTTAGTTCATTCAGATGAGAGAAAAGTATACTTATGACACGTCGAAATTTTATTTATAGTAATCAAAATACAATTTGTAGATTTACACCGAGAAAGACTGTTTTTAACTACCCATCAGAGGACATGAAGTGCAAAAAAATGTATCGTGCTGCCATCCGTATTAATTTTTATGCGTTTTAGCTTCAATTAACGCATATAGATAGACCAAATAACCAACACCCGCTTTGAGGAAAAAAATTTTAATATGTGGCTAGACGTATCAGCCACTGCCCGTTAAAGTGGAAAAAAGCATTTCTGGTATACTCAATAGTCAATCATATGTTTCTTAAATATTGGAGACTAATCGACAAGGTGAGAAACTTATTCCCAAAGAAAGAGAGAAATAAATTACTTAAATCAATTTTTGGTGAATTTCATTAAAATCCTAGTCCACATTAATGACGCAAGATGAAAACCGAGAAGTTAATGTTGTTTACTTTAAGGCAACGAAGTGATTGCAATAATTCTGTATATTTGTTTTTCGTTTTAAGTAACTCTTGTTATTAAAATTCAAATTTAAACTCTTATAATTTCCTCTGTAAAGGGAAAAACGGCTGCTGAAACCGTGTAACTGACGATGTTCGCGTCGTTCAACGATTTCAAGTCATTATTTCTCTACAAACCTATCGTGTGAAACGAAACTGAGCATTAACTTTTATATATGGTGTGACATGTCAATTATAAAGAAAAATGGCTAGCTCGTATGCCGTCCTTATCACTTGACTGTGGTTCAGAACTTTGAGGTCCATTATTAATATCCCTCTGGTTTTGTTCAAATGCGCCGCTAATTGTAAATTTACTTATTTATTTTCAAAGATAAATTCTTAAAATTTATTCGATTTCTCCTATTGGATTGTATTTATCCCAGTTAACACAATAGATGATACTGTAACGTCGTAACCCCATGTTTATTTAAATTTTGGGGTAACAAGAAGGATAACATAGCTTAAAAGTAAAATTACATTTTATTTACAATTTTTTTTTTTCACTTTTTTCAAGACACGTATAACTATTTTATATCTGAGTAAGAAGTTTACACAACTATCTATTAGATGCTTTGAATCGTCGTCTATTAGGATCTTTCCGCTGCATATCTTAGCGTTTAAGTTTCATCGAAATAGTAAAGCAAAATTTCTCGTAAGTGTCTCGCAACTCTCCCGGGTATCGCTCCTCTAATATCGCTGTTCCCGCTGCCACGCAGCTTTCGCTAGCATCGCCAATCTCGTTAATCCTTCTCATCTGTCTCTTTAAACCTTTTAGGTGGACCCCTCTCCCGCCCCCTACAATTTCTGATTCGATGGAATATGGATCTGCACACAACACCCTAAGACTTGTTCCTAACCACCATTGGCCCTTTTCAGGACAAAATCCAGTCTGAACCGCAACTCTCTTGTCACATATCGAAAACCATATGGAGGGGCTATAAATTGACCTGTCACTCCAAAACATAGAATACAATTTTTTGCATTTCACCCTCAAAATAGTGGACCATCTCATCCACACATGTGTAGCATGGCCACGTGTTAGAGGGAGCAGAAGAATGAACAGCTGTTAAAACAAGTGTGTTATCTTTTGTCTTCCTTGAAGAAAAGACCATATGGCAATTCGTTTCGCCTCAGGGTGCCAGAGAAGAAAAGAGGGGTGACAATCCGTTGGTTAAGAAACGACGCCACAATACATTCAAACAGTGGCCAGTGGCGTAACGTACACCCCCGCATCGTGGGGGGGGGGCAGGGTTCTTGATGACATAAAGCCTGACTGCTGCCAAGTGCGTACCCTTTGTAAAATCCAACTTGGGGGCCCAAAACCTGACTTTGCAGGGAGGCCCAAATGTTCTCCGTTACGCCACAGGCAGTGGCATACACAAGGTTTGGGTTTGGGGGTTCAAACTCCACTATAGGTCAACAAATTTTTATTTTTTACCATAAAGATTACCCTTCGGTGCTTTCTTCTACGAGTTTTTTTTCGAATGTAACCCTCCCCTCCCCCCTCATAAGAGAGATCTGTGTTCTTAACTGCATTCAAGCGTCACAAAATTCAGCTCAATAACTTTTGATGTGCTATAAAACTATGTTGAAGGGGAAAGTTTAAAAATTGAGAATTTAAGCTTTAATCCTAGTAATTTTAATATGAAAACGATCTACGTCTTCTATGGACATTGATTGGTGCTCAATGAATCAACAATTATTTCGCTGCTCTTAGTTTCTTCCTGTTATTAGTATTTTTCCGACAAAATATTTACTACGCCGTATTCAGTAGTCCTCGTTAAGTTGATTCAATTTGATTCCCCATAAAAAAAGAGAATCTCTAATTTTTTACCATTTGCTACTCAACTTTCCGCTTCACTTTTAATAAATTTTAAAAAAGTTCTGATTTTTATTCTTTTTTGGTACCCAACAAGAAGGCTTTCTGGTGTTTTTGTATATCTTCGCTTAATCATAATTATGTTTAATCAAGCGACTTTTCCTACAATTATCACTGACTCCATGAAAGTCCTTCAAGACGTCGTGTTTTTTGCCTTAATAGATTTGTTCCAAGATTTAAAAAAATTGGACTCACAGAAATATTGGCAATTTATAGATGTTCCCATAAAATATACTAATTTATTTTTCATTTTTATCATCATCAACATATCGTTTTTTTTTTTCGAATAGATATCATTAGTATTTATGGAGTAGCTTCTGGCCCATAGAATAACTTTGTTACCACATTAATCAAATCAAATTAATTCCAGTTTTAGTTTAATTTAACGGAACTTAAAGCACACGTTAATATTTTCTCAAATACCTATTCTTATACAGAAGAATGGATACCCTGTTTTTGAAACAAAGCCCCAAGTATTTATTGTGGACCTGCACTATCGAATCTAAAATAATCTCGAAGACGCTTAGAGGAGCAACCGGTTGCATTGGTTAGCTGATAGGTTAATTTTCCTAGTTCGCTATTATATACTTTGCATCTTAACTGTTGCACCTACTATACTAACAACGTGTTTCTCTAATCAGCATTTGCATTTTGCTAGTAAGAAATAGAAGAGGTTTTTGATAGAAGTTTCTTCACCCACGCATCTCCCCTTTTATGACAACTGTTGTTTGTGAAATCAGTGATACTGCGCGTGCGTAAATTTGAAGTAGTGAATCATGATAAACGGCTCCGATCGCGTAAGTAGTTTTTGTTTCTTAGTTCTTTCTGGATAAAATTCGTTTTTATGAATCCTAGATAAAAACTTACTTCCTTATTCATTATCTTAATTGTTAATTACGTGAATTAGCTTTAAATAAAACTTAAAGAATTACCGTATGTAAAAAGTAATGTAACATATCTTTATCCATCTGGTAAGGAGCAGGCAAGCCTAAAAAGCAATAAGCGCATAAAAATATGTTGTGTTGAAGATGTTTAAAATGTTTAAGTAAATTTTTTTTAAATGCTTTAGTTGTGTATAATTTGAATAATTATTAAAATTTCATGAACTTTGCATAATATTTTCGCTGTTTAGTTTATATTTAATGCATAAAATTAATTAAAAGCCGGTTTGTACAGAAATGCAGTTGTAAGTATGATGGTAAAGTGCATATTTTCAGTCAGCAACATTTACCACGTAACAAAAGAAATTCAAATGAAAACCCGGAATTTGCTTTTCCTATAGCACTTAAACTCTATTATAAAATGAATTGTTTGCTCTAATGTAAATCAAATAGTCTAGGAGAGAATTAAATTTTTTTACTTTGACGGTTAGTTTGTTATTAATACTGAATAATATAAAGGCATACTATATTTTTAAATGTGCCATTTATGTTTGTATGATTTTGCTGAAAACATGATCATGTTATAAAAATTGGTTATTCAGAGATGTGCATACAGTAATATTACATGTTAATGTGTAAAAAAACAAATTACATAAAAAAAATTTTAAATAAGTGTTTGCATTACAAAGAATGTCAGAATGTATTGTTTAATAATTCTGAATTTTCTTATGCTAAAGAAATATTCATACCAATTATTTTTTTTTTAATATTAATAATACGTTTTTAAGAAATGCTTGCTTTACTGGCCGTGGGGGAAAAACAACCAATTTTTCCAATCATGTTCACTATTCTGCTTTAAATTTTAAAAGCATTTTAAGACTTGATCATATTTCTCTTTTATACTGTGTCACAAAGTTAATTGTTTCATATATAATTTAACATGGCGAAGAATGTCATGTCATGTTTTATTAAATGTAACTTTTTTAGTTATGTATATGTTACCATTCAAGTGTATAATTCAGTTATTTCATAGAATAACTATGTATTTCATGAAATAACTAGATAAATCAGTTAAAGTATATAATAGATTAAACGTTTCGTACTTTATCCAGTTATTCTATGAAATAACTAGTTATTCAATAAGATAACTAATGATAGACTGTTAAAGTTAAAAATGAAATATTTCAAAGTTATTTTATACATTAATTGATCATAAATAGTTTAAAATCTCTCAAAAATAAATTTTATCCCAATTGCAGATGATATAATTATTTACTGCTCATATTACTGCTTACATTATTTTAACAGAAAGGGGAAAAAGAATAATATGTAGCAGAAATAGTTATATTTAAATATTATCAAAAAAACATGCTGGAAAGAAAAGCTGTTGCATCATAAAAACATTGTGTGTGTAAACTGTTTCAAACAAAAATGTAAGAATATTGATGTAAATTTTATGAAATACCTTTATTTTACAATTCTCTTTCTTTATTATAGCAAGGGTTGCTGTGATGACACTTTGAATTGCATTGCATATTGTTTTGAAACAAGCATACTTTTTACTATCGCACATTTTTTTTACAAGAGCACTTTTTAAATCCTTGTCCTGTGCCACAACTTTGAGCTGTTGCAACAGACCGATAATTCTTGCTCACATATACCTAACTCGCGCGCGGATCTAGAGTACAATTGTTTTATTTGGCCATTTATTGTTCCTAATTGGGGGAAATCCTTCCCTGATGCTGTTCTAAATGATTCGAAACTTCTACAAAGTAGCTAGAACTGCTCCAAAGAACTTTTGATTGCCGTTTTTCATACTTTAAGGATCAAGTAATTGTTATTCTATAGAATACCTAGTTAATTTGTAGAATTCAATAATTTTATATACTTTAACTGACTTGTCTAGCTATTTTATGAAATACCTAGTTATATTCTATGAAATAATGGATTTCACACTTTAATGGTAACATATACATAAAATGTTAAATTTGGATAGTATATGTGTTTATATCGGGGGCATAGCTACTACCATATCAGCATCATTGATACAAGTCCCAGTACGTGCAACTACAGTCCTACTAACAGGTTGTTCATATCTGAAAAAGGGCCCCCCAAGGTATTTTGATTTAGGGCCCACTCAGAACTAGCTACGCCAGTGGTTTATATATGCCTCATTTTTAATAAAATATGTTTTAACTACATATATCTTAAAAAATGGAGTGTATTTCTTCCTCTTCCTCTCCTTTCTTAATGGAGTTTTTGGGTGTATTTATTCATTGAAACCATGAATTTGTAATAAAAATAAACTCAAATATGCTTTTTGTATGCAACATATAGTAATAAATCTTATTTCCTGACCTGTTGCAGTTATTAAATTATGATATTGTAAAAGCATGAAAAGAGGTAATTATATAAAGATTTTTAGGTATTGAAAAAATTGACTCTTTCTTTAGGAAGCAATTGCAAGAAAATGTCATCAAAAACTTAAGTGGTTTTATTCACACGGTATTCAGTGTAGCCATACTGGAAGGAAAAAAATTTTTTCATCTGATGAAATGATTTATATTGTGGCAAATTAGTTTCAATATTGCTTTTATTTTAAGATCAACTTAGTCTTATTGTTAGTTTTATGCAATGCAAATTATTTTTCGTGCTATAGTATATATTATATAGTTTTTATTTATTAGAAATAGTTGTATAATATGTACCAGAAAATTAAAAACTGGTACTTATCAGTTATAGGGACTCTGAAGCTGATGAGTGCTGCAACAAATAGCAAACAGCGGTTTATACTGGTTACTATGATAAAAAAGGGGGTTCTATTTTTAGATATTGTGGCCTAAACTGGTTGCTTATATTATAAATAGGAAGTATCGCTTTCAAATATTGTCAATTTTATTGCTATTTTCTTTGTATTAGCTAGATTTCTCTACCATTTTATTACAATGATGAACATCTGGAAGTGACGATTGAATGAAGACAAATTCTTCTCAGTAGATAAAAAAAAAAATATTACTAGGACAGTTTTTTTCCGCCTACTAATTTGATATTGATGTGCTATACACCAAATGCCCTTTGGGCACAGTTTTGAAATCGCACCAAATAAGATTTTGGCACAAAGTAGTTTTTTATCCAAGATGGTGGCCTAGCACAAGAACTCGACTTGAAAGTAATTGAAAAGAGTAGCTTGTACCTGATGAAAGTTTAAATACATTAATGTTAAAAGAAGCACAAAGATAAAATAATCAAAAATGTACTTAATTTTTTTTTTTGGAAACAAATTTAAAGTGTGTACCAAATTTTAAAGAATATGAGGTATTTCGAAATGCCAGAAAAATATGGAAAGTAGAATGTGGGAAAAATGGGGGGGGGGAATATAATAATGGCTTAAAAAATGAGAAATTTTAGTACAAAAAAAAAAAGAAATTATACTATCCAGAGAAAAGAGATTGATTTTGGAATGTTATAATTCAGATTTAATATACTCTTAACATATTTTCAAAAAACTCGAGGAATTCGAGTATAATTATATATAATAATAATTGTATTGTATAATTATATTGTGTATAAGATAATTATGTAATGTATATTAAAGTTAATCAGTAATGAATATCACAATAATTGCTGATTGCTTGCAATATTCCAAAAACTACAAGTTCCTTCAATGAATTTCATTTAACTACGAACATTTAAGAATGCATTATTTAAAAGTAAAATAATAAAGTGGAAATGTGCACAGCTTGCAGCTAGTGAAAAAAGAAAGTCTGGTAAATGATCTGTTGTGATGGCAGATATGCACCGTAAAATTCGCAACAAAACATGGCCAATCAAATTTCTTATCCTGCCTCTAAATTATTTTCATTTTGCTTCTACACTCATCACATTTCATGACAGCAATAATAAGCAAGATCTTACTCAAAAATTAGAATTCTGAAGAAAAACAAAGTGAACAGAAGGTCCAAATTCGGCTATCCTTTTTGTCCATAAAAATTGAAGGGAGAATCCTCATGTTTTTTGAAAAAAAGATCCTATACTCCATTCCACCTTAATTTGTCAGTGTTGAGAAAAATAGGAAATGTATCAATCTGCTTGAAAAAGTAGCTCTAAATTGTTTTGGAATTTAAAATAAAGCAGATGCAAACGTATTTGTAAAAAAAATGTCATATTATACAAAATGGGATTTTAAGAATATATTTCAGGTTAATCACAGCTTAAAAGCATGTATTCTTTAATAAAAATAAACACACTGTTAAAATATCCGCTTGATGGAATTTAAGTTTGACTAGAAACTGATTTTAGAGATATCATTGCTGGTGAACTTGTTATGTTCCCACGCCAATTCTACACAATTTGCTTTGCATCATTTGCTCTCTTTGCACTTTGTCGTCTTTCCTATTCTGATATCTTAAAGAAACAAAGATATCAGAATAGAAAAGATGACAAAGTACAAATGATGCAAAACAAATTGTGCAGAATTGGCGTGGAAACATAAGTTCACTAGCAATAATATCGGACATATTTAAAATGTCAATTTTAAACATGTCTAAAAAAAAGAATATCACCAACCTCACTCTGCATATACCATCAAAGCATGGAAAATCGATCAGAAGTGAAGTCTGGAGAAACATATTGAATGTTTATTCTCAACTTTGAAAATCAAGCAACCAAGCAAAGCATTTGTATGGTAGTTTTAGAATAGAAGAAATCGCAGAAAAATTTGGTCATAAAGTTTTAAGATAGCCCTTAACATTGTGAGCTCAATCCAATGAGATGATTTTGAACCAAGTAAAAGGATATGTTGTGAGAAAAAATAAGACTTTTAAACTTAATGAAGTAAAGGATCTTTTTATGAAAGGTACAGAGCAGGTCTCAATTCAAAAGTGAAGGAATTGTATTAACCATGTAACCAAAATAAATTATAGTTTAAAAAAACTCAACAATACGCTTTTATGGTTAATCGAACTAAAAAGTAAAAAATAATTCTTAATATAGGAATAAAATGATTTACGAAAAAATTAACGTCATTGGGGTAAAAGTGTGGGGTTCTCGATATCAATTGTTATAATTTCTTACTAGTTCTATTCCAAAATGCTGAGTTAGTGTAAAAATGTAGTTCAAAGCACCCCATGCTTTTACTACAATGACATTAATTTTCTCTTAGTTCATTTTATTCTTATATTAAGATTTATTTTTTTACTTTTTAGTTCAATTAACCATAAAAGCGTGTTTTTTTAGGTCTTTTTAAACTATAATTTATATTTTCATTTTTAGTTCAATCTACAGTAAAAGCATGTAGGTACTTTTAGTTTTTTTTAACTATCATTTATTCATACCTTTTTAATTTTTGGCCTGTGATCGAAAAAGTTTTGCCCATCCTTGAGTTAGAACAAATTATTTTTTTCACATGCACAAGGCTTTTTTTTTCCAGAAAGACTGGGCAATTGCTGATATTATGATAAGAAATTGCTGATGCAAAAAAAAGGTTGGCTTTTAGGGTTACTCTTTTAGTCGCCAAATCTGGAATAAGTCACCAAATCTGGCAATGGTGCATGGAATTAGCCATCAAGTCTGGATTATCCTGTCTTCTGATTATCCTATTCAGGACAATGAAACAAAATAATGAAATTATTGTATTGTCATCAGTCCTTGACAAGTCTGCAAAATTTCGAATTAATCTGACCTTTTAAAGTGGGTAAAAATCAAGTTCAAAGTTTCCATTACATACAAGTGAAACTTATAAAAGGGTGTTAAAAAAAGAGAAAATTGGCAAATCGATGGACTTCTTGATGAAATGTGCGAAAACCAATACTTAATTATATCTATGAACAGTAATTCTATTGATAGCGATTCAAAACTATTAAGTGTAGATGATTGTAAGATGATAAGTGTAGAAAAAAAAATAAAATAGAAATATATGTTCTCGTATTCAATGTAGTACTGCTGAGGACCCGAAGTGTAGAGGGGCTGATGTACATTAAATCTGTCGAGGCTTTAAGTCCTCCCTTGGTGTGATGTAGTAGTTTGGAGAAATGGGTGATATATAAATCAGGTGTTGTCCTCATCACTTGTGACCGTAGCTGACAATTACGAAGTCCATCGTTGGTGGTCTTGTGTTGCCTTATAGTGTGATGTTAATAAACTCTTGCTCATTGTCAATAACATTTATGGAAAAGGTTGTCTTAGAATTTTAAATCACTTTATGCAATAAATACCATACTGTATAAGCAATTTTTAATTTTTGTTCATAAAGCTAATTTGGAGAAAAGCTTAAGCAGTTCACCTAGAATTAAACACATTTTAACAGGCAATGCTCTCCTTGTCCTGTCCAATCAAAGTTGAGTCCAAAGAGGAAAAAAACATCAAAATAAATAATTAAATTATATATAAATTTTCTGGAAGTAGCGTGTGTTTAAAATCAAAAGGATTTTTAAAAGTCAAAAATTAAATTTGAGATTTCTTGTTTTTTTAGACAATGCTTCTATATATATTTGTAAAATATTTCAAAATAAATAATTATTAATGTTTTAAATAACAGTTTTAAACCAATCACTTTTTCTTTAAAAGCTATGTTTATTGAACTGAATATATCTGAATTCAGTTTTGCATATTATGTCAGTTTCATAATTTTTCAAATGTACATGGAGATATTTTTTTAGGTAAACTGTACATTTTATGAACAATGGTAAATTTAATTATTGGTAAATTTTTTAAATAAGTCCCAAAATTCTGTTTTATGCTTCGTTATGTCGTAAGATAGCATATAAAAACGACTTTTACATGTATTGTAAATGATTATTTTTATTATAAGCTGATTTGTGAAATAATGCTAATGGAGTAAAAGGGATTAAGATTTTTACTAATATTATAGAAGTTTTTGTTTTATTTGGGAATGTAATTAATGAACTTAGAGTTAAAGATATGTATTTGTAATGAAACAAAAAAATTTCGAGTGCCTTTTTTGTACTCGCCAAATCTGCTGAATTTCATTTGTTATACCTGTGTTCAACCTCTTCTCCGAGTGTAACCCAACAGTGGCTGTGATTTGGTCATGGTACCCTTCCCTGCGATGCCAAGTTAAGATGGAATGGAGTATAATACTTACCAATAATGTTTGAAAGAACAGGAAAAGAGGAAAGCAGCAATCTAGACAATGCAAAGTATGAAAGTGTTTAAGAAATAATCAAATTAAAATCATCTGAAAATATTAGAGATGCAGCCATAATTATAAACCAATAAAAGTTTGAATATACCATGATAATAAATAAGACAATATACATAATAAATAATAAGCAACAAATAATTAACAATAATAAAGAAAATATCAAAGTCAATTGCAGATCCAAAGTCAAAAAATCAAGATAACCATGTTGTGTAATGTTATCGTCCAACTAGGCAAATGTCAACAACTGGGTGCGTAGCACACTGGTATCAAATTAGTGCTTTTTTTATACCAAAATGATTTCTTCACATGCATTGAAATTGACAAATGCTACTGGACTTGTAATGTAATTGGTTGTTGGTATGCTGTTGGGTAAGCAAACTATGTCTGGGTGTCAATGGCATATAGTAAATTTATCTCTGAATCTACTGTAGATTTGTTAGCATTAATATTTTTTATGTATATATGGTATGTTGTTGCCAATAATGCCAGCTTGGTGAAACAAAAAAAGTAACATTTTTTTATTACAAAATCTAAAGTTTTTTGTTATGCTTCTATTATAAAGACTACGGGTTGGAAAATGCTCTTTTCAGAGATATCACTAGTTCAAATGTTCATTAGTTTTTCATTTGAAGCTGAGTGGTAGAGTATCATGCTTTTATGCCACAGGTCCGGAGTTCAAATCCCTGGCTGGGCAAGGTCGACTCAGCCTTTCATCCCTTCAGTGGGTATATAAATGAGTACCAAGCTTGCTTGGGAACTGAACACTGGAGGTTTCGCGTCAAGCTGACCACTTGACTGAAACATCTGCACATGCACCCTGGCGCTTAAGGTCACGTATACTAAGATAGGCACAGTAGGCCTTGGCCCTCATGGGCTGTTGTGCCACTGAGTTCGGTTTTTCATTCATTTTTTATGTAAAAGGCATTATTGATAAGAAAAGACCATGACTTTTGACAATGTGGTGGTAAAAGTTTACCAGCAGGAATACTCCATTAGGTATCAGTTGTATAATTTTTTGCGACTTTATCGCCTGCATTGAAAATATTAAAAATCAAATCTTAAAATCTAAACCGTATTAGAATTATTTATCCAGATTTTTTTTTTAATTATAGAGAATATTCATAACATTTTTATCAAATAAAAATCAACAAAAATATTAATGAAAATGAATTTTCTTATAAAAAAAACTATGATTTAGAATAAATTCAAAAGATTAATCACAACACCCCTAAAGATATTGGTTTTATTACCTGCAAGAAAACTTATATTCTTTATTAGTTACTTTTTAATTTAATGTTTTTTTTTCCAAATAAAAATTGTTTTTAGTGAATAAGCTCATTAAGTACATTATTTCAATAATAAGATGCTTGCCATTCCAAAAGATATATCTGGATTAGACATGATTAATGATTCAAGTGTATGTGTGTTTAATTAATGTAACAAACTCTGTGTATGAAATGTTTTTAAATTTCTAACTGTTGTTGCTAATGCGAGATTTTCCACATTATACTTACATAATGAATAAAATGTTTTAAGTAATTATGAAAGAATTATTTTTTCTAAATCAAAGATTTTTCACCTTAACTAATACCTCTTTGTTAAAAAAAATGGCATTGTTTCTTTCATATAGCCTTTAATATAATTACATGCATAAAATAGTTATAAAAGAAACTATATAGAGAGGAGAGTTTCCTTAGTTAAGTTAATTTTAATTTTTTAGAGAAACATTGAACATTTATTTTATTAATATAGCAATTTATCTGGATTTTTTTTTTTTTTTAATATTAAAACAATGTGTTAACTTAACTTGAAAATAGATTTTATTAAGTTTTATTTCATAAAGATATTTGTGTAAAAGATGTTTAAGATGTGTAGATGTTTTATTTTGTGAATAAAGGAATATTTTAAACTGAATGATTGCATTCTTGGGGGGAGGGGAACTCCCAATACTACATTTTCTTTCTCTTCTTACAACTAGGGTTATTATTTATCAAGGGTTTCAGGGACTATATATATCTATATATTAAGAATATTAATACTTCTTTTTGAGTTGAGTTTTAAACTTGTTTCTCAAAAAAAAATTTATTTTAAACTAAATTTACTTCTTTGAAATTGGAATGTACTATATTTTGATATTAAGCTTATCAAATATCATAAATGCTGATTTACACTTTAAACATTTTTATTTATTCATTATAGATCTTAATAATGCAAAACACACATTTAAACCTTTGCTTGATTTTAATTAGATATTTTGATCATTATCTGAAAGCAGTTTCTGCTATCATTTGTAAATCCTTTGTTACAGCTTTTTTTTTTTTTTTTCATGGTGCATATAAAATTCACCATATTTAAATGTATACTTCATTAACCCTTTTACTTTGCTTTGAAAAAATTAACAGATATAATTTGAAATCTATAATTTGATTTTTCTTCAAAGAAGGAATCATTTTATTACATTTGGAAAATGGTGCCAGTTTGGGGTACATTAATTTTCTGTATTAGGTGTACAAAAAAAATTGTATTTACCATTATTTCATACTATCTTTTTTAAACGTTTATTTCTAAGCTTTCCTGGTCAATAATCATCTTTTAAATCATCAATCATTAATGAAATCTGTGAAGCATATTTAAAACTTATTTTACTTTGACTGAATTATTAAAGTTATATGAACGAATTGCATTGTTTTCATTCAACTATTTACCTATAAAACTGAATGCTTAGACTTTTTAATAGTTTTTATTTTAAAATACTATCTTCATTTTAATGAAATGAAATTTGTTACTTTTAGTTTTATTGCACATTTCATTTTGTAGGGTTGCAACAGCCCATTAGTTGTAAAATTTGCTGATACTCAGAAGGACAAGGACCAAAAAAGACAGTACCAATTAATGGCTAACCTTATGAACATGGCTAATTTGGCTAACATTGGAGCAGTAAGTCCTCACTTCTTAACAATGAATGAAGTAATTAAGTTTTTATTTCTCATTTTGTAAAATGTTATGTATCTGTGTAAAGTATGGTTTTCATTTAACTTATTATCATAAATACATTTTTATTGATTAATTGTTCCAGAAAAGTACTTTGAACATGCGTGGTAAAATCCTATTTTCGTTCACATCTTGATGATGATTTTTAAAAAATTTCAGATTTCTTTTATTCTTAAACATTTTGTTAAAGATATTCAATTTTTTTCTCATCCTGTCAGCTGATAATTTAACGAAAATAAAGTAAAAGTTTTCTTTCCTTGATGGAAATTTATTTTGTTAAACAAACTATGAACATTTTTGAGGAAAATACTCAATTTTAAAATAAGAAAGTCTTTTTGAGGAAAATCATGCAGATTTTCTTCTTTCTGACAAACAAGTTGGAAATTTACATTATGGCACTATGAAATCTTTTGTGAAAATTACTCAGTTTTTCTCCTTTCGGATGAAAATTCCAATTTTCAATGAAAAAATGTAACAAAATTACCTTTATAAAAAAACAAAAATCTGGATTTCAGAAGAATATGCAGATTTTTTCATTCTTTCTGATGAAAAATCTATTTTAGTGTATTAAAGAACAAAATAAGTCTTTAGATGCTGGGTTTCCCTTGGTGGAAAGAAATAACTGCCAATTTTTGTAATGCTGTGTAACAAATAGGGTTACCATTGTGGTGACAAAAAAAAATTCAGCATTAAGGTGGGGATTCAACCAGATAAATCCAACCAATGAACACAAATGTGCATATTGTCTTTTGTAATAAGTACTAATTTTCATTCTACAGATCATTAATTACCTAACTTCATATTTTCTAAAGCTGGCAAATATAAATGTTAAGTATTTATTATATTTAATATAATTAAAAAGAATTAGTTATGTCATTCACTTCATAGATTATTTTATTATGTATAACTTTTACTGTATTCAAACAGCGCATGCATAATGCATAGTGTAATTTTTGTGTATGTTTTGAAATAATACAATACATTAAACAACTCCAAGAGGTTAAAGGCACTTTATTTTTAAGTCATATACTTATTAGTTTTCCTTCCTTTGATGTATTGGGTTGTTCGGAAAGTAATTTCGTTTTTTCCTGACAGAGGATTTAATTTTATTTTTTTACACCCAACTTCACATTTATGTCATATAATTTTTATTTGCTTTGAGAGCTCATATAGCAAGGCTTGTGTGTGAAAAATTCCAATTAATTCTACGCAGTAGTTTTTGGTTGGTGCCCTTTTAAATATGGAGAGCGATAAGCAGCATTTTCGACATATCTTACTGTTTTACTACAGAAAGGGTAAAAATGCTGTTCAAGCCAGAAAAAAATTGACCGATGTGTGTGGAGAAGGTGTGTTGACAGTACGCCAGTGCCAGAACTGGTTCGCTAAATTTCAATCCGGCAATTTTGATGTCGAAGATGCACCACGTTCGTGAAGACCGGTTGAAGCTGATAAAGACGCGATAAAGGCATTAGTTGATGCGAACAGGCGAATAACAACACTCGAGATCGGATTAAGGTTAAATTTATCAAATTCAACAGTTTATGACCACTTGAAAGGCCTGGGATTATCCTCGAAGCTCGATGTATGGGTTCCCCATGTTCTCACAGAGAGAAATCTGTGTCGCCGCATTGACGTCTGCGATTCGCTTCTCAAACGTCACGAAAATGATCCGTTTTTGAAGCGCATCATCACTGGGGACAAAACACGGGTTGTATACAACAACGTCAAACGCAAGAGGTCATGGAGCAAAAAAGATGAACCGGCTCAAACCATTTCCAAAGCCGATATTCACCAAAAAAGGTGATACTGTCTGTTTGGTGGGATTTTAAAGGAATCATTTTTTTTTAGCTTTTTCCGGATAACACAACGATTAATTCGGAAGTCTACTGTCATCAGCTGGACAAACTGAATGATGCACTTCAACAGAAAAGGTCAGAACTAATCAACAGGAAAGGTGTAGTGTTTCACCAAAACAACGCGAGACCTCACACAAGTTTGGTCACTCGCCAAAAGCTTTTACAGCTTGAATGAGATACAATGCTACACCCACCATATTCTCCAGACCTGGCACCATCAGATTATTATTTTTTCCGGTCACTCCAAAATTTTTTAGACGGTAAAACCTTCACCTCAAATGAGGTCAAAAACCACCTCGATCAGTTTTTTGCCAGTAAAGACCAAAAATTTTATGAGCGTGGAATTATGCTACTACCAGAAAGATGGCAAAAGGTGTTGGACTAGAGCGGCCAATATATAATTTAATAAAGTATTTGTTTATTATACGAAATCTGTCTTTCATTTCCACAAAAAAAAACGAAATTACTTTCCGAACAACCCAATATTTCATTACTATATTTTTTCATATTTTATGGTGCTACAAGTATGTTAAGTTTTTTTTTAATATCAATAAATATTAATTCTTCAAAAGTAACATTATTGAAACTACTTATTATATAGTTGCTTTTTATTATTAACTCGATGCATCTCATGGTTGTTATGTTTTCATTTTCTATGAATAAAGTTTGAGAAATGGTGTATATTACTTCTATTGACTAAAACTCGTGAAGCCGAAAAATGTAATATATTTCTAGAAAATAGTTATTCGATAGCAAGTTTTTTTATATAGTAAAGAACTAAATACTCTTTTAATTCCTATGGAAATGTTATGTACACAAATGGAGAAAATAAAGTGTTTGTCATGTAAAATATTAAGTTGCATTATAATCTAAAAATAGTATATACCGTATATATATATTAGTTCATAAAATCTTTCAGTTGTGTTAATTTTTTTTCCCTTTGTATCTCTCAATTTTGTTGTATTTAATAATAAATTTTTTGTATTAGGCTGCTTCACAACCAGGTTTTGGAACTTTCGCAAATCTTCCTCAGGTTTCTAGTGGTAAGTTCTTTTCTTCTTTTTAACTTAAATGTTTTCCTCTTTCTTTTCTTTTTTTTTAAATTGATAGTTTGCAGTTTATCCAAAGGCAAAAGAATGATAAGCATCATTTTATCTTTTATGTGGGGTGAAAAGAAATAAATTTTCTCTGGTATTAATGTTTATTTAACCTGTGAGAACTAGTACTATACTTTTCTAATGCTTCAAAAAAAAATGCATGTTTAGTTTGCTTACTGTAATGACTGACGAGTGCTGCTTTTTCTTGCTGGGTTTTATAACTGGTTTGTGTTAGATACACTGATAGTGACCTTTTTACTTCACTAGTAGACTATTTACTTGGGTCTTTAACATTGAAAATTATGAAAGAATAAGTAAGGCAGGATGAAAACCAATTATCTTTATTAATATTAAAAAGTGGGTCTGCATCTTTCATATCTTGATCAACAATTTTTTAAAATTTAATTAATAACCAGAAGTGTTAAAAATTAAGACAACCGAGAGAAAAAGAACTTTGCCAACTGGAAAAACATGTCTAATTCTATCCTTTGACCTTTTCTTATTCACACTGCTTAATAATTGCAGTATTCATTTTGCTGTTGTAGCTAAGTAAGTTTACTTTTGTAAACTTCCATCAATAAAGTTTAATAGAAACCATTTTTCTGTTTTAAAAAAATCTGTATTTAAGGCATATAGGAGTCCAACATTGAAGTTAAACAATATTACAAATTAGTTAATCTCTAAAAATTTAAACATTGTAAGAATATTGTCAAACAGAATTTTTCTTGATCCAAGAGTACTGAAAAAAGCAAAAAAAAAGTATTGGTATATGGGGAATTCTAAGCTAATAGGAATTTTAAAACATAAATATGATTTTTTTTTTTAATTAATTTTGTCAAATTGTCCATTTCTTATTTAAATACATTTTTTTATAATGTATGCTGTTTTGTTTTGTTTTGTGCATGATGTTTATACATTATCCTACAGGTCTTAGCTCCCTCAGCTTACAACAACAATTAGCTGCATTATCTGCTGTCCAAGCATCTGTGAATAACAGCAGCACAGGTATACTTAATTCCAAATAAAATAGTGCTTTTTGATTTTATTTTTAGAATTTTTTGTTTATTTTGATCTATTTGAACACTTGTTAAAATTTATATATTTAAATATTACATTTTTCAAAAGGATCTTATTCGTAATGAGATGGTTTTAAAAGATCATGAACACTGCACATAGTTTTTAATAAAATAATAGTGCTGCTTTTCAGACTTGTATAAAAATTAAAATATTTATATTAATCAGAATGTAAATACAATTCTAGAGCAATTTTGGGTTAATACTAATCTTAGGTGTGTGATAAGCAAAATTTCCCTTTTTTTTTAATAAGAAGTATCTTTTCCCCCCTCCCATTTAAAAAAGTATGCACTGTATTACTTTTCTAAATAGGGTTTGATCCTTAGAATTAGTCTTTTGACATTTAGATTTTTGTAGCTATTCCAATTTTTGTTAGTTTCTTACCTCTTAAGAAATTTAAAAAAAAAAAGGTAAGCCTTATTTATAAAATTCTTAAGTCACTAAGAATAATGCATCTGTGGATGAAACCTGAAAAGGTGAGAAATATCCTAAATAGGGATAAAAATAATTATATAAGAAAATTATGCCTCAGTAACTGTGAAATAATTTTTTTAGACCAACTAATGTGTCTGGAATTTTTTCAAAAGGTACCTATATTTTTTTAAAAATTTTCATTGAACCTTTTTCTGATGACAACATTTAAAATGATCTGGCAGTAACATTTAATTATGTGTAAAAGGTAATCAATGAAATGTGCATTTTTACTGAATTTTAGTTTTAATTTAAAAGTTTGTTATTCTGCTGACTGTCAATGTGAAATATATTTTCTGTATTAATTTTGTTTTTGTGACTTGCCATTGTGTTTAATACAAATAAGAGTATAAAACTATGACACTGATTTATTAATTTAAATAATATACTCTCTGTCATTCCAAGTGAAAATAAAATTTATTTCTAGTTGATTTTTCAACTCGAATTTATATCAGATAGAAACCTTTTAAATGTTAACTGTCTGTATCCTTGGAAAACATTGTCTCCAATTCATTATTTGTTAGGCAACATGTTCCTCATTAAACCTACTAAGCCCACTACATTTCTATAGAATTAAATAAAGAATTTCATCTTTTAATAATTATAGACTTGTAGTCCATGACCCCACTCCCCTCTTTAAATACAGACATTTATTTTACTTTTTTGTTATTTTAAAAATGCATGTCTTGGATACAAGTCTGAATGTCTTATTAATCTTGCAAACTCTTTAATAAATAAAGACTATTTTAGGTATCTTTTTCTGATTGTATTTATTGGTTGAGATGCTTCCTAATAATTAAAGAGATTTGTGAACTTAAAATTTATTTACACAGCTGTTTCAAATAGAAACTGTTGTGTAAATAAGTAAAGTTGTGTACCTTAAATATAATTTTTAATTTTTTTCTTATATACTTGGTTGTTAAATAATTAAATTTTTATCTGAAGAGATGTTTTTCTTAATTGCTTTCTGCATTTCCACTACTATGAATGCTTGATCCAAAATTTCAGAAGGGGAAAAACAGTACTTAAAAATAAGATATATATAGTTTAGAAGTTGGTTACACTTTTATCTTGACTTTTTTCGTTTCATACTCTATCATTTCTCAGTAAATGTTCCTTCATAAAGTTCCGATTTTAAGTTTTTTTTCCCTTGTATAATTATAAACCTTTCAGGCTCTCATGTTAAAGATTTTAACATTCCTTTATAATTTGAACTTTTTTTTTAATTCTTTATTTTTTGTAATATAGATTCTCATCAATAAAATTCCATCCATTAATTGAAATTTTTGCCTTTCTTACAGTCCTAATGGATATTTTAAGTAGGTTATAGATATTTTTTTCCTTACTAAGTTTGAGAGAGGATTGTGATGCTCATGCGGTAATTGTTTCTTACTTTGAAAATGTATTGATATTTATGTTTCTATTATATTGTGCTTTAATATGAAATCCATGTTATAAACTCATGCAAAATATTTTTTTTATCAATGTAATGTGCATTTTTAAGTAACCTTTAAAATGGTTCAATATTTTTTAATTTAATTTTTTTTAAATATAAAGCAACTTGACATAGGAAAGAAAATTTATGAACATATCTTTTGAAACATTGCATAATTGTATGCTATTTTGTCTTGAGTACATTTGATTTGGATTATTTTAGGAAGATCAAATCTGAATTTTATATTTGAGATATTTGTTACTTGGTAAAATTATGCCTATTTTTGTTTCTTGTAACCTATTTTTAAGACTTGCTGGGCATTTTGCTTCTAAGACTAGGTTCATTACATCAAAGATTGATAAGAGATTTTCTTTTTTCACTAAAATGTTCCCTGGATTTTTTTTCCTCCCCAATTTACATGTTATTGATATTGCCATAATTTATTTGCAATGTTGTTTTTAAATTATATAGATGAATACTAATTTGGATTTTAGTATTGTTTTATTGGAGTTGAAGTGTTTATATACACACATTTTTTTTAGAGTAATTTTTGTTATTAAAATTTATATCCTGTGGTTTTTTTAATCATTTTGTCATGCTGCCAGGTCATTTTCTAATACTATAAGCTATAATTGTTTTTTAAAGAAAAAAAACTCTTGTTTCTAATTACTAATTTTTTGTTTAATTCAAAATTATAAATGTTCATTTAATCAATTTTAAATATGTATTTCACAAACATTTTAATGGTGTTACCCAGTTAGTTCATATTATCTAATAGCTCTGATTGTCGAATAAAAAATTTAGTTTTAATCATGTTCTTCCTTTTTTTAGGTCTTAATTCTTTGAACATTCAGGGTCTAACCAGTCAAGGAGTAAGTCCAACGATTGGTTTATCTAATACTGGCAATAGTCCCTCAGGTTAGAAACAAGAATTTTAACTTGAAATAATTTTTTAATTATTGATAAATTGTATTGAGTCAATTTTGCTGTATTAAACTGAATAATTTTTCCAACCTCATTTGTTTCATAGAACTGGGCAGTGCGAGTTTGCAGAGTATTGCTGCTTTGGCAGGCCTGGCTAATACTTCTGGTAAGTATTTTTTCTATTGTATATGTATTGATTGAATTATTTTTAAAATAGTCCTACTTTTCCATTATAATACAAAGAAAATGTAATACTTTATATAAACTCAAAAACTTAAAGAATGGAAATTTTTCTAAAATTAGTCAAAGCTCCTTTTAGAAGTATAATGAATTGACGAAAATGACTTGTTTACTGATTTTGAGTTTTTCTTAGGTTTATAAAAAAATTATGCAGTAGACCCTTTCCTTCCAAAACATGAACTCTGTCCCAAACTATTGCTCACTCTGGGGCAATTTTATTTTCATCTTGATATATAGAGTACTGTGCACAATAATAATTAACTCTTGTAGTTTTTCACTTGCTATTGGTATTTTTGACTCTTGATCAAAATTTTATTTCTTAGTCTCATTGAATAAGGAAACTTATTATGTCAGGATCAAATAAAAAAATATAAATTTACAATATTTTTATTTGTTAAGAGGAACATCAGTAAAAAAAACCAATGATTTAGAAATTCCATATGCCCTATCTAAAATCTATTGTATTGAAAATAAAAATTCATGACTGGTTAAAGAAGTGGGAAGAAAATTAGAACTTTCATAAAAACTATTTCTAATGAACCATGCAACCACTAAATTCTGAAGAAGTCTGAGTTCCTTGGGAAGTGCTTGTGGCAGTGAAATTGCAGAATTGGCCACTAGTTGGCAAGATTTTGAAAAATTGCCAATTTTGTGCATTTTTGCGTGTTTCGGAGTAGCAACCCTACTACAACATGTAATGCAAGAGCACTAAATTCAAGATGGCGGGAGTGAATTCATTTACTTTTTACCCATTCTTTCTCTCAGTTTTATGCTTTTTTCACTTTTCGAACATGCACATGATGATCTAATTAAACCCTCTTTCATACACGGATTCCAGAACAGCTTTTTTTACCAACACAGGCAACATGACGAAAAACCTTTCAGAATACTCAGCATACTTAAGAATACATTCATTCACATTTGCAAAAATATCATTGGTGGCCATCGTGATAATCTGTAAAAATTTATATGAAGAAAAATTAATTTACCTTGGAAAAAACGTATCCACAACAGAAGAATGAATCCAAAAAATGGAACAGGCAGACAAGTAGTCACTTGTTACTATGGTCAAAGACAATATTCACATTATAAAGAAATGTACTGCACATGTGGGGAAAATGCACCGATCCGATTTCTTTCTTCACTGATCCGAAATCAGGAAGATTAACTCATTTGGTAAAAATCTTGCCAACCAGTGGCTGATACTACAATCCACCCCATATGGCTTTGTTTTGACAACAGATAAAGGTATGATCGAATTTATGCTAGCATTTAAAATGAAAAAAGTATTAAGAAGAAACTATCAGAAAATAAGATGTATTTTTTTTTTAAATTAAAAATTATAGTATTAAATTTATTTGCATGAGTGGAAAACGGCTATCTACCAAGGAATCTGACATCCCCAATTTCAAAACAAATTTGATAAATCAGGTTTTCTATGCCAATTAAATTAGTCTCAATCAGCAATATAGTTTGAAATGCATTTGGGCCAGAGGTGTTGTTTGAGAAGTGAAATGCCAGCTTTAGTGTCTCCTTGTTAATACAAAAAATGCTATGCTTGGTGTGACTATCTACTAATGTAAAACCTTATAAGGACAGTTGGCCAAATAATCCACGCAGAGGCAAGTAGCACTGTTTTTCCTGGATTGTAGGCACAGCCTAGACTTTTAAATCTTTGATTGAATGGATTAGAAATGACAGTTTTGCACATTGGGTAGTGGGAAAAAGACTAACTGATGAAGAAATCTTAGAGGTTACTAGAGATCAAGAATAAAGTGAAATCTGTGTACAATAGCTGCAGAGGTGAAGCTTTGTGTACTGCTAAAACATCAATTCTATTGGGCCAAGTTGAAAGGAGTTGGTTTTGGAAATCTTAATGCTCAGAAAAATACCAAGACAGCAATGTGTGATGCTTTACATACTTAAAAAAACTATTTTAAATCTTGAATTTGTATCATTTGTTCGTTTGTCGGGGGTAAATTGTGTTGCATTTTTTTCTAAATATATAAAAATATACACATTGGATTAATGTTCCTTTATCTTAGAATAATGTAGTTTATCCAAGGTAATGTATTTCATTAAAATTTTTTGTTCTGTACAATATTTGTATTTATTAATTCTGCATAGTGTTTATAGAGATCCTTAGTAAACTTGGGGGGGGGGGCTTGATGTCTGATTAAAGAGGATCCACTGTATTAGTTTTGTGAGGATGCATGGTTTTAGGTGCCTTCTAGTCTTTAAGTATAACAGTTCCATTAGGCAAGTAATTTCACTTGAGATTTCATTGTAAGTAATATATTTAAAAATCTGCTTCCTTCGAGTCATTTTTTTTTTTTTTTTTTGCCGCAAAATTAAAATATTTATTGAGGAATATTTATTATAATTAGCTTCTTTGTAGAATCAATAGGTATAAAAGTTAATGGAAAGTTTTATTTTTTAGGTTTAAACCCTGTTGTAATGCAGAATCTGGCTGCCTTAGCTGCTGCAGGAAACTCTAATTCATCTGGTCTTAGCTTATCAACTCCAGGCATGTCTTAATTTACATATTGAAGCATTTCTTTATTGTCTATGATATATTTAAGGTTCATAAATAATGTGTTTGGTTTTTTATTTAACCACTCCCATATACCCTTTTAATCTTTTCATTTATATTTTCTTTCTTCAGGTACTAGGATGTTTTTGGTTATGTTTTGCTTATGAAAGAGAACTCTCAAAATATTTTATTTAATTCAAAAGAATGTTCCACATGCACTAAAATTTTTTAAGTGTTTGATTAGTGTTTAGTAGTTTTTCTAATTTCATTTTAGTTAATTTCATGTAAAAGAAGTTCAAAATTTTACAACTACCTTGGTTGAAAATTTTCAGAAACCAGTCACTTTGATTGTTTTTTATTATTTGCAAACATTTTGTGATTGGTTTTATTAGCTTTTACTAGTTTATAGATATGTATTTGCTCATAATCGTTTGAAGCAATTTTTAAAATCATTGGTATATACGATTAAAGTTAAAACTTAAATTTAATGTGTGATAATTTTTGGAATATCAATTATTTCTCAAAATTTATCTTTTACTATTAATGTTATTCATAAATTAATATTGAACAGTGTATAAGGAAACTTTTCGCTGTGTTTACCGATAACTTCAGTTTTAAAAAATAAGTAATCAAATTTTTAAATAAAGATATTTGCTGTGATTTAAATGTAAATGCATGTTTTTCATTCATACTTTTATAAAATGTGACAAAATGTTTATTACATTGCCATTCAAATACTCTTCCAAATATTTTATTTAGAGCCTTTTACTTTAAAAAATTAATCTTGTATAAAAAAATGTAAATACTACTCCTTACCATCTAGTTTTTTAGTAACTTTATTTTATGAAGGCATTCTTCAGCTATTGCCACAGATCAGTACTTGCTTACTTAGAAAGAATGCCCCAATATCAGTACAAAGTTGTATGACTAAAATTTGTGCAACTGTTCAGCATGCAGCTTTAAAATTTTCAATTATTTCATAAATGTGCCAGTGTCAAATTAAATCAGTTTAGCATTACAATTGAAGAAAAATATGAAATATATTATACCATGACAAATGGGTGGATTCGAGCGAAGATGAGTTAATTCAAATCCTATTTCCTAAAGTATGAAGGAGTATGATACTTTAAAGATACTTTAAAAAATGCAAGATGTCCCATGATTGAAAGTAAAGTTTCTAAATTTCCCATTTTTGAAAAATAATTCTCTTGATGATCTTTTTAATATACTTTATTGTGCTGTTGCTATTTTTACTGTAACTCCGTTCAGTAAATATTCATTTATACTTAAGTTATCTTGACTTGATTTGTGCACTTTTTTGCAGGCAATACTTCAAGTACAAGCTCGTCTTTAAATGGAATGAATTCTTTGAGTCCTGTTACAAATATGGCTTTAGGATTGTCAGGTTCATCCTTAGGAAGCTTGTCCGGAGTAAATGGGTAATGTCTTGCTGTCTATTAATACCGAGTTCTCCCTTCCATTTTTTTTCCTCAGAATTTTTTTTTCTAAAATTTTTTCATTGTGATCTAATATTTGTAATATATTTGTTCCAAATCATTAATATAAATTATTGGTTTTTAAAAATTTTCTCAGCTTACTCCTTGGTTAGTCTTAACATTTGTATCCAATCCAAAATCATTTATCCTAAGAAGTTGTGCAGAAAATAAGTGATTTTTGTGTTAAAAAATTCAAATGTGGCACATCTTCAAATGAAAATTTTGAATCAGCTTTTTTAATAAACGAACTTTTCTTAAAGGGGGGGGGGGAGGCGGACAAATAAAATGTTTAACAAAAAATTATTTGAAGTATTGTTTTTAAATTTAGTTATTGAAATTAATGTGACATTAAAAACTTTTTCTAAGCAAAATCTGTTTATGTAAAGAGCCTTGAATTATTATAAAATCCGGCATATAACGTGCACTTTTACCACAAAAAATAAGAGTGAAATTTATTGGTGCAGGTTATACGCTGGGTAAAAAAAAATGACTTCTACATATATCAGAATACTGTTTCTTTAAACGAAATGTTACTCCTTATGAACTGAAATGGATGTAGTTCTAGAAGTATACTTATTTTTTCTAAAGCTTGGAATAATATCTCGAATTAATGACTTCAAAACATAAGAGCATTCCTCACATACATCTCTGGTTTCTTCATAAAAAAGGGTGTGCTCGTTATATGGCGAATATACCCCCAAACTAAAAATTACAGCTTGAAAATATAAGTGTGCGTTATATGCCAGATTTTATGATATGTTGAGAAGCATGTAAATGATTTATTTTACAGTTTGTAAAAAATCTTTCCAGTGTAGTTTAAATATATATATATATATATATACACACACAGTTAACTTGTATTTAAGAAAATTTTAACTTGACTCAATTTTTTAAAGATTAATGGTAAAAAAATTTTTCTAGTCTTGGAAGCAAAAGTGCTCTATCTGCTAATGGAGCTACTTTAGATGCACTAACGCAAGCGTACTCGGGCATGCCATTTTCTGGTTTGTAAATTTTTTTTTATATAATTAGCTAATGCAAATTGCTTTACATGATTTGTGTATCCTTTGAAATATTACTTTTGCCATTAGTTAAATGTATTTACAACACAAACATGCATAGTCATTTGAAGAACTTTAAAATTACCTATTTTCAAGTTAGTTTCTTATATTGCTGAAACAGCAAGATAAGCTTCAAAAACTATATTTGTGAATTTTTTTCAGTAGCATTTTTCTCTCGTTAATGTTCTTAATTGAACTGCCAACATCTTTCAATTAAATATTTTTAAATTCCATTTTCATATTTTGCAAATCATTGAATCGCAAAGGAAATTTGTGTACAATACAAGGGAAAAAACTTCTAGCTTATCTTTACATAAAACTATCTGTTATATAGTCATAAATTGTTACAACATACTATTTGTAAAGCTGTATCTAATGTCCAAAAATTGCTTAAAGGTGGCTTGTTTTATTATGCTCAAAATAAACCATTGCATTAATTAACCATTTGTATTTTATTATTTTAATCATCTTAGATTTTTCTGCTTATTTTTTACTTTAGGAATATTAATGTAGATTGATAAATCCAATGTAACAGTAAAAATTTCTTTGTAAATTTCCTTCTCGTGTTAATCTGTTGGAAGCTTTGTTTTTCCAATGATCATGTTTTATGAATTTGGTGATGATAATGGGTATCAAAACAATATTTTTCCCCTTCAAACTTGTAAATTAAAGAACTCAAAATATATTTTATTAGTATAATAAATACTTCAGTTGTGTTTCATAAATTTTCATGTGCATTATATTTTTCTTTTTGTGTTTGGTGCAAATTATAATCTATTTAACTGATTGCTAAGATTTTGAATTTAGTACAAGGTTCAACCATCTTAAGATTCCTATATTAGGAACTTAGCTTTACAAATTTTATAATATTAATGTGTTTGCAATAATGTTTAAATGACTAACTAAAAATATTATTTTGTTAGCAATTCCATATGCCCAAATAGGTCTTCAATCTCCCAATCCAGCTGGAAAACAAATTGAAGGTAAATATCTACAATTTTGTCCAATATGTTTTTCCTTTTGAATGTTAATTTGAATTTTTACACTTTCAAACTTTCCTTTCGTATTTTTAAAACGTTTATTATCATTTAAATATATTTAATACTGATTTTTGATTTATTTCAAGGCTTGCTATGTTGAACTGTGTTAAAAATGAATTTCGATCTCTATTCGTATGGAAGTTTTAATGTTAAAATTTGTATTTTGCAGGTCCAGAAGGAGCTAATTTATTTATATACCATCTACCACAAGAATTTAATGATACAGACCTCGCCCAAACATTTATGCCATTTGGCACTGTTATTTCGGCCAAAGTTTTCATTGATAAACAGACCAATCTTAGCAAATGCTTTGGTTAGTATTTATTACATTTTATATCAAATCTTTTGTTGCTCTTTAGATAAAATTTCAAAGTGGAATATAATTTTCCGAATTTTTTGTAGGATTTGTGAGTTACGATAACCCAAGTAGTGCACAAACTGCCATTCAGGCTATGAATGGATTCCAAATTGGTATGAAGCGCCTGAAGGTTCAGTTGAAACGTTCTAAGGATGCAAGCAAGCCATATTAATCTGGAATCGTCTATTTTTCTGTCTGTACAATTTATGGTTGGTACTTTTTTTCTCTCATGTTGCATATAGTTTTCTTATTTATTAATTTTCATTAAGTTATATTCATTCCTTGAAAGTATTTGCTTAAGTCTATAAAAATAATTGGGAGTCAAAGATTACAGTATGAATAAAGGTAAAAATAATGATGTGTGATGCTTTTGAAAAGCTTTTTGTGTATGTCATTGTTATGTGTTGTGAATTGATATATTAAAATTTATAAATGTCTTGTACAGAAATTTCAAAGGTATCTTTCCAGGTAACCATTCCTAAAAACAATTATTAAATTGCAATTTGTAAAATGTAACTGTTAGATTGGAATCACATGTAAAAGAAATTAAAGGTAAGTGTTTAAATCATATTTTATAGTTTTATACGTCTTCATTCAAAGCATTGGTTATTTACTAAAGGTAATATTTCAGTTTTCGTTTATTTGTAGTATATTTATATTTTAAATTTATGTAAAGTCTTCAAATCTATAGACACTCAAACATTGTTGGGAGGAGTTTTTATTTGCAGTAATTTTAAATTTACTATGTATGAACATTGATTCTAAGTTTGCTCATATTTCTATTTTCAAATTTCCTAGTGGCTGCAAATTCTCGTAATTGCTATCGCTCATTAAGTATAGCTTGGTATGTTTTTTCTATGGTTGTTGTGATTAAGTGTGCTGTTATTTCTGTGAAGTACTTGATAAAACTTACACACCTTTTTTACCATCCTCTAAAATTATAGCATTTCTCACTGATTATATTCCTTTTAACCAAAAGAATGAAAACATTAAAGTGTGTAAAAAAAAATTTTTACAAATGCAACAATTTTCTCATTGGTTCATAATCAGTACCATCTAATAGGCTTTATAGTTATTTTCTTTGAAATAAACTTTATTTTAATCTTATTTCAAAAAAAATTAAATAATTGGTTTAACTTTAACCTTATACTTTTTTCTCTCTTAAAATTCAAGCTAGCTATTTTTGAAAAAATTATGTTTATGTACTGATTTACTTATAACAAAATTTCATAAGTGATAATTTTTCCCCACTGTACCAACAGGTTTTGCTGAGAGATTGTTGATGTTACTGTGCTTAAAGCCATCATGTCCTGATCCCTATTTCTTTCTACTTAAATACTACAATTAAAATATTTTTTCCTTGTATTTTTAGGTAGCTTTTGCATGCATTTATTTTACTCGGATGAGGACATATATTTATTAGTTATAAGTTCTGCTAATTTTCTGAAATCTTACATATTCAGTGATAACTTTCAATGCAATACAACTCTCATGAAGATACCATTTTGAGGTCATTTAAAATTTGCGTAACTTATTTCTCAATTTTTTAAGAACTCGGAGTATCCAGTATCAACTCTTGTATCTTTTAAATTTACCATTGCATTTTTTTTTGCAGTCATGTTTATTTTCAAGTACATGAAAGTGTATATAATTTGTAAATTGGGAATTTTGTGCAATGCGTTATACAACCTCTAACAATAAAGTTCGTTGAATGAAGTCAACGGCTGATCTGGCAAAACAAAGCACTGCACATCTTAGCGGCAAGTGTTGACCATCTGCCCCCGCTGTTGTTCAGTTGAGACTCGTTTGTGTTCAGTGTAAGACATGTTTTACAAAGTGCTTGTTTAGTACATCAGTTCTTAACTGATGAGTACAGGAAAATGAACAAACAAAAGGTAAATTTAAAGTTTTGTTTTAAGCTTGGCAAGACACCAAAAGAAACTTATGTGATGCTGGTACATGTTTATGAAGAATACTTTCCATGAAGTGTGTGTATGAATGGTTCACCCATTTTCAAAAAGCTGGAAAAGTGTTTCTGACAACCCTCATAGTGGGAGACTAGCAACCTCCGTCAGTGACGAAAATTTTAAGAAAGTGAGGAAATTAATCACTTCTGATCATCAGTTAACTGTGTGCATGATAGCGGATGAATTGCAGATTAACCCTGAATCTGTGCGACAAATCGTTACCCAGAATTTAGGGATGAGAAAACGTGTTATCGATATTGACAATGTTCCTAACGTCCAACAAAACGTGACAAAGCTTTTGAACTCCATCCCAAAAGAAGACTTCTTGCAAAGTTTTCAGGACATGTATAGCAGATCTCAGTAGTGCATAGTTATGGGAGATGATCATTTCGAAGGACATGAAGGTAACTTTCATTAATATTTGATCTGCATTGATGTTACAGGACTGTTCACCGAACTTTATTGTCAGAGGTTGTATATACTGTGCACCCATTGAATAATTTATGCACTTAGTCAAATCATGGTTTATGGTAATGTTTTACCTTTAGTTAACTCCTCTAAGTTTTGAAATGGATAGTTTGGAAATTCTGCTTTCTGTATATGATATTCTATCAACTTCACATGTTCCATATTCCTTTTTAATATATTCGTGCCAGCATTGTATCATCTATTACATTCGTAATTACAGTTTCCTAATCAAATCAAAAATGTAGTTTGTCCCTTTAAAGAAGGTTTTTATTAATTGCATTTTACTGCTTTCTAACTAAACAGTCCAAAAAATGTCTTGTGATGGCATTGAAAATCTGTTATGACTGATGCATATATATTGAAGAAATATATTGATTATGAACATGTATGTTTGGTTTTTGGTAACTTTTATTTATTTTTTTTTTATCTGAAAGAAGCAAGTACAGTGGTACCTTGACATACGAGTTTAATTCGTTCTACAACCTTGCTCGTATCTTGAATTACTCGTATCTCGAAGCAAATTTCCCCATACAAAACAATTGAACTACCATTAATCCGTTCCAACCTCCAAAATGTCACCCCTGTTATTTTTGTTACGTGGTTTTGAATAATAAAAACGTATTTATAAATATCAAATATTTATTGCACAAAAACAAAAAAGAGAATGTAAAGAAATAAATTAGATATCCTCACTGGTCTTTGCCTTTGTCGCTACATTTTTCTCGCTTTCACCTGTAGGCCGTTTAGAAAAAAACATGTCCAAGGAGGTTTGTTTCTTCCTCCCTCTCAGAATGTTCCGGAAATGAGTTAGGCAAGTGTCATTAAAAAGGTCAGATGCACGACCTGTTGCAACTTTTTCTGGGTGTTTTTTTTCCCACGAACTGTGAAACTCTCTCCCACATTCCTAAGATCTCCTTTATCTCACTTGTAGAAATAACCTCCTCCTCTGACTCCTCAAAACCAATTTCTTGCATAACCTCAGTATGCTGCTGTGACTGTAACTCTTGTATCTCCTCAGTCGTCAGTTCCTGGGTGTGCTCCTCGATGAGCTCGTTCACGTCTCTCTCTTCCACCTCTAGACCCATGGATTTCCCCAGAGATACAATCTCCTCCTCTACTGAAACACCGGGTTCCGATCCATGGTTATAAAAATAAATGAACTACAACTGTAAATGTAAACGCAACACAAAACGCGTACACAACTTATCACAGCGGAAGCACGCTGCTAACTGATCGTGATGGCGCTACTGCGTGTTACTACCGAACCGAACCGGACTCGTATCTCGAATTTCGCTCGTAACTAAAAGCAAAAAATCACTTGCTCGTCGGCTCGTATCTCGAAAAACTCGTATGTTGGGGCACTCGTATGTCGAGGTACCACTGTATACAGAATTTGATGTTTAAGAAAATATCAAATTTTCTATATATTCATAAAAATCACAAAATAGGTTGTTATAATCATTCTAGTAATAATTTATATAAAAGAATGTCACACATTTATATATATAGCTATCAGATTGACAGATTTATTGTTGATTATTTATGTTTTCTCATTTGTGTCAACTCTTACTGGGTTGAAATTGCTTAGATAATTGAGTTTAGATTTACATTTTGTTTGACTAAAGTTTAATTGACTAAAGGGGTATTTTCTAGAATATTTTAGTTGTATATTTTTCATATATTGTACTTTATTCAATACTTCAATAAAATGTTAGGTTTTGTTTGTAAGTATAATTTGACAAATTAAAGAACTAAAATTTATTGAATTCTGCAGCAAAATATAATCATACTACATGAATCGCTTCAAACAAAAAAAAAATTGTAAGTGGTAGATATTGAGTTGTAAAATAACTCATAATCTGATATTTGCTAAAACTGTGCTATATTTATCCCAAATGGCTATTGTTCTAAATATATGTTGTCTTTGAACTTTTGCATAAATGTATTAATTTCTTACTTTTTTTAGAATGGAAGAAGAATCTTCAAACAATCCATACTCATTTTTGGTACTTACCTCTATCAAGTGCCAAAAAATTTCAAAGATTTTTATATGCTGACCAGTTAATGAAATTGAGTATTTTTAAGAGATATTCTTTGAAATAGCCTAAATTTTTAATATGTACTTTTTGAACACCTAAGAGGATCCCCAAATAATTTGTTTATTTACAACTATTTCCTGATCTGATCCATAATATCAACTATGGGAATTTTGATAAAAAAAATTAATGCAATAAAAAGTATAGAAATCCCAAGTTAAAGGGTATTTGTATGTTCTGGAATATTTTCTTTATGCCATGGGAAGCATTCTGTTTATAGAAAATTCTCAAAGAAATCATTTTTTGTGCACCAACTGATCTTTAAAAATTCAGATAGTGATAGTATTTACATTCTGTAGTGAGTGATTGGTATCATGATATTTATTTTTATTGAGATAATTCAACTGAATAATATTTTCCATAAATACCTACAAGTAGTAATGCCTCCTGGGGAAGAAGTGGTATGACTAAACTCCTGAAAAAGTAAAATAGTAAAATTTGAGTCCATTTTTTAATATGTATATTGAACTTTTGTTTAACAATTTCTTTTTCACTATGCATTTCTTTATTTTCCTTGATAAGTTTTTGTGTAACAGTTTGCACACTGCTACCTTATCAGTTTCATATCCTTCCATAACTTTGTAGCCTAATGCCCCACTTTTGATTTCTCAGTCCAAAATGACAAGATCTATCTAGCTCATCATAATAGTATACAATAGTTAGAATTTCCTGCAAATTTTTTGTTTTGGAACCATCCTGTGTATGAGGTATCTTTGGCCCAGTCATGAATTCCTCTTCCTTTGTAATTTCAGCTGAGGCTTACAGGCTAGTATCAAGAATTTACTGTGGCAGAGATAGCCTGTGCACAGGCTATGCCATCTTGTGGAGAATAGAGAAGTTAAATACTGAACAAAGCTATAATAGTACAGTGTCTTGTAGCCAGACTATAGCATGTTCTGTGTGATAGCTCATTTGAATCAGAAGTAAGGGAGACAATCAAGAGTTGGGCAGTTCCAAATTTTCTTATCAGAGTGACGTGTGTGATCTGAAAAATGGAATATAGTTTAATAGTAGTGTTAATCAGCATTATTTTGGTTTGATCTATGCTTTAATGTAGGTATGTATAAGTAAGAAAAGGAAACAAAACATAGATAGTGGGTATATAACATTTAACCGTTTGAGTGCGGCGAAGCCTAATAACACTGCTGTTGTTTAGTATAATTTTCGCATCAATGGAGAGAAGTTGTATCCATATCAATTGCAGTTTTTATTCATTTCATTCAATTGTGGTTTTTAATAATAATTAAAATAAAACAGCAGTAAGCAACAATGCTCACTAGAGCCTTGCATTGTGGTAAGTTAGTAAAATAAGCCAGTATAAAAAGATATTGTTTTGGCTCATTTTTTCTACCATACCACCATCCAGACTTACTACTTACCACTTTACTTTCTTATAAAAAAAACTTTTTATTGTTTTATAAGAATTAGAAATTTTTTTAATAAGTGTTATACTGATAGTTACAAAAAGCGCCATGTCAAGTTTTGATTCATCTGAAAGTGACTGATATGAGAATTGATAATAAAGAATGTAGTAATGACTTTGAAAGTGATAGTGAAAGTGACATCCCCATCCCTCATAAGAGATTACAAGCTTTTACCATGTATTTAAGAAATTTCTTCATCTCTCAAATGGTTAAAGAAAAGCAATAGGGATATCAAAATATTTCATGATTGAGTTAAGTAATAAAGTTATAATATGCTATAAACTATCAATTCTCTAAAAATACTACATAGAATGTCTTTTTGATACTAGACATTCTCAGAATTATACTCCCAAATTAACAGGAAGCTTACAATTAGAAAAATATGAATAATTGAAATGCAGGTTAAAATCTCATATTATTTTAAAAAGTAAACATGGAACAAAAAGCAACAATTTATGCTTTTTCCATAGGGCTCGTTTATTAGTAAAAACATCACTTTGTCAGCAAACATTTTCGATCAAAGAGTAAATGATATTTCCGAAAATTAAGTGAAATGAATAATCTGACAAAAATAGACACTTAGAGTGGTTCTCTTTGGCCCTGAATTAATCAACAGAATGTTTCAGATACTGCTCAGTTGATACTTTTTATTCAAGATAAATTTTAAAAAATTATGAAGGGTGTAAAGAGTTTCCTGGCATTTATAATGTTCCATCCTACGATTAAAGATATTTTTATATGAGAACTTGGAAGTGTATTGCTACTGATGGTGGCAAAAACGTTTAAAGAACAAAGGTGTTGGTTTCGTATCAAAGGTGTAGCAGCTGATAGATCAAAACTGTAAATAGTGTTGAAATTTCTGAAATATGTTATAGAAATCTTAAAAGTTGCTTGATTAAATTTCAAAATGGATTTAATTTATTCATTTGTACAATTTTTTTTTAAAAAAAAATCATTAAAAAGCTGTTTTGTATTTTGATTTTGCTCTTAATTGAATATTTTCCTCCATGCCAATCAGGAACAATCAAAATTTTTTAATTTTATAGCAGAATTAAGATTTTCAGTTTATATTTTAGTTCATCATTTGAAGAGAATCTCCTAAATAAGGTTCCATGATAGAAGATTAAATTGTGGTTGAGCTGATAAAATATTTACCTTTTATATGTGATTTATTTCAGCTCTCCCAATTTATCTTAAATCAGTGTTCTTTGCAGTGATTCCTAAGTATCAAGAAAATATAGCAAAAAAGTATATTGGAAGGTTTTTTTGTACTTTAACTTATCTGTTAAAATCCGTTATTATATTATGTGTTTGTTTTCTGTATCTATTGTTTCCAAGACTTTGTTTGGTAGAGGAAAATTTACTATACCCCATATATGAGTGGAACTTGCCCTTATTTAAAATGCAATTATGTACCACTAAATATAACTTGTAATTGTTTAAAAGATTTTTAATATTTCTTGTGAAGTGCTTAAAATTCTGAGGAATAGGATAGTTTCCAATTAAATCATTCAGTAAAAGTCGTTTATATAATGTATTTAAATCAAAATTCAGTTTAATTTTCACCACTTATTAATGCTTATTAACATTTAAAACAAGCATTTTTTTTTCCTCCTGGTTTATGAGTAATAAATCTATTCTTTTTGTTTTAACAACTGTTATACTGCAGAATGAAATTGTGACTGTGCTATTTTAAACTTGTTGCTTTCTGCTTTTTATTTGTTTCAAAAAGATTTTTTTTTCAAGGACAAACTATGTATTAAAAAATTTATTTTTAAACTGTGTATAATAGTAGCTTTTTAATAACTTTCTGTAAATGTCAAGACTTTATTATTCATCTTTCGTATTGTTTATGAAAACATGTTTTTTAAAAAGAATTAAAAAATCAGTGTGATTTTTCAAATAAGCAAAAAGTTCTTTTTAATGACATTTTAATTTTTAATGCATTTTTTATTTCTTTCCGAATAGAATGCCTGTTTTGGTGAATAATACGTGCCATGCCATGTGTTCTCCCACTCCTGTGACGTACAACCGTGTCCCTGTCCTACCTGTCATGTCACCCTTGACCCCTTGTGGTCTTCTGGCTCAGCAACAATAATTTTTGTTCATTGGAAACCAAAAGAACTGCTTCCTTTCCACAGCTGTGCTTTGTAATCCAAATGCCATGTGCTAAAATGTCATTAAAAGGAAGATCCAAGGCTTAATATTTTGCAGAGCATCATTGTTCATAACCGTCCCTTGTACAGAGCTTGGCATGTCAATTGGTGTGTTTAGTATACCTAAATTGTGTTTTATTTTTATTTAATGTTTTCTTAACTTTGAAATAACCATAACTTTTTGTGTTTAAATATTTTTTGTATTTCTTTTAATTTTTGCTTTGCTATGCTATAACTAGCTTTATGTTGAATGTAAACATTTTGCCATGTTTAACTCTTCTTTATAATGAATGTTAATGTTATTTGTCACCTATGTATTCATATGCTGTATTTGTTGTAACTTAGAGGTGCTTTCAAGAAAGCTAGTCGATTAACAGTTTCAGAGAATGACATACGAAATTTCTGTATCAAATAATCCTCATTGACCAAAATATTTGTGTGAGCCTTTTTAATCTTAAAACATTGTGCTATATATTTTGCCCTTTTACCTGTTCACACAAGCACTGAATTCCTTATCTAGTCTATAATATAAATCCAGGATATACATGATATATGTTAATATGTAAGTATATGCATATATATAAGGTTGAAAAACCTCATAATTGTAAAAACTGTAATATCTGTTCAATACAACTTGCCTTACATGTTCATTGTGAAGAAGTTGGTCCTAATTTTGAAAGATTGATACATGTAATTTTTGTCATCTTCACAGCAGTTTGTGTCTTATTAGATTTTTTTAGCATCACCATTTATGTATCTTACATGTACTGTTGGTCAAAGTGGCCAGCATTTCGTGTATTTTGATGCCCTTTTTTATGGCATGAACTTTTGTAGAACATCTTGTAATAGTTTAATGCACAATGATGTATTATGACACAAGAAAACTAATTCATCTTGAAGTAAAATATTTGATTTCGTATTTGGTATAAGAAGCTCAAATGTTATGATTGCAGGAAAAAAAATCATTTATATTCCTCATAAATATACGAGTGCACAATTCACTTTGTCTGTGCCAAATTGCAAGAATGTTTAGACTTAGCTGTTTTAGAAGTTGGCTGCTTTGACCGAAAATTTCTTGCTCTTGCGATGTTATGTTATTAACTCAATGTTTTGTGTGTATAAAGACTTTTTTTATCACATTTTAAAATTTTGAGCTTGAAATTTTAATATTTTCAGGAGATTTTATTAACGATACGTCAAGAGCTACTGATTGAATAAGTCTTTATTCTTTTTCTCTTGAATGTGATATTTGCCATTTCGTAGGGAAGAGAATGATGTGTTATTGTCATTCCTCAAAGTTTTCTTTGAGAGACAATATGTACACAAATTTCACAAAACTGATAGAGTAGTTGTGCACTTTTCTTCTTTTATGATATTACTTTCTGCATTAAAGCATAAGAGTTTTTGTTTTTAAATTCACTAAGGTGCTTTGTATAGGGTAAGAGATTAGTCAGTGAGAAAATGATTAAAATTTTTAAATGAATAACTCAAGAGAATCTTTAGTACATCTACATTTTCAATAAAAAAAAAACTTTTACCAACAGTATGAGAGAATTTCAGTTGAGATTGTAAACAGGGAAAAGTGGGATGATTTTTCCCTCTATAGAAATATTGATTTTGTTAAAAATGTAATGAAACAAAAAAAAAAGGAATGAGAGCTGTTATCTGTATATTATCCAGTTTTTTCAAGACTTCATAACCTGCATGTTTAATTTTCCCCCACCCCATCTGTTTGTCAAATTCATGCTGTTTTAAATGTAATTAAATTTGTGGAAGCATGCATACGAAAGATAGATATTGTTATCATGGGGTGACCTTTCCAATGTTTCATATCTGATATGCATATTGCAAACTGGTGATTTTTTAAAAAAGTTCTATAGCCTTCGCCAAAAGTATTGATCATCCTTGTACTCTTATTCATTTAATGAAAGTCATTCTCTAAAACCTTTTGTTACTGTACCTTTAGATATTATTTTAATCACAGTTATGAACATCGGGCATAGAAGTTTCATAAAAAGGTGAGTTTTGTCAAACATTTTAGTTTGTTACATATATTATAACTGAACTTGTTGTTGGACATTTTTGAAAAGTACCCTAGTTTATTCAATAAGGTTAAAGGCCTACTTAACTCATTAACAAAAATAAACCCTTAAAATGTTTAAGGCATGTGTGTGAAAGAATGAGACAGGAGTCACTCTTTCAATTACCATTCTGTGGTTTTAATTATAGTTTCAATTACAACTATTTGTTTAAACACAGCAAAATATCTGTACTCTCATAGGTTGATCTATACGTTTGGCTATAGCTGTATTATTCATCATAAAAAAAATATACAATTGCTACTTTGGGATTGTATCAAGAATTAATAGATATTTTGTTTAAATGGAGATTTATATTCATTGTTATATATAATACAGAGGTGCCCCCCTCCCCACTTTTTTGGTGGATTTTGTGTTGGCATGATCATACAAAAGATATTCTTATTGATATCTGGAATTTAGTGACTTTTTCTTAAAATGTTATCCATCAAATACTTTTTTCTCCACTGAGTGAAATTTTACATAAAATAAAATCTCAGCATAACATTGATATTTGTAACTGTTGCAGATGTTAACTCAAGAAGTTCTTGAATATCTAATTTGTGAGTAAACATTTATTTGGGTATCTTTAAAATAAGTTTTGGTTTTAAAAAATCTAAATTTAAATAGAGCAGGAAAGTGAAACTGCGCAATTTTGTACATGATAATATTTAAAATGAAGCTCAACTTTTACTATTGATGCTATTGTATGCTGCTATCAGTTTTAACGTGTGCATTTTAATTAAAATTTAAGATTTGATTTCTAGTAAAAGACCTCTAACAAAGATCATGTTTTATTTTAATGTAATTTGGTCACTTTCTGAGCAAGAGTAAATATTTTCTTGTGTTAACATTAAATTCCATCACTAACAAAAGCAAATAATGATTACTTAACTATTTTTAAATAAAATGGAACAATTGCCTTTTATCTATTATAAAAAAAAGTATTAACATAAATAATGCAAATAGTATGTATTTTTATCATGTATAAATGTTGTACTTTCTCAAAACAGATTAAAAAAGAAAATCATTAAATGTTGTTTATACCTAAATTATAAACGTGCATCAAAATAAAGCTTATTTTTGTGAAATTTTTTCATTGTACAATGCTTTTTTCCCTTTTTATACTGGTTTGATAAAAAAAGATAAATGATAATGTTGCATGTATATTTGCAATATTTCTGATCATAATATTGTTCTTCAAGAGAATATGTTTAGATTGATGCAAAAGTAGAATTGTTTAATTTCTAAGAACACAAATTGTACAGTTTTTATATGGATGTGATAATGGTTAAAACTGACCAAAATTGAATGTTTAATTTCAGAACTATTCTGTGTTTATTTTGTATATTGTTCATGTTTCATTTTTTCCCTTGATATAACTTGATGTATTTGGTATGCAGCTGAATTTAATTTTAAAATTCAATGATAAATCCTTTGAACAAATTATACTCTTAGGAGTGCACTTAACTATTCACTATTAAGAGATATTTTTGCACTCTGATTTTTTTTTTAATGTAGTGTTGTCAGTTCTTAATTGTTAGCTTTTAATGAGCTGCAAACTAGTAATTGTGTTCTGTATTCATTTCTAATTCCATTATTAGTGTCTTTTCTCAGTGTTCCTTGATGCCCTTTGTGGGCCTTGATATTGTGCTTCTTGACTTTTCATGATCTTAGTGGTTTGTACTTTTTTTGTTATGTTTAATCTTGTACAGAAGGGGCTGTATCAGATAATGGCATTTCTGTACTGGTAATGTCTTATCTGCTTCTCACTGTCCCGTGATCGATAACGCATTGTTGGAATTTGCATATGTACAGAAGAGGGAAACAAGAACATTAGTAAAAAATTAGACGATTTTTCTGGGTATGCTGTTCACAAGAGGACAGAGACATATATATTATTAAAAGATAAAACATTTTATGCTGTGTGTGTGTATTTTTGTGTACTATTCATTTTGTCATTTTATGAAAATTATATACATAAATATTTTTTCAACTCTCAAAGTAAATATTTAACAACTAGATATTTTCTAAATACAAGTTTATAAACAATTTTCCAGTTTGGAACGTTTTAAACTTTTGGGATGCTTCACACATCTTCCTGATAATAAAATTATATCTTCAATAAAGTTTGAGTTTGTTTCTATGGGAAAAATAGAGCCAAAATAGTATAATATTTTCAGAAATCTTGATATTCTGATTCAGTGTTGTATATGCATGTACGAGGGTTGGAACTTTAATAGTGGCAACTATTTATTTACATGGAATACAAAAGTGATTCATGTCACCATGTTTTATAGTCAGCATTATGTATAACCCATTTCCAATTATGTGGGAAGTCACAGCGCCTGTTCTGTTCATAGTTCAAATGGACCTTTCTACTGCCGCAAGAATCTCTGGAACAGTTTTGAAGAGAATACCTCGAAGTGGTTCCTTCACCTTAGGAATTATGTCAAAGTCACAAGGGCTTAGATCTGGGGGGTATGGTGGGTGGTAAAGAATTTTCCAACCCCATCGATCGAACAAATCAGTCACTGCATGCGGCCGAGCATTGTCATGCAAAATGATAGGAGCGTTCTGCAGAAAGTGTCGCCTTTTTTTTCTCAAAGCTGGTCTGAGATTGTGCTCCAAAATGAGCAGTAATGTTGCGCAATGACGGTCAGGGGTGGGGAGTGGTATGTGTTAGAAGGACACCATCACAGTCGTACACGAGAATCACCATAACTTTCATATTTTTGGGGTTCTGACGAAATTTCGAACGTCGTTGTGACCCGTAAAGATGCCATTCGTTTGATTGGCGTTTCAGTTCTGGCTGGTACCATCTGGCCCAAGTCTCATCCAGCCTAATGATACGGCATAAAAAAGCCTCTCACATAGCGCTCTAAGTGGGTTCGAGCAGTATCGTATCGTAGCCATTTCCGTCAAATGATGCGGAACCCATCGTGAAGCAATTTTTTCATACCCATGCGTTCCTTCAGAAGGTACAGCACAATCATATGCGCAAATCCTGTCTGTCGGGCCAGCTCACGAATCGTTTGGCGTCGATGACTGTCCATTTGTGCGGCACTTCTGCTTCAATGACACTAGGAAGACCTGGCCGCGATGCATGTCTGCCACATTTTAGCGTCCTACTTTAAAGGCTCTTACCCATCTTGCTACAGTTCTGTAAGGCAATGTAGATTCCCCGCAAGCCCTAGATGTCATTGTCGTGCTGTGCGACCTCTATCACATTCAATTTTTATCCAACTTCGTTGTTTTGAAAACATCCTGATAACACTTACTTTACACAGCAAGCTAATACAAGGATCAGTTCTTTGCGTCACTCCGCATGCACGTGACGTAAAAAAGGCAGTCTTTTTACTGAGATGTAAGGTAGGTACGTAGCTCACGTGTATACATGACATTCTTTGGTTCTGTTGCGTTGCCTTTTTACAGCAGTGTTTCCACTATTAAAGTTCCAATCCTCATGTATCCAAAATCTGTATATGTTGATGAAAACTAAGACCTCCTAAGAAGTAAGATAATGAATTGGCAAAACAGGAAGACTCAATAGTCTTTAATAGATTATCTTGGAAGTTTTCAATTACGTCTGAAATAGTCGATATATTAAAAATCAGAATTTATCCTGTCTTCTCCACGGACATATAAGATAGGGCGCTCTTGAAAGCTTAACGCAAATTTTCAAGAGCTTGAATTGCCTTTATAATGATATTTAATGCTAATTTGTGTTAGAAGTTCATTGTATTATATTGCAAAAATATTCTAATGAAAGAAATATCTTCGAAAAAGATCCTTCACTTCGTTATTGATTATACCGTACAGTGGTAACTTTTGGTATAAATAACATTACATATATATTCCACAAGTATAATTTATCATACCTTAAAATGCAATAAATCACAACACGGTAGATATAAAAGCTAAATTATAGAAAACTTCTCTAGTGTGATGCAGATTAATCATCTAGTAAAATCTCGGAAAACCTGGGGTTTATTACATTGACAACCAGTTAAGTTCTCATATGCCGGTAGAAAATATATCCTCTCTGATCTCGTATAGTAAATTAACTCGTTTAAAATAGCAAATTAAGTTACTAGATATATTCCTTTGAGGCTATTACAGAGAGACGGCGAATATTTTTTAAATAATTTTAATTTTGTTGTGAAGGGAAAAATTGTAACTAATACTTCACAGAAGTGTTACGCACGCCTCAAATAATTGCACACACACACAAGATATTTTGGAAAACTTCATTGTGTGTGTGATATCTTCCCTCCATGATATCTGCTTGGTTAAGATATTTTCGATGTAATTATATAATAAATATGCATCCTTAACCGTATCTCGATTTGCAATTAATCTTTCAGTTTTTGAAGAGATTAATTTCGAAATAAATTTGTAATTTAGAGGACTATGGTTATGTAAATTTATTATGTTTTTACTTATCCTGGAATGTATGCTGTATTGGGCTAAAGTTAAGGAATAAGCATTTTCAGACTTTCAAAAACTAAACCATTTCAAGTGAAATTTGGTTTGACGATATTAAATTAAGGGTACATATAATATATATATATATTCAGTGGTTTACACAGACCTTTCATGAGGGGTGGGGGGTTACATTCTAAAACACGTAGACGAAAGCGGCGAGGGATAATCCTCAGGATAAAAAAATTGAAATTCTACTGATCAATGAGTGATTGATGCGCGGTAAATCTGTCGTGGCTCGAAATCCTTACGTTGGCGTGGAATGCTGTCTTCATCACTTTACCGAGTTTCAAAATTATGAAGTCCGTCGCCAATAACACTCATGTTGCTTTGCAAAAAGCGACGTTAATAAAAAAAAATCAAACTCTCATAGTGTGTAGTAGAATAAAGGAGTGAGGTATCTAAGTCGAAAGGGGTTTTTTTTTTATAACGTGCTACTTAATCATGGTTCAAAATTGAGATCCGCCACCCTAATAACTTTGGCCATAACATGGATGTGGAAAGTCGACCTCGTCGTATGACCGTGATTAAAACTTGCAAGTTGCATTGGCTATAGTTAGTGGAGTTTTATGTCGAACAGAAACAGACAACTATAGAAATGCAGCCACGCATTACGTGAACGAGAGCGAATCAAACAATGTGAACCATGATCCACGTACACTTGAAGAAAAAGCACCACTATCCCCAAATCGTCATTTTGATTATGCAAACAGCGTCAGAAAATCCAGACAAGATGAACCAGGGGCGGCTCTAGGGCCGGACCCTTGCCCGGGGCGGCATTTCGATTAAATTTGAAAAATATATTTTTTATTGTTACAAAAAAATTTGATATATTTTCTGAAATGTTATTGGGTCTGAATTTGGTATTTCAGTTAACGTATCTTAATTTTTTTACTCTGTATATTTATTGACAGTTTTCTTTTATGTTGAAACTTGAAGGTTTTAGGCGGGAGTATATGTTAAAGCGTAAAGTTTAATATGCTTACACATCTTTAACTAGTAACTTTCTCCCCTTTTCGGAATGAGGTCACAAGTGACATTCCTTTCAACCTTATGATGTTCGGTTCCAGCTATCCAAAAGGGGACAAGGGTAATAAGAGGTTTGGGTAGATACAGAGCCACAGGCGATGCTTTATTTTAGTCTTGAGTGTAGTAATTATAAATTAAAACAAACGCTTGTGGTCCACACCATTAGACTACTTTTCGAAGAAATTGAACTGCTTAAATTGATGATTCCTTATCTTCCATTTCATTCGTTTGAACTAATAACACAAGTAATTACATCCTTAATTTCGAATTATTTTGAATTTTTTAAGATTTAAAATAATATATACAGAGAGAGAGAAGGGTGGCATTTTCCATTTTTGTCCGGGGCGGCAAAACTGCTAGAGCCGGCCCTGGATGAACAGCCGAGTCAGAAAATAAGTACCCACATTTCGACAGAATTGGGAAACGTCAATGATCACGGCTTCCGGGAAGAAATTATATTATTTGGCTATTCAAAACACCTTGGAGCGTACTTTCTCCAAGGAAGAACGGAATTTGCATCCTCGTATGTTATCTTTCCAATGGGGCTTACTGGCTTCGCTTGAGATACAATCTCTGAAGTCTTCCAAGTAACAATCGGTCATGCTCATGATTGGGGTGCCATGAGGTCAAGTTTTGGAGCCATTGAAAACCCGCCATGTACAGAGGCTGTTATACGTTAAATTTGCCATGGCTCAAAGTCTTCCCGTTAGAGTGGTGGGGAAGTAGGGTTTCAGCTCGGGTATAGTTCTCGTCACTTAATTGAGACGGGGACATCTTGAGAGGTCTGGGTCACAGCCTCAATAAGATGATCCGAATAAATTTAACTGTCAAATGTATTCCGGGATATATTCTCCGAAAAGCAGGAAATTTCGAATTATATGTCAGCTGGCAACAGTGGCAAGACTACATTTTTTGTCATGTTCATCATCCGTGTTCTAAGCCCATGCCTATCACCATATGCCATCATAACTCATTTAGTCGAAAGACAGCGGTAATCTCATGAGATTGAGAGTCACGCAAATTTATTTGTTGCGGGTTACTGTTTATGCGAGTATTTGACAGCGTATGCTATGTACTGTCTACTTAAAAGCGTCGCAATTGGGGCTTATTTTTACATAGGGGCTCAGGTCCTCAAGAAGTCTTAAGATGTTATTGATACCAACTTCTTTCAAATTTACTGCCACAGTATAATATAATGCTATTCAGCTATATCAACTCAACGATGATGAATTTACATTGGCAAAAGTACGGAAAGCTCTCATTGCTGAATATTATCGTGCAAAATAGAGATTTGAAAGAAAGCGAAAACTTACAATGCATTATCTGTAGAGAGTAAAAATTTTTCCTATTATCGGCAAATACAGACATTTAATTAGAAATTGTTAAGAAGAGGAAGATCCAGTACTCTCTAAGATCCCAGAGGTCCTAAATTAACCCTCTAGCCGGAACATCATTTTTTTTTTTTTTTTTTGCTGCACTGAGGAGCATCCGTCTGACAGACGAGTACGTAAATTTGTTTTGAATTTTATTACCTTGAGGACTGTTTTAAATGTCATAGATCATGAAATTAGTATGGCTCTCAAATAAGATGTGTGGGGTTAACTCAAACACAACAATATATTATTATCTCTAGAATTGTGACTAGTATTTTTATAAAAATTATTTATATTCATGTAAAAGTAATAAAAAATAATAACACCAAACACGAAAAAGCTGTAGGAATATCCGTCTGATAGACGGTGATAGATAAGAAAAATCGCACATATCGTGAGTTGAAAAAAATCGACATGTACCACCACGGGATCCTCTCACTGAGTAGAGTCCAACTGAAGATGTCAAGGCAGCCCACCCCAAAAATCACTCCACAGCGTTATCTACAGGCAACAAAGCAAATAATCCCCGTCTGAGAGACGGATGTTCCAGTCAGAGGGTTAATTCGAGAGTAAAATCAAGCCTTTAGGCATTGAAAGATAAGTCATCGAATCCTTTTACCTTTTCTTGCTGAGGCTCCGACTCGAAAGAGACATAATTCGTTATTGACACAGACGCTTTTGCAACGAATTATGTGTTTTTTCGGAATTTCAAACCCACATCTCAGAGACGAAGTTTAACTATCCAAAGGTTCTACATTTATATGTGGAGAAGGTAATATTGTTCTAGAAGAGAGCACCAAAGTAGATAAAGTAAAGATCACCGCTTCGTAGTTGATTTTGGTCATGTTTTCATCGAGCAACCTGCTACGATATTTTGTTTTTACCAGGTTTAATTTGGAAAAAAATGACTCGCAGCGATAAGTACCAAATGCTGACATAATGCGCATAGCCAATCGTTTTAAATTTAGAAATTTATCTTCGAGTATATATTTTTGATAATATTCGATCGTATTCCCTTCGCACAAACCTTTTAGCTCGATGCTTGATTGTAATTCTTTTAGCTACATTTGAAAATTTGGAGACGCTGATTCCCACCTCTACGTTAAATTTAACTAAAAATATTGTAAACATTTCCTCAAACTTTTGTATGTAGGAGAATCTGGTGTTGAATTCTTCAAATAATTTTCCGATTTCCATAGAATATTTAAGGAAGTTTTTATGATCACTTTTATTGTCATTTAACAATGGGAAATGAATCAAATTGTTTGACCACAATTGATTTTCATAAAATTGAAGTTTTGCTTCAAAGGCTCTTTATATCTTGATAACAATCGGTAGTCAACTTATTTTTACCTTGTAACTTCTGGTTTAGTTTGTGGCCGCGGTAGCCGAGTGGTATCGGATCGTGGCTTGCCTTGTCACGAGTTCGAGCCCAGTACCACTAAAGCATAGGGTGTAGGGCAGCGATGCACGCTAAATCTGTCGAAAACTAAAACGTCCTCCCGTTGGTGTGGTAGTTAGGAGAGAGGGGTGCCATCTCAGGTGTCGTCCACGTCACTTGACCATGGTTCACAATTACGTGGTCCGTCGCCAAAAGCCCTCGTGTAGCTGAACAGGGCGACGTTAATATTCAATCAATCTGGTTTAGCTCATTTAGTTTCATCGTTATTTCTGTTAGAAAACATAAATCCGGAAGCCATTGATTATCCGAAAGTTCACTTACATCAGGGGTGGCCATACTTTTGGTATCCGTGGTCTACTCCACATTTAAAAAATCGGAGGCGCGCGGTCTACCAATGGCAGAGCTAAATTAACGTAACGTACATTTTTATATATTTATTTTCGGTAACAAAAAAAATGGTAAATTATCTAATTTTTTTAAAAAAAACTTAATATTAATATTTACAAAATAAAAATTTACTGACGAAAATAATCAAAGTATTCATACATCAAAAATTGACCATCCTATTCACTTCGTTTAGTTGAAATTTGGATATAATCTAAGCATCCCACTTTGTCAAGTTGTTTTCATTTAATTCTCCACTGTAAAACGACAAATTCATTGTATTACTTTGTACAGTTTGTTTTAGGTTTTAAAGCGTAAAAACTGTAGTAAATTTTTATTTTAAATAATTCATTCATAGTCATAAATTAAATTGTTAATATCCGAGGTCATTATCGGGATTTTCGCGCGGACTACCTAAAATAACTTCGCGGTCGACGTCTTGGTCACCCCTGATTTATATCATGACCATTATTGTTTTCATGAAAGTTTTTCAATTTCTTCCCTTAATTTCCAAAATCGCACTAAGCAGTTTCCATGACTTAACCACCGAATTTTGCTGTAATAAATGAAATCGCCGTATTTAGATTCCAGTTCCCTAAGATATTCTTGAAACTGACGATGCTTCAATGGATTGTGTTCTTAATTGAATTAATTACCTTAACAACAACTTTCATCACATGAGACATATTTAACACTTGTGCACATAGATTCTCGAGGTGCAAAAAAAAAAATGACAAATTAACATTTCAAAATCATTTGAACTGCTTCTTAAAGCGTTTATGTGATCGAAAAAATTAATGTAAAAGCACCAACATTTATCCCAACCACTGAAGGGGCTCCGTCTGTTGCAATGCCTGCAATATTTTTCAAATCCATCTGACGACATTGCGCGCAATTTATGACATCATCCTTAATATCTCTTCCGGTGGTATAGTATACCTTTCAAATTCACAAGTTCAAGTAGTTCTTCAGTACTATTCATTTAACTATCGACACCTCTAATAAAAATAGCAAGTTGAATAGTATCATTTATATCTGACGTTTCATCCAAAGTTAGTGAGAAGTATACGAAGCTTGTGTGTTGTAATTGTGTTTATAGAGAGGTGTGTGTGCACAGATCTCACTCGAAATGTTTCCTATTCTTTTTTTCAACAGTTTGACGTGACAGGCTAATTTGAGTAAGAAATTCAGCTTTTCTCGACAGATTTCTTCAAGTGCGGCAGTTAAACAGTCTTTGATATAGTTACCGTCTGTAAAATGCTTCATATTTTTAGCAAAAATATGGAATACTCGAAAGCTAGCACTGACAATACCATTTGACTGGGAAGTTTGTTTATGAAATATGAAGTATTGAGATGTCAAATTATTCTTCAAAGATTGTAACAGTAAGTTTGGTGGGGTGGGTAAGAACACGATTTTTTCGATTCAACCGTCTCTAGTTCAAATGTTTAAAATAATATAGACAGTTAGAAACTTCAATTGGACCACAAAATTCTTCAAATGGGCCGCGGGTTGGGCATGCCAGTCATGGACTAAAAGATTTTTACTTTAGAAAATACCCCTCGGCTCCTTCATCTAATCGTCTTTTAGAATGTAATCCCACCATAAGAGAGTTCTGTGTACGCCACTGCTGTTAATTATAATCTAACATTTAAAAATTGTAAAACAACCAATAAAATATCTTAATGATAAATTATTCCTTGGAGTTCATTTAGTTACCAAATTTTATATGCTAAGACGAGTCAGCAAAACACATACGGTTCATTGCGAGGATGGTTGTGGTTCTTCAGATTTCAAGCTATATGATTTATTAAAAAAATAATTATATCTACTAAATATTGTTTTTCTTTGTAATTATTTATTGAAAAACCACTTTATTTGCGTTTACAATTTAACAGGCTTAAGATTTCTATAGTAAATTGTTTTCCTTTGACAGTGCATTAAGAATCAGTGAAAATATTTCTAAAGTAGTAAAAGTTAAATTCATTGGTTAAAATACCTCCATGAGAAGACATCCATCTATTTACACTCAGGAACATTGAAAATAGCGACCCAAGAAGAAAGCATCGGATTGAAATGAAATTTAATACACATAATGACACAGATGAGAGATTCACTTGATCTCAAAAACAAGACAATTAAACGAATACAGGGTGTGCAACGACACAAATACTGGGCAACTTCAATAGCGTGTACATGCCGCCACACGGTCCAGCACTGAGTTGATTAGACACCTTATGTTGTCCTGAGGCAGATGGGCCCACAAATCTTCAACAGCCAACTCTAAATCAAGTATAGAGTGACACGATGGCATCTGCTGTTTTAGCTGATCCCACACCTGCTCTACAGGGAACAAATCGGGGGAGCGGGCCGGCCATGGAAGAGTCTGAAAATGACGTAGGAACTCTTGCAGTATGCGGACGAGCATTATCTTGCTGGAAAGTTGCCCCTGGGAGACCTTTTAGGAAAGGTCCTACATGGGGTCGAAGAATATCATCAACGTAACGTGTTGGCCCGTTAAGGTTCACGCATCACAATTAAAGTGGACCGGCTATCATAGGCTATGTCCCCTCAGACCATTACACCAGCTGTGCGGGCAGTGTGATGTAGAACAGTGTGGGGGAATTGTACCGCTCACCAGGGCGCCTCCACACCCGTACACGGTTATCATCTGTCCCCAAAACAAACCGGGATTCATCACTAAACAAAACCTTTTGCCAATCTGTGACATTCCACATTGATCTGACTTGGCACCACTGTAGACGCAGTTGCCGATGTTCCGATGTTAAAGGAAGTGCACGGAAAGGGCGCTTGGATTTAAGATTTGCTTCTGCAAGGTGCCTGGAAATTTTGTGTTTGTGGAACAATTGCTACTCCTACATCTGCTCGTATCGTTGAAAGAGTCACTGTGGGGTCCAAAAGTGCTTGCCGCATGATCCTTCGATCCTCTCTCCTCGTGGTCTTCCTGGTCGCTCCAGACCCGGTTTTCCGAGCGTGGGTACCTTCTCGTGTCCACTGCTCCCAACAATTTCTAACGGCACACTCCAAACGATCCACCTGGCTAGCAACACGGCACGTCGACCAGCCTGCAGTTTTCATCCCGATGATCAGGCCTCTCTGAAACTCGCTTAATTGTCAGAAATGTCTTCTAGCACGTTTACCAAGCATGTTTCGCTTACCAGAATCTTCCTACAATCGGCGGGTAATCGTCACGTTTATGAATCTATGAATTTGCGCTGGTTTATATAGCACCCTCTTCCTGATTGTAGCGCCACCTCGGCGTGTATGAGCATGCGTATTGGCACAAAACTTGGATCATTTGCATATCACATTACGCTGTACTTATTTGCAAAGTTTCGCGATTGTACTTAGCTTCCTTCTTGGGTCGCTATTTTCAATATTCCTGAGTGTATTTCCAGCAACATTTACTTATTTCCATACACGAGTTTGGGAACACTTTTGAATCTGGGCAGAGATACACATAAACTCCCAACAGAAGTGACAAAAACACATTCCAAATCGGGTTAACCAAAATCTTTTGGAAATCTACGACTAACAGAAAACGTCATTTTTTCCAGTTTTATTCCACCAACATAAAAAAAAAAGAAGTTCCCACAAAATACTGTGCTGTGTGTTGGGCTAAAAAGGATAGCAAAGGAAAAAGAGACGAGAGTCATTATATGTGTAATAATTTGAATGTTGTGCTATGTACTGCACTTTGCTTCCCAGTACATTAGACAAAAAAATTTTTGAATAACTTTTTAAAAAAAATATTACTATAATTATTTCTTTTGAAAAAGTATCAATAAATATTTTTACAGATAAAATATGTTTTTTTCTTTCGAAACAGCTATTCAAAAGAAAGATAGCAAAATTCGGTGTACACTCTTCAAAAGTGAAATTGCAATACCAAGAAATAAAAAGTATCTGAAAAGTATTCAGTATCTAATGTGTCCACCTCGGGCAGCTAAACAGGCTTCAATCCGGCGAGGCATTTTATCAATTAGTCCAGTGTTTCTCAAACTTTCAATACTGGCGCCCCCCTTTTCAATCACAATTTTTATCGCGCCCCCCTTATACATTAATAAATTACTGAATGCAATGATAATGCCCTTTGACGCTAAAGCTACAATACACGATCTTAATTATAAACCGTACAAATTAATAACATAAGTATTAAATTTTGTATATGTTACTTTTAAGCAAAAAAATAAATAAATAAATAAATTAAGTAATAGAATAATTATTATGTTATTTTTCCTTTCTCTGATTTTTAAATTGGAACATATTGCAAAATGCGGTGGCTGCTTAGAAGACAAAAAATATAGATATCAGCTAAATATAGAAAAAGAACTCACAGAGGGTCAATTTCTAAAAAACTTTGAAAAACTTTGCTCTGCAAGACAAGCCCATGGAAGTCGCTAATACGTATTACACTTGTTCTTAATTCAGTATTAATAAGATAAGTATTAAATTTTTTATATATGTTACTCTTAAGTAATATATATTTTAAGTAAATTACTTTTAAGTAATAGGTTAATTATTTTATTTTTCTCTCTCTAATTTTTAAATTGAAACAGATTGAGAAATAATATTTAATTAAAGATTTATTTCCTTCAAGATCCATTTCTAAAAGTACAAATGTCATTATATAAAAAATAGCCTAATCTATGTTGCTCTTTATCATATCCATTACATCTGGCATCCTCGCGAACGTACATGTGAGTCTAGGCAACCTAACAGACGTCTGCACAAAACATGTAAAAATGCTGTACTTCGTACAATTCTAGTCAGTCTTGGCCGAATCGATTAACTACCGAATCTCTCTTGAATGTACATTTCATAATTCACGCGTTAATTATAATTCATGGTATTAAGTATTTACGGCAGTGAATTAAAACAAAATCATAGATATATTTTTAAATCACAGCGAGCATTCGACGATAATAAAGCATCAACAAGTACACAGACGAGGGCAAATTGATAGCAAGTTATGAATGGGTTAGGGATCCATTTCAAAATACTTCAGAAGGGCTCTCAACTGCCGAAAAAGAGATCTTCATAGATTTCACATCCAGTGACGAAATTAAAGGGCAATTTTGTAATTAATCACTCTTTGAATTCTGGATAGAGGTGAATGCTGAATTTTCTGCACTGAAAACAAAAGCATTTCGTATACTATTACCATTTTTAACAGCATACCTTTGTGAATCCGGATTTTCTGCGATGGCTACTTTGAAGATAGATATAATACTAAATATCAAAAAATAACTCTGAGTGTCAATTTCTAATTTTTAGCCTTCCTTTGAAAAACTTTGCTCTGCAAGACAAGCCCATGGAAGTCACTGATAATTATTAAACTTGTTCTTATACTGGCTGAAGTACCCACTCTTATATAACACGAGTTTATTTTTTAAAAAAATGATAATATACTATTCTTGATATAATAGCTTAATTGTAATGAGAGTAAAACCAAGTGCATGACAATGTATACAAAAATGTAAAATGATTTATTGAAATGAATACTCATAATATAAACGGTTTTGAATGAACTGTAATTTTAAGCCTCACAGAATTAGCATTTAGAATAAATGTTAAGTAATAAAAAAGAATATAAAATTCTAATGAATAACAATTGTGTTATTTTTTTAATATTTAAAGCGAGAAAGCCCGAGATCAGGTGTGCACTCGATACTAAGGTTAATGGTCGCGGGGAGTGATGCAACCCAATTTTTTTTATAATTATTTTCAATATACAAGATAAAAATCACAATTTCAGTGAATAATTTAACTAAGAGAAAATATACTTACCTATTTCAAGGATTTTCTATTTGTCTTTCATAATTTGAGAAAATATCCAATAAAACTGAACTAAATTGTTCCAAATGTGCGTGACCTTAATAAAGGACACAAATCACAGACACCTTTTGCTAACTTTAACTATTTGCAAGCAAAACTGTCACATTTTGTTCACGTTTTTGTAATTTTAATATCCTTTGATGATCGACAAATATCCTGTTGAACTTTTTCTTGCTAGTGTCTTTTTGACCGGGTGAAGTGCATTTTGCGGTACAGTTATGGCTTCATATTTTCTTGATAAAGTTCTTAATGTAGCTATTGAAAATTTTCCTTTCGTTTCTTGTTTATTGCTTTTCTCAAATTTACTTTCGCTAACATGATTAATATGCATTATTTCAGCAAGTGTTTCCCTTGTTTGATCAGCTTCAATTTCCTTTCAGAGAGATCACAGATGCCCAATTCTTTTTTTAGATTCTGCTCATTTACATTTATAAACCATAATCAGTCGTACAACATCACAATAAAACCACTAAGTTATTCATAGGGGAAAATGCAGCATGTTCAAGAAAATATTTTTGAAAAATAGTGGTCGTGCCGGGAACTCGGTCTAAACAAGTACCTTAAGATTCTAAAAACGTTTGCCACTCCCAAAAAGGAGATTTGTTATCAATTCATTTTAGCTCCCATTAAGACTGTCATATTAGAGGATTCTCTGTCAAGGTCATTGGTAACAAATAAACAGTTTTCCCAGAATTAACGATTTTTGTATTATATGTTTTATTACACTCATAAAAAATAAATCTTGGCCAATTAATCCTTCAAAGTGCTCAAATATGCTTATCCATCTATCAAAAAACTCTTTCACATTGCGAAAAAAAAGCGCAACAGAATTATATAATTTACAACTTCCCTAAAAGAAAGGGATGCAGGTAACCATACCAGTAAGTTCGAAAGCCAGCGAAAGTAATATTTTAAGTTAAAAGAAACGTAGTAAAAAAATCTCTCATCGTAGGATTACAGCAAAGCAAACAAAATATTTTTTTTACTTAGTTATAGGATCAAAGATAGCTAATGAGCGTTCAAAGTAGAATCTTTTATTTTTGATGACCTTTTTTCACCAGATGATATATATATAAATCATATCAATGTAAATCTGTATTTTTTTATTATATCAGAAAGTATTTTGTTATTTTTCATTCCAGTAAATTAATTTTTTTAACCTTTTATTTTCGATATGCTCGCGCCCCCCTTGAAGGATTATCGCGCCCCCAGGGGCGCGCGCCCACAGTTTGAGAAACACTGAATTAGTCCATTGAAGTTTGCCTGAGGTGATCTTTGCTAAGCCACATCCACTGTTGTGCGCAGATCATCCATGGTTTGCATATGTAGTTCTCAGTTCATGTCACGTCCAATGAGATCCCACAGGTATTCAATGGGATTCAGATCTGGAGAGTTTGCCGGCCAGGGAGGGATATCATATCCAGTCAGGCTGTTAAGAGCTTTCCGTACGACATGTAGTCTGGCACTGTCTTACTGGAATACGGTGTTGGATGTGCCCTGCAACAAGGGCAGAACAACAAGCTCCACAACTTGTGTGGAGCCAGTCCACAAAAGTAGCGGTCCGCTGTCAAACGGCCGTCAATGTGTACAAGAGACTCTTTGTGATTAAATACTATGCCACCACAAACGATGATACCCGGTGTAGAACCGGTTTGATGTTCGGCGAAATGGTTTGGTTCGTAGCGTTCTCCGGGTAGCCACCATACCCTCCGACAGTCATCATTCCTCTACAGACAGAAATGAGATTCCTCCATGAACAATACACGATGCCATTCGATGGTCCAGGCAGGGGTAGCTCTAGGGCCAGACAAACCTGACCTCTGCCCGAGGCGGCAAATTTTAAGGGTGGCATTTGGATTGAATTAAAATTATATGTATATATTTTTGTTGTTAAAGAAAATTTGATATATTTTCTGAAATATTATTGGGTGTGAATTTGGTATTTTATTCAATGTATTTTATATTTCCGTATTTTGTACTCTGTATGTTTAATGTCAGTTTTCTTTTATGTTGAAACTTGAAGGTTTCGAGGCAGGAATATATCTTAAATAATGAAAATGATATTTTTACGCAGCTTTCACTAGTATCTTTCTCCCCATCCTGGAGTGGGATCACAATGGACATTTCTTTCACCCTTACGATGCTTGGTCTCAGCCATCCAAAAGGAAACAGGGGTAATAAGTTTTTGGTGGAGATCCACGAAAGAAGTTTTGTTTTAGTTTTGGGTGTAGTTACTATAAGTTATAAAATAAACGCTTGTGTTTCTCACCATTAGTTAACTCTTTTTCGAAGAAATTTGCCTGCTGCAATGGGCAATTCCTTCTCTTACATTTTACTCGTTTGAAATAATAACAGATAATTACGTCCTTAATTTGGAATTATTTTGTATTTTTTAAGACTTAAAATTATATATATATATATATATATATATCTTTTTGTTCGTTATTCAAGTTTTATAGGTATGTATCTATGTGAAAAAATTTTCTTTTTAAATTATAATTTTTTGTTTTGAAAAGAGGGGCAGCAAAATTGCTAGAGCCGGCCCTGGTCCAGGTACGATGACTATGACACCACGCTAGGTGTCTAGCCCTGTATTGAGTGGTCAACGGTACCCTTGCTGCTGGTACCCATGCACAGAACTGTAATTATACATATAATGCAATCAGTTCCGTATGGTTTAGGTGTATATTGATCCACTTGCTCTTGGAGGCAACCGGCTTCGGATGTCGCATGCCGTGCAGATATGGTTTAGAAGAATAGTCAACTGGTGAATGCGCTGGTTTGTGCGCTCAGTATTGCAACTGTGTGCACAATTTCCTCTTCGGCAAGCACGTAGACCTTCTTGAATCCATCGTGTGACACAACGTTGGATGTACTCCCGTTGTACCGAACACGAATTGCTATTATGCGCAGCTATAAACCCAGTTCATAGACTTTGATAAGATGATCACGTTCGTTTACTGATGGTATTGAGAGCTCGCCTAGGCATTTTCTACGCTTCTTTGAAAGTCGCAAAACCTCAGATGCTCTTTATGAGATGGGAAATTTGCTGTTCTTTATAGACCGAATATGAGTACCACGTGGTAAGATGCGTGCTCAAATTCAATCTCATTTGCATATCCATCTCACCACGATTACTTCTAAAATATGCATGACGCTACGTGCATTATTTCTTGGTGTTGCAAATTCGCTTTTAAGGAGAATACGTGCAAGATTGCAATATCTCACTCTTATCCGTAATGTTAATCAATATCCAAAATTAAAATAAAATTTAGATTTTTTTTAGGGAGGGGGGCAAAAATAACGTTTTAAAATATGTTTGCTTAAATAATTTTTTTTTTTTTTTTGCCTTTTTTTGTCTTTTTTTAAAAATAAGTGTAAGTTAAGGGATTAAAGAACAGTTAACATTGCCGATATGTGTAATTGCCTTCCATAAAATATGTTTTTCCCCAAACGTTTTGAACAGAGGTAGTATTTGAAAAAATAGTTTCACTACAAAAATCCCTTAATGGTAAAGCTCTTTTAAGTGTCTGAACAGAAAGGAATTTTTTTCAGTAAAGCACTTGAAAGTCACTAGAAGCATAGTAAATGTGTACTTGCCAAAGGAACATCAAGAAAAACGGAAGATAAAGCTGAAGGGGGAGGGTTAGTGGGTTATGCTAAACATACAGAAGGGTATAGAATTTGGAGGGCCAGAACTCAGCATGTTTTTAAAATCATACGTTCACAATTTGATGAGGAAAAATTTGTACTTATTACAGAAGTCTAAATCCGTGAATATATTTTCGAAACCTCAAAGATGTTTTCGAACTCAGTGAAGAAGGTTATAATCCAGATCACAATAGCGCACACAAAAATTTTTCGAGGGAGGGGTCCAGGGTCGAAAGTCCACCATTTTGGTATCACGCTCCAACACGCCGCCCAGCATATTCTTTTGATTTTGTCGATTTTCGGGAACAAAAACAATACAAATTTAATTATTGAATAAATAATTAGCATTAATTGATACAATTAAGTATTAATAACAAATACATAATTAAATTTTACGTAATAGATACATAGGATTATAACCAATCGAAAAAATCAAGGTTATGAGGGGTGTCCGGACCCCTAGGATACCCCCCTTGTGTGCGCCACTGATCCAGATATTTATGAATTAGGAATAAATTCCACAAAATTGGAAAAATTTCCAAATACAGGAAACTTAAAAAGGGATAGTAATGATTTGTGAAATGGATCAGTATGAAAGAAGCAAAAAATCTACTATATTCTTGAAAAAAGGACGAATATGTAATGAGGTAATAGGTAATAAAAATATGAATCATTAAAAAGATCAAATCGGTTTCGTATATTAAATGATACAGAAAAATACTGTTAAAATAAAAAACCGTATACTTATAATCTCCTGGTAGTTTTGACTGTAAAACTAAGGTGGATTTACAGTAGAAGATAAAAAATTTTATGATTCGAATAGTGTTAAGATAGCTCAAATGAAAGGAATTACAAAATTCAATGTGTAAGTACAAAAACAACCCTCCTGTCCTTAAAAGAAGCTCACAATACGTGGGAAAAGGAACGATGGCTTAAGGCTATGCAAGAAGAGATCGAAACACTTAAAGCTTGTGGTGTTTATGATATTATCCCTAGACAACCTAAAGTGAAATTGTTAGTTTTAAAGTTGGTGAATGACCGAAGAAGGATGAGGGCAAAGTAAAAGGATTCAAATCTTGATTAATGTTGTGAGGATACTTGCAGACTGAAGGTATAAATTATTTTGACACATTTTATCTCGTGTATTTTAGATAGTTCACAATAATATTTATTGCTTTAAAGATTGGAAACATTGGAATATAAGCAAAAAAGTGTACATTTATTTGGGAAGCAAAGCATAAAAATATTTATTTAGGATAATTAATAGTTAAAAAAAAAAAAACGTAATGGTATAAAATTGAATACTTTATATAGATAAATCAATCCAAAACAGCTTATCTTGCAGAATTGTATGAAGTTATGACCCCATGACGAACTATTCCAATAAATTAAATATTTGGTGGGTCTTTGATTTGCCTAACTTATATAGGATTTAAGAAATTTTCAATAACGAAATGTGTGTGTGTGATTATTCTTGTCTATGTGGATGATCTAACAGTTTCTTTTGAAAATTAAATACGTTTAAGTAAAACAACATGGTTGTTATATTCCAGATTTGATTAAGATTTCAAGATTAATTAAAAAATGTTTTAATGAATGGGATTTCAAATGGAATTCAGGGAAATTTATTAGTACTTTTAGTAGGTGTTAGTATGTGTTTAGTATGAATTATTTTGTGTATTTATCAGAGTAGTTAAATATATATAAAACTTAAAAGAGGATATTTTCTGATATTCCAAAATGTAGGGAAAAAAATACCAATTGGTTTAGACTTAAATCAAGAAGTTGAAGTGTTCCATATTGTGCCATATTGAATTATTATTATTGGAATTTTAACATAATTATTGATAGCTTCAGGAACCTGTCCTTGCATTATGTCTGCAATTACATACCAGTCAGTTTTGTAATTTTCCGACAAACATGCATCCGGAAATGTTACTTCGAGTGTATTGGTATGTTCAAGGTAAACAAAAAAGTTCTTGCCGTTTTTAATGACCCAAAAGAACATGACATACAAAGAGCGTAGCCTATTGTTAGTCCTCGAAGTAATCACCATCGGCATCCAGCACCTTCTGCCAACGTGTCTCCAGCTGTTCAATCCCCTTGCGGTAAAACTCGGGGGTGTGGGACGCAAAGAAGTCCGTGAGAGCTAGGCGCACGTCTACTTCATTGGTGAAGGATTTACCATGAAGAGGATTGTCCAGGGAATGGAAGAGGTGGTAATCTGATGATGCAAGGTCAGGTGAGTAAGGATGATGGCACAAAGTCTCCCAACCAAGTTGCTGTATCGTATTCCTAGCCACCCGCGTGATATGCGGCCTCGCGTTATCATTCAATAACATTACACCCTTTCGATTAACCAGTGCTGGTTCCTTCTGATGCAGTGCCTGTTGTACACGTTCCAATTGCTGCGAATACAGGTCCGCAGTGACCGTTTGGCCCGTTGGTAGCAACTCATAGTGAACCACTTGACGACAAGTCCACCAGACACAAAGCATAATCTTGAGTGGATGAATAGGTGGTTATGCGCTGTGCGGAACAGTATACTGGGGTGACAACCAATGTCTGGAACGCTTGGATGTGTCATACAGGACCCACTTCTCGTCACTGGTCAGCACCCGTTCGAAAATGAATACACTACGGTGGCGAGAACGCAACGATAAACAGGCTGCCACTCGTTGTTGCTTATGGACTTCCAACAGCGTGTAAGGAACCCACTTGCTCAACCTGTACGTCTTACCTTAACGGTGCAGACGAAGTCTAACCGTTTTACTGGAAGTGTTGAATTGTCTAAAAGTTCACCACACGTTTGACTACTGTCCTCCTCAATGGCCGCCTGCAGGGCTTCGTCATCCAAGGCCTGTGGTCGTCCTGTTCGAGCTTTATCACAGAGGGACAAATCTCCCGACCTGAATTTTTGAAACCAATGCCTTGCCTTACGTTCATTGACAGCACTTTCCCACAAACGCTTGACATATTCGGAGACTTGATGCAGCTGCTGATAAGCCCACTTTGAAGTCGTAAAGTAAACAACCCCGAACGAGCTCCTTCGATACGTCCATTTCGCTTCGCTACTGTACGAGTTCCGATTGATGAATGTGAGCAGTGGACCTGCGTTTATAACAATTGATATTCCTACTCTCGACTGATGGTTTTTGAATCACGTCATACACGAATTTGCATACTTTTTTTCACTTCTTTCAGTGGAAACGCGCAAACGGCAAGAACTTTTTTGTTTACCTTGTAATAAATCCTCAGTATTATTGTGTCAATCCATCAAAAGCTACCAGTTTCAATACTACCGTACATGCCGACGCCAGTTGGTCAGCAAACGAAATACACAGAAAAGCAGTGAATAGATGCATAGGATTAATGGGTAGTGTTTCTGTTTCTTGCTTATCAAGACAAAAATGCGCGACATTATCGAGTATTGAAGGCGAAATCATACCTTTATCAAACGATGTTAAATAATTTACACTCATGTTCATAAATTAAGAATAATTCAGAGTCACGCGAAAATCAAACTCTAAAATATAAATATTTCACCCGTAAAATGATTATACATATTTTCGAGAAGCATATGTAAATTGCAGAAAGCCACCAGATGACACCGATAGTACGTCACAATGACGAGAGTGTAAGAGGAGAATATATAATTAATACATGCAAAGAAGTAAAAAATTTTTCTCAAGTGCTTTATAAGCCTTTCAGTGCAATAACCGCAGAGTTATGACACAAAGGACGCATTTGGATGATTTTTTTACGTGGTAGAATTATCGGCCGTTTGGAATGTGGGCGTACCCATCTGGCAGTATCCGAGGAACTTGTAATTGCCCAGAGTGTCATTTCCAGGCTTTGGCAACGATTCCAAGATGATGGTAATGTGAGTAGACATTACAGCACAGGTCACCCCCGAGTTACAACGCCGAATGAAGATCGGTATTTGGCAATTACTGCCAAAAGAAACAGACTGAGCACAGCCTCAGACCTGTCTCGTCAGTTTCAAGGCAGACCGTGTACAGACACTTAGAGCAGATTGGTCTATATACTCGTATACCTACCAGATGTGTTCCACTTATTGCAACTCTCTGTCGTCTGCGGTTAGCCTGGAGTAGAGAGCATGCATTATGGACACCGCAACAGTGGGCTTGTGTGATGTTTTCCGACGAATCCAATTTTAGCTTGCTGTCTGATTCTCGTCGGAATTTCATACGCGAAGAATACCAGGTACCCCTTACCACCAAGAGAACATCATTGAACGACACCGTTTCGGTGGTGCAGGATTGTTCATTAGGAGGGTGGGAGATTATTCTGGGTTCCAGAACTGATCTGCATGTTCAATCGGGTCTACATGTTTATCGGGACGTCATTCTGGAACAACATGTATGTTAAAAACTGTTAACATCAAACATAAGTGAATCACGCTTTGCGTCAGATGTAAACAAAAAATTCTCCTTGTTTTTTAGATTTGGCGAGACGCCCAAAAAGGAATGATCTCTGCTTACCACGATTTAAATTTGTTATGTCTTGTGTCCGTGTGTTCATATCTATTGTAACAATGTATATAAATTCTTAACAAATAATTTTAATTAAATCTTAATTCAGAGAGAATCAACTATTTCTTGCAATTTGATATCACATAGCAATATATATATATATATATATCGTATACACCAATCTGCTCTGTCTCCGGAAAACATCAGAAAAGGTAAGGATAATATTTATTTTATTAAATAACCTACCTATTTTTTCTGTTTAAAACTTTCTAAAAATCATGAACGATTTTTCACAATACATGTTTGTTTCGGGGTGCCATGGGCTCAGAATTTGTGTTTATGGATAACAACGCCCGTCCTCACCGAGAAAACATCGTAAGCGGTATGGACTGGCCAGCATTATCACCGGACTTGAATCCAGTAGAGCATGTGTGGGACAGGCTTTGTCGGCTAGTTGCAACCCGAAACTTCGGGGAACATTACTTGATGAGTGGTGTAATATTTCTCAAGATCAGATGGATAATTTGAGACTCAGCATGACTAGGCGGTATACGGAATGTATTGCATCGTCTGGGAGACATAATATGAATATGTACTAACCATCATACCAAGCATGTAATATTGATTTTTGAAAACGGGTCTTTATTTTTTTTGGTTATTTGAGCCAGAGAGCAAAAGTCGCAATTTTTTTTAAATGTTATCAAACATATAGCATCTTTTTTGCTCTTTAGCTTTTGTTTAATAAAAAAGCTTTACAAATAAGTCACATTTGTTTTGCTTTTGACTCTTTCTTTGCCTAAACTTGCATTATCCTTAATTTATGGACATGAGTGTATTTAGTTAAGCATTTTTGAGTAGTGTATAAAATTTCACGATAAAATTTCTGTGCCAAGTTTTTATCAAGTCCTCTCTACGGAAGGCAGTTTTCAAACTAATATCACAGTTAAAAAGAGCATTTTCCCCAAAAGGATTAGTGGAAGCCCTAATAGAACCCGTTACATACCTTTATGCAATATTTCTTAGAAAAAGACAAATTCACTCTGAATTGCATTTCTGGAAACATAAACTTGGTCGACATTCTGGCAAATGATCGACATTGGAAAATTTGAGGAAGTTATCGTATATTTCGGTACATAAAGTGAGGATTTTCGAATCTTTTTCTTAAAGTTAAAGCCAGAGGGTCGTCTTATAGATGAATCCACTAATATTGGAGGAAAACCGTAATTTAGAAGAAGAAAAATATTAACATATTCCGTTAGCTATGCGCAAGCAATTTCAAACTTTTAACTCTTTTGGGGTGTTTTGAATAAAGCTTTTATTCTAAAAAGGAAAAGGTTACACAAATCCTTTAAAGTTAGTGTCAGAATCCGAGTTTCAGAAATATGTTACGTTGATCTAATATATTATGTTTCTGAAAATTGATGAATGTATATCACTCTCCTCTAATGAGATACTTTAATAATACTGAAATTAAAATGGTCTCTCTTATCATAAATATTAGTACTACTTAAATTATCTTTTAATTGTATTTAAATATCTAGAAAATTAGTTTGATTTGAATTATTGTTAGTCTGAATCAGCATAAAATAGTCTGGTCAAAAAGTTATATTTGGTTTGAAATACTTATTTTTTCCAAAAAGATAATGTTCTCTCTATATAAAAAAATAAATAAGATAAAAACGAAGTATTGTCTACAGAACTGTTTTCAAAAAAATGTAAATAAAAATTAGCGAGTCAATTACTAGCTGCTTCTCCTTGTGGTAAGTCTTTAATGTGTTAAGAGTAAATACCATCATTTTATAAACATGCATACATACATATATAATGGTCCCCTCAAAGAAGAAATAAATTACATATAAAATCAAAAATACTCGAATTAAACCCTAACCATAAGGGCTCTTATCATCCATCACAGAACTTAAACTTAGCATTAATATATATCAAACTTTCCACAAAAAAGTTTCCAGCAGTGTTAAACCTCCATTTGCCTAAAACCGAAGTAATAAAAAGCCTTATTCCCATAATCAACGTAATCAAAATTCTAAGAGAAAAGCATCGACGTATTTGCGCATGGGCAGTAAAAATATTTCTTTTGGATGTTGAATATATAGTTGCTATTTTTATGAAAATGCATACAAATCTTGCAAATAAATATCGATATTGCCTTCCATATTTAGTAGTTGGTGCATCTCGTTGTTACTAATGCCACTTGATCTGCAAAGGCCAGATCATCGTAAAGGGCTAAGTGACTTTACTGTCGTTAGCCGTAGCTTAGAGCACCATACAGGTGACAGAACGATTTGACTAGTTACCACCCCTATTTTGAGGAAGAACACCCTGGAGATGGCCAGGGCCTCCCACCTCTCTTCTCCTTCCGCCAACCTCACGAGGGGACTTGCGACTCTACGGCTATTTAAAGTACAGTGCCTTCGCGGCATGGGAGTATATTTACAAACATCCATGTCTTCTCCGGAATTAGAACCAAGGCCTTACGGCACAGCAGTCAGCATCTCTAGCCACTATACCGGATGGGTGATGGTGCATCTCTTAACTTGGTTAAAAGAATCTGTGTTGTTGTTCATAATAGTAAATAAATAGAAGTTATTTTTTTTTGAATATACTAATCTCTCTTCCTTCCGCTTTTCCACACTAATGGACGTCACGGGGCAACCGTTGCAACCTTAAATGCTCAAATCACTGAAACTTCAGTGAAAAGTGTGAGTTTTTAAATATTTAATCTTTACATCCCAAAGTTATAAAATATTTCGTCAAATATTTCTCTAGAAATTTGAAGAAATGTCTAAAATCAAAAAATGTTCTCTTAATTTGAGCTTAATTTAATCGCCACTTATCTCTCTCTGTTATCACTTATATTATTGTTTTCAGCATGTATATATATAAGTGTTATGTATAATTTTAAAATAGTTCATTGTAAAAAGTTCCTTTTTTTTTCTTTTTTTTTCGTAGATACAAAATTTTAATAAATTTTTCGGCCCATTTTTTTCTACAAATATATGACTTCTCCATTTCAGGGAAATTATGCCGAGAATTTTTGAACAAACTTTCACCTTAAAAACTAAAAAACTACTCAGTTTCTCACAAATTAATATTGAATAGCTTAAAAATCAAATAATACCCAGTTAGCCCACCAGGTTATATGAATAAATAGTAATCTTTGAGAGAAAAAAATTTTTTTTATGTCTTTCCTTAATTTTATTAAAAATGAGTCTTCAAGAATTATTTTTCAAGCTTTTGTGAATTGATTAATCCCTCAAGTCTTACAATTTGGCATTTTCAATAGAAAAACATTCAAACTCAAAACAGGTAATGCTCAGAAGTATGAGGATGTTTACAGTTATTCTGATAGATGCTCATTTTGAATATCATCTCTCCGGTCCTAATCAATTAACCCTTTAGCAGGCAGTGGCTGCTAGGTTTAGCCACATATTAAAAAAAATTTCTCCTAGCGGGTGTCTATCCATATGCGTTAATTTAAGGCCGATGCCCATATTTTCAAAAACTACCTTTATCCAACAGATGGCGTTGTTTGCAACTCGGATGACGTCAAAGCGATAAAGTTTGTAAAAAGATAACCCGTCGTTACTATAGCAACGGGTGTGGTTAAGAAGTGATTGACAGATATAGTCGGTTTCAGAACGCATGCGCAGTTGCAGTAAAATAAACAAACTATTCAAAACCATAATCAACGGGGTGCAGTGTTGGTTGAATGGGGAAAAGAAAGTTTTGTAAGTGCTGTCTTTAGAATTGCCGCGGAAATGGATGCGCAATCTTTTTTTAAATCCGTGCAAATATTTTGGGATATCCACAAGTGAATGAACAAGTACGTTTACATTTTCTTGAGTATCATAAACATTGCCCATAGGGTTAAGAACAAAGATGGAATTTAAAAAAGAGTTTTAATTTTTGTGGAAGGATTTGATAGACCTCCATTTTTTTTTGTACAGATATCTTTTTTATTTGTATTAGCGTATTTAATTCAATTTTTTTGTTTGATAGATATGTAATAAATTTCTTTCTACTCATATCTTGGATACAAATTGTATTTGAAATTGCTGTGTAAGAATACTCATCAGGAAATAATCATTTTCAATTTGAGTCTTTCACAAGAAAATGTTACTTTTCTAAGAAAATAACCTAGAGCAATTTTTTCACAAATAGTTTGTATAATTCTGTTTTCAAACACATCTATTTCTTGTTTTACAAATTAATGTTATTATTTCCGATACGCAGGAAAATGACAAAAATTTCACTAAATTACAGTCGTCACTAAACCTGAAAAAAAGTTCGTTATTTGGAGAATTTCGTGAAATGATTTATCTTTCAATATAGTTTAAAAACCACTTAAAATAAATTTTAAATTCACTTAACTATACATTATTATAAAATTAATTGTTCACACACCTTTTTGTGTAAGTTAATATCTATTTATTTTACATATCTTACCTATCAAAAAGAATTTGGCTAGAAAAGTAGGGGAAAAAAACAACTTTGTCAAGAAATACTCAGTATATATATATATATTTCCAACTTTAAAAAAGTACTTTTGTATTATGATTAACGCGAATTTTAATAACATTTTGTGACATCTCTCGCGTTCTTCTTCTAACATAACTCCTACGTTCTTTGACGGCCACGATTAATGGCAAAACTTTTCCAACCCAATACCAAGAAGAGAAACAAAGCAACAATGCAAATAAGATATACTTTAAAAGGATAGAAAGTTTAGTGAGATGAATAGCAATCTTAGAGAAAGCTTAGTGTGGAACAGTTCGGAACAAGTGTTTAGACGGCCTACTCACAAGGAAGAAGGAAACGCCCACCTTCGATAATAATATTTATAAGGAAGAGTAATTGTACATGAGTACATCTATCTATCTACAAGTAGCATAATAGATGAGTCTTCAACCAAGGTAGGAAGGTTACTTTCTAAACGATAATATAATACAGAAAGCGAGATTAGGTAGATAATCAATTATATTTAGGATAAGTGATCTAGTTGTGCTTTCTGACTTAAATATTCGGCTTACTTTGTGGTTTATTCTCACTTAATATAAGTTGTTCATTATATATAAGTAATTTAAGTTATATTCTTAATAAAAGTTGTATTAAGAATTATAAAATGTCTCATCCTTCCGATAATCCCACACCTCTAACTTACGCGGACCCACCACGTCATAGCTATAGACAGATGGCTATGTCACAATTTTCCAATTTTAAGCTTACAAGTAATTTTAAACATGCATATTTTATGACCAGTAATTTTAAGAATTCGTCCTTCAATTTAACTACTAGTTAAGTCTATTAATTTTGTTTTGAGTTTTTTCGTTTTTAAAAAAAATGTTTTCTCTCATTCCTCGCATCTTTGCAGTGCACGAAATACCTCATCAGGCATATTTTTTTCACACAATTCAAGTCTAATCGTTTCAAATGATTTTACTTGCTCATTACATCACATGTAGGTCCAGAAATATTTCAAAAACAGAGAGAAAGTTCGATAGATGGAAAATGCATTTAGCTATTTATAGGTTATTTGAGACGAAGAAAATCATAAAATGTTCTTGGTTCCAGGAAAAAGTTCGCGAAATAGAGAAATTCGCAAGATAGAAGTTCGCAAAATGGAGGGCGACTATATTATACTCATCGAATTAATGTCCAAATTAAACTTTCTTTTTATTACACTTCCAAGTTGGTATGGAATTAAAA
>BMAV01023909.1:0-11585 GCA_019973955.1 Trichonephila inaurata madagascariensis
ATGTCAGAATAATTTTTACTTTTACAGGGTGTGTGTTTTCCCTACCAGACAAATATTTTTTTTTTGTTTTTAAAACTGTGATTTATTTGCTGAATAAAATAATTTCAAACCTTCTCAATAGATTTTTAAAATCCGAAAGAGCAAAAAAATATACATATCCTAGACACATTCAGAAAATGTATACTATATTTAATTAAATTGTATTCATAAATTTAAGTAAAAGGAAGTCTTCAAAAATAATTTTATAAGAATTCCATTGTAAATTCAAAAACTTAATCCTAATGTAAATTTTATTAGAAAAGCACACAAAAAAATGCCAGAAATAATAACTTTTATTTTAGAAATCACACTGCTGTGGATGTTTTCTTCTGTTTTTGTGTTTATAGAATCGGCTTGCCTCAGGCCGAAGTATTAAACGAATAAGTTGTAGATGCTGAGTTTTCTGCAAAATACATATATATATATACCCAAAGGAATATATAAACACAAAAATAAATAAGTTGATAAATAGAATGATACATCAGGATAAATAAAATAATAAAAAAATAAATACAAGAGTACTATTAAAATAATATTAACACACACACACACACAATAAAACTATTTCAATACATTTTCTTAAATTAGTTCTGGTTTAGTGTGAAAATAACTAAGGATTCAGAGCAATTTAGCGTAATGTAAATTTAATAAAAAATCATTATAATTAAATGTGTTTACTTATTGTATTCATTTATGTTTATTTTGTATTGAATTACTTTCAAAGGAAAATTGCATTAAAAGCAGAATACACAGTTTATTTCAATTTTGAAAATTGAGTTATTTCATATTATATTCAAAAGTATCTTTCGTTTATTTATCAGGAAAATGTTTTATATTTTACTCTCCAAATAATTTGGATTTCTACATTGTGAAGAACGTATATTAAGTATCTTTTGTTTAATACTTCATTTTATATACGAGCTATTACACCATGACAATTATTTAGTGAACGCATGAATATATATTCGATTATTAGAGTTGTATAATATCTAATTAATTCTTCAAAAGTCATGCTTTCTTGATTTTTCTTAATTAAACCTTCAGCCATTACAAACGCTCTGAGCGTGTTCATCTCAATTTATCCCTAAATGTTATGAACGCGCTGCACGCGTCCATCTGGATATTGCACTGTTTCAAACGTTAAAAACGCGTATATAACGTTCTAAAGTAGCTATTACTTTTACTAATACATGGCAACATTAGAATAAATTATGGAGATTCGAATCCATTATTTCACGAGGATTAGTACTTCATTTTTATGCGTGAAAGGGAATCACTTTCGAGAGCTAAGAGTCGAGTAAGATGTCAAATGACTCCCTAATTGATTATTTTGATATTTTTGATGATAAAAGTGACAATAGTGACAATGAATCATTTTCTACTATAAACTGAAAGAGTGAGGATTAGTCAGATAATTCGGATGTAGCACGAAAATGGATAAAATTGTCTTTTGTTCCTGAGAAGGTCTCAGCCGCTCTACGAGGGTGGTCCCAGAAATACCCGACCCAACAAAGAAAACACAACAATTTTGAAAAAAAATATATATTTATTTTTCAACATAATCACCTTTCAGCTCTATACACTTTTCCTACGAATGTTCAATAAGTTCGATACCCTTTTTATAATAAGAACTGCCTTACTCCTCAAAATAGCCATTAAATACCGACATCACTTCTTCATCGTTTGAAAATCTTTTATCACTGAGCTATTTTTTCAAATTTGGGAATAGAAAATAATTCGAGGGGGCTAAACCTGGCAAATAGGGTGCATGATAGCAATTCAAACTTTAATTCGTTAATTTTGGCCTTTGCAATAACGGATTTGTGAGTAGGTGCATTTTCTTGATGAAACAACACTTTCTTCTTATATAAATGCAGCCGTTTTTGGTTGATTTCTTCCCTCAAACGTTGCAATAAGTTTACGCAATGAAGTTGATAGTTTTTCTTTCCACAAGATAGCTTATGAAAATTATCCCACGCGCATTCCAAATAACCGACGCCGTGACCTCGCTTTCAAATAAAACGGTCTTTGCCTTCTTTGGAGCCGGTTCTTCCTTTTTAGTCTATTGCAGTGTTTCTCAAACTGTGGGGCACGTCCCCTAGGGAGGCGTGATAACCCTACAAGGGGGCGCGAGTATATCGAAAAGTTGAAAAAAAAAGATTATTTATAAAAAAATTAATAATTTACTGAAAGGAAGCAAAATAAAATACTTTCTAACATCATAAAATACAGATTTACACTGATATACGACATTACGTAATACACTTATAAATGTGTCAGTACTGCATAATGTGTTTCATAATTAATTTAACAGTGCTAAGTTAAGAACAAGTTTAATAATTACCAGTGACCCCAGTGTATGTCATAAAATTATATGCAAAATTTAATACTTATCTTGATATATAATTTGTACTGTTTATAATTAAAGTCGTATTGTGGATTTACGTCAAAGTATATTATTACTGAATTCAATACATGATATTGTATAGAGAGGGTCGTGATGAAAATTATGATTAAAAATTGGGTCGCAAATATGGAAAGTTTGAGAAGCTCTGGTCTACTGTTTTGATTGTTCTTTTGTCTCGGTTGTGAAGTGAGGAACCCATGTTTCCTCCATGGTTCTGCTTTGTTTCTGTGAGAAACTTCGCTAAACACTCAATTGAAACATCTTCATGATACTGATTTTGCTCGAGTGTAAGCAAACGCAGCACCCATCTTGCACACCGCTTTCTCATGTCTAAAATTTCAGATAATATGTGATGTACCCCATTTTGAAATACCTACTATGTATATTAGTTCGCTCACTTTCAGTCAACGATCATCCAGTACCGCTTTGTGGATTTTCTTCAATTTCTGGAGTCATCTCCTCATTTAGTCTTTTTGCGATGCTCTCCTTGGCAGCTCTGTACGGCCTCGTTTAAAGTCTGCTACCCAATATATTACTATTGTAAAAAAAAGGAGCAGACGCACTCAGGGTAGAATCTAGTATGTTCAGCCTTTATATTGATTGGGCTGAGGTCTTTCTAATAAAAGTATCGATAACCAATTTTCTCGATTTCCACAAATTCACTGAAAACGTTCACTATTGATGGCTGCCAAACAAATATTAAAAACGTGACGTCTTCAAATTTGAAACATGAGATGAGCGTTTTTTTACAACGCGGTTTTTTTCAAACCTCCGCCTCTGTAGGTCAGGCAGGGTCTTGGAACCCCCTCGCGGATTTTTTTCTTCCTGGGAACTAAATTCACGTTTCCAGGGGAGGGGGAAGGGAGGAACTTCCCAACAACCACTTTTAGAAAAACGCATCTTCAAAGGGAAAAAAACCAAATTTTTGGGGGAAGATCCAAACGGTGGAAACTCGCAAGATTTAAAAAACCATGTAGAGCATGAAACTTCTATACTTTTGTTAAAACATATTAGGGGTCTTTAAAATATTTCTTTGGAGTTAAATAACTTGCAACACTAAATCAAAAAAAAATTAAATTTGGTATTTTTCGTACACATAATATTATTGTTATTGAAATTAATAAATATATATATTAGTAATAATATAAATAAAATAATAAAAAATTTTTTTTTCCTTTCACAAGCCTTAAACAAAACTATAAATAGCTTTTCTATTAAAACTGAAAGTCTTCCAAAAACCACTGTTTAACCACTCTGTTAAAAATAAGTCTTACCAGGTGCATAATAATCAAATACTTCAGCTGTTCCAGGTTGAGGATTCGAAACTTCTATGATTTCATTAACATTGAATGAAAACTGCATGTCATAATTCGAAATCTATTATTGAAAAAAAGAAATAACTTAATTTTAGAAAAAAATGATTTTACACAATTTTAATTTTAAAATAAAAAAAAAATATGCTAAATTACATCATTAACTAAGAATTGAATTAATTTTAAATATGATCTAAAATACTTATTATAAGATGACACAGTACGATTCAATTGACAAAAACTGATCAAAAATTCATATAAATTATTTTTAGTGCTTGAATTATATATTTTTTATACACATTTCTAATTTCACAAAGAAAGTTTAAGTTTTCCAAAGCTATTATTTTTATGTTGTTTTACTAAATCAAAAAAAATTTTAATTAACCTATTGTACTAAATACTTTGATATTTTTTACCAATTGCCATTAGTACATGTAACAAAATAGGTATGTATTTTTTCTTTAAAACAATAGTTATTTTTTTAAAAGTTGAATTAAAATTTGGTATTTTTTTAAAGGGAAATTTCAAAAACATTTATAAAAAAAAGTATTTTACGAATATCAGTCTTTTGCTGAAAAGTTATACTAAAGTTTGTTTTGCTGATTTACATACTTCAAATTTATTTTTTTGTGTAAATTATTTATAGGAGGAATTGCTTTTAAAAAATTCCTTTTAAATTAAGTGGTTAGTTTTTTCAATTTTGAACAAAAAAACCATAAATAATAACAAAAAAAAAATTGTAAAAAAGATTAAATGAAAGATTTTTGTATAAATCGTACCATGTCACCTAAAAAAATTTTGCTGTAAGTAATGTATACAGTAAACCTTTTAGTTAAATTTATCTTTTACGCATATTTATCCAATTTCTGAATATATAAGTATTTTTCTTTCCCCGTAGGAAGTAGGTGAAGTTTTTAAAATTTTTTTGCTTTGTTAATATATAAAAACCCCTATCCTTTTCGAATCCCCATTAGCAATTTATCTATTTTGCTAACTTTTTCTGAACAAACAATTTTGTCTTTTTTTCGTAAGATAACCCCAAATAACAAGTGATGTTTGGGTTTCGAACTTTTTTAACTTGTGATTTGATTTTTTTTCTCCCTATTTTAAAAACTTTTCTAAATATTTCAAATTATTCTCTTTTTAACACATTTTATGGTGATCAATGACCTTAAACAGGTTTTACCTAGTGCCTAACACACTTAGAGCAATAAAATTGCCTAATTTTTTAAATAAAAAAATCAAACAAAATTAATAGGTTTTATCAGTAATTAAATTTAAACATGTAGAATTGTATACTCAAAATTATTACTTATAAAATAAGGTATGTTAAAAATTACTAGTTTACTTAAAATTAGAAAATATTATTAAAATTCGTCAATTTTAAAATAAGTTTTTTTTAAAAGTTAAAAAAAAGGATGGGTTCTTTTTTGTTTCCTTTCAAAAATTTCTTTATGATGGGTAAGATTTATAAAATAAATAGATATTAATTTACAAAAAAGGATGAATAAATTACTGAAGCCGTTCATTATTGATGGCTGCAAACAAATATTAAAAACGTGACGATGGCTAAAATTTGAGAAACATATAGGATGAGCGTACTTTCTACAACAGCGGTATTTTTCAAACAACTACCGCCATCTCTAGGTCAGGCAGTGTACTTCCGGGAACACCCTCGTACGACGATTTTTCTTTCATCGGAACTAAATTCACGTTTCTGCAGGGATGTGGGAAGGGAGGAAGTAACTTCCTGCAACAACCACTTTTGAGAAAAAGCGCATCTTCGAAGAAGCGAAAAAAAATGTTTGGGGAAGATCCAAACGGTGGAAACTACGTCGTAAGAGTTTAAAAAAAGCCATGTGTAGCATGAAACTTCTATACTTTTGTTAAAACAAATTAGGGGTCTTTAAAATATTTCTTTGGGTTAAAATAACACACGGCATTAAATAAATAAAAAATTAAATTTGGTATTTTTCGTACACATAATATTATTGTTATTGAAATTAATAAATATATATATTAGTAATAATATAAATAAAATAATAAAATATATTTTTCCCATGCAGCCTTAAACAAAACTATAAATAGCTTTTCTATTAAAACTGAAAGTCTTTAAAAGTCACTCATTCAAGCCACTCTGTTAAAAATAAGTCTTACCAGGTGCATAATAATCAAATACTTCAGCTGTTCCAGGTTGAGGATTCGAAACTTCTATGATTTCATTAACATTAGTTGGCTTCATATGTATCATAATTCGAAATCTAATATTGAAAAAAAGAAATAACCCAATTTTAGTAAAAAATGATTTTACACTAGATTAATCCTTAAAAATAAACTTAAAAAATGAGTGCTAGTAATTACATCATTAACTAAGAATTGAAGTAATTTTAAATATGATCTAAAATACTTATTATAAGATGACACAGTACGAGATTCAATTGACAAAAACTGATCAAAAATTCATATAAATTATTTTTAGAGCTTGAATTATTTTTTATACACATTTCTACATTCTCACACAAGAAAGTTCTAAGTTAAAAATATCCAAAGTTATATGAGAATTTGCATGTTCATTTTTATTTGCATCCCAATGGCAAATAAAACCTTTGTGTTGATTTGTCTCAGAAAGAAAATATAATTCGTTTATCTTCTTTAAAAATACTAAAGCATTTTTTCCTATTGTACTAAATACTTTGATATTTTTTACCAATTGCCATTAGTACATGTAACAAAATAGGTATGTATTTTTAACTTAAAGCAATAGTTATTTTTTAAAAAGTTGAATTAAGAATTTAGGTATTTTTTAAGGAACTTTCAATAAGCATTTATAAAAAAAGTATTTTACGAATATCAGTCATGTGTTTGCAGAAAAGTTATACTAAGGTTTGTTGTGCATAGATTTATATACTTGCAAATCATATTTCATGTGTGTACGTCAATTATTGTAGGATGAATTGCATTTTAAAATCCCTTCGTAAGTTAAGTGGTTAACTTTTTACAGTATTTTGAGCACAAAATCTGACATAGGTAACAAGCAAAAAAAAATTGTAAAAAAGATTAAATGAAAGATTTTTGTTTAAATCGTACCATGCCCCTTAAAAAACATTTTGCTGTAAGTAATGTATACTGTAAACCTTTTAGTTAAGTTTATCTTTTACGCATATTTATCCAATTTCTAAATTTATAAATATTATCTTTCATGCAGAAAGTAGGTGAAGCTAAATTATATTTTAGCTTTGTTAGATATATACAGGCGGACCTCTATCCTTTTCGAATCCCCCATTAGCGAATTTTTCTATTTTGCGAACTTTTTCCTGGGGAACTAAGATCAATTTATTCAGCACTGGCTTTCATGAATAACCTCTTAATAACGAAATTTGTTTTCTGTTTAGCAAATTTTTCTCTTGTGAGTTAGTTTTTTCGCCACTATTTTAAAATCTTTTCTGAATATTTCAAATTATTCACTTTTTAACACATTTTATGGTGATCAATGACCTTAATAGGTTTTACCCTAGTGCCCCTACTTGCAGCAATGAAGTGCCTAATTTTAAATAAAAGAATAAACAAAATTAACAGGTTTTATCAGTGATAGAATTTGAACATGTAGGATTAGCATGCTTAAAATTAGCCATTTATAAAATAAGGTATTTAAAAATTGCTAAGTTTAAGGTGAAATATTGGTACCAAATTCATCAGTTTTTAAATAGGGTTTCATTTTGGTTTGAAATCCTAATGATGGAGCAGTAACTGTTTTCTTGTTTTATACGAAATTTTCTTTATGATGGGCAGATTTATAAAATAAATAGATAGTAATTTTACACAAAAAAGGATGATGTTGTACGGCAAATACATATAAGATTTATAGGTTTAATTGTTTATGGATTTCTAAGAATTACATTATTAAAGGTTGTTTTAATACTGTTTAACAAATTTTACCTAACGGAGCCCACTTTGAGGTTCAGTTGAAGCCGAGAGATCTGACTGTATACGCAATCCACCTGGCCAAGAATAATTTTTGGCACAAAATATAAATATAAAAGAATAAAAATGTTTGCTAAGTCAAGATTCATATAATTATCAATTGAGCTTTCCAGTAATAATTTGACTGTGCTTACACTAAATAAGATATAATGTAAAGTGGGCGTAAAGCCTTTGGCAAAACAAAAAATAGTCATTCTCCAATTTCTTAAATACAATTTAGCCATGTTGTTATAGATACATCAACAAATCTTACGTATTTAAAGATTGTGATGAACTCAATAGTCTGTTCGTATTTAAAAGAATAATTAAAGGCATGGCACCATCCATTCTGGCATGGAATAATAAGAATAAAATGTGGGTTATGTGGCAATAAAATCAATTTCGTTATGAGATTCGTATACATGTGTATTATGGTTTATATTTTCACATTATGAAGCTTTACATAACTACACTTGCAGAACATTTCTATTGTATCAAGAACATTTACTCTTAACAGCTATTTAATGATAAAAACAATAGTAATATACGTAGCACACATGAAACATTAGTGGTATTAATAGAAAGTCAAATAATCCTCAGTCATGCCAATCCGAGTAGTACTTCTAGAGATGACCAACTAAAAGTAAAAATTACTTTAAGTTTTGAAACCATAGAATATTTTATTCATAATTAACTTTAAAATATTGTGGGGTGTTTGAAATAACAGTTTTATAAGGATAATTTAATTAAAGGTTTTCTTTATAGCATCCTTTTTTTTAAATATATTTTTTAACATTCATTCTGTTGTAGTACATTTTTTAAAGATATTTAATATCACAATACTTTGACTCGAATAAGAAATTCAAAATGGCTAATTATTTGGTATTTAAACGCAATGCAATACCTTCTTTTGTGTGTTAATTTAATTGTTTTGTGAAATTGAATGGATTAAATGGCTGTAAATACTTAAAAATCTTAAAATCAATAATTCTGAATATAAATATAACTCCGGTTTGATAGTCGCATAGAAAAATGTGTAATTACATTGCCTTAAACCTTATACATAGAAAATAGACGAAAGAATAAAACTTTTTTTATACCTCTGAAAAGTAACAGACAACTTTATTGTCTTCCACATCAGTCCTTAAAATCTTGTTGTTAGGGTCAGAAGTAAGCTGCAAAAGTGTTGGAATTTTACTGAACAGGAAACAAATAAATAATGATTCATTTAATTATTTTTTCAATTCTGAATTTTATTATTCTGAAGAAGCTAAAAATTTGTATTATTATTAAAATTTCAGTCATCATTTCGATGAAAAGTGATAGTTATAAATTATTAAAATCGAACATAATAAAATGGTTTTTTTATACCTTTCTTTTGATACCTTAAGGTATAAAAATCAAACTTAATTTTAAATAACATAACATTAATCGTTATTAAAACAAAATTAACTGGAGTTTTAGAGTATAGAAGAGTTCAAAAAGTTATTAATGGTTCTTACTTTGTCAAGACTGTCTCTGTCTGGTACCGTTCCAGTGATCATCTTAATTTGAACTACACTCATTCCAGCAATCTTTCCTTTCGGTATGTAACTTAAAAGATAATAAACATATTTTTTATCAGCATTTTTCTAAAACTTTTCTTGAAATATATCAGATAAATTAAAGTTAAAACTTTCTTTACATAATTTTGATCACGTTGCATAAAATTTGAAGTTGAAAAAAAAAGAGTTTTTAACTTGAGAAAGGACTCATATAGGTGCATCAATTTTTTATTAAATTAGTCACATCGAGTTCTTATTTTTATTCATTTGGAGCTGTGGTATCTATATAAGCCAGTAACAGCCTCCGGACTTAAGTGATCATTTTGGTCCAGGTGTAAGTTACCTGCAGACGGATAGGAAGGTGCCGAATTCTATCCTCATTGGTGACATTGACGCTGAATTCAGAAAAACGCAACCTTCGCACCGCTATCGTGGTACCATCTACCCACCACAAAAGCTGTCAGATCCACTTGACGCATCAAGTAAAGCCATCGGATCCACTTGACGAAGCAAATAAAGCCGTCAGATCAACATGACGCATTAATCAAGCCATTAGACACACTTAACGCAACAGCAATAACTCACACGCTTGCCATAAAAACTATATCGTTCGTTCCCCTATCCACCAAATCACTGGTGAGGGTGTGTATGTGGTGGTGGTATCTATATAAGCCAGTGACAGCTTCTGGACTAAAGTGATCATTTTGCTCCAGTGGTAAGTTACGTGCTTACGGAACTGAAGAGGTCGTGAGTTTTATCTTCCTCACATTTAAAACATCTGTGAGACATTTAAACATATGTTTTATGAGGTAATTATAAATTAGAATTATATTTCTAAATAAAAATGTATTTTTATTTAAAATAAAATAATGAATAACGAAATGTTTTATTAATATTTTTGAAACCATAAATTTTATTACATTTTATTCAATTCCTACTATTAATTCACACCCTCTATTTATTTATTTATTTATCTTGGTGGAATTTTCAATCGTTAATAAAATACATATTAAAGCGTTCAATTGAGCTGAAATTTTATATACATGATTATTTTGGATGACAATACAATAATTTAATTATAATTAATAAAAATTAATTGATTAAAACTAATTATTTAAAAATTAAAAAATACAGTCACGTTGGCATCATTTTTGGCGATTTTTGTGTCAAAACTTAAAAAGTTTTTCTCACGTTTTAAAACATTCAGTTGAACTAAAATTTTTATATACAAGATTGTTTTGGATGACAATACGATACTTTAATGATAATTAATAAAAATTAATTACCTCTAATTGTTATGATTCTGTCATATGTATATACATATTTATATTAATTGTAACTATTTAATAAAAAAATAGCTAAAATAAAATTTTTTTTTGATCTAAGTAGGAAATGACTAAAAAAATTTTTTCATATTAATTTTTTTTATATAAGCTTGGATTAAATATATTAGGTTATTACTTAAAATTTAAACACTATTGGACAACAACAACAAAAAATATCTGATTCAAGCGTATAAGTAATCATCCAAAAATAAATAATATTGATTATAGAAGAATGTATTTATTACCTTACAACAGTAGTAATCTTTCTTTCCTTACAATCCGGGCTTGTGCAATCACCAACAACATTGAGACGGAACTTCTTTTTCTCTGGAGAAGTGCTGGTATGATATCGGAGGGATGTCTTAAAAATAAAAAAAGAGTGAGTATAGGCTTTATAAATATACTCAATCTGCTATTGCAGAACTGCGGAATAACAAACATTAAAATCCCTTCCTTCTTCAATGGCACGACAGCCCAGGATGGGCCTTGACCTTCCTAAGAAATCAATTCTAGGCTATTCTGTTCTTGCCCTGACTTTTTCAGTTTCTGACATTTGTAATTTTCAGATCTTTTTCCAGGAAATCGATCACCTGAGTCTTGGCCTTCCTCTTTTTCGAGTACCATATGACCTGGCCACAAAGATCTTTCATGACTCGATTGTCAACCAATCTTATTAGGTAGCATCCTGCTCATTTTAATCTTTCTTATTGCAATGAATTTAACGATATCTGGTTCTTTAAAAAGTTTATGAATTTCTAAATTAGTTCTTGTCGCTCTCGGTCGTTGTCCTCGTTTTTGCTGCATATATAAGTATCTTCTTTATCAATGATTTGTAAATGATTAGTTTTGTTTTTCTGATGATGAAATTTGATTTTAAATAATTTTAAAGTTCATAAAAACATCTTTAACAGTAGTGACTCAATAGAGAACCTCTGGGGTTATGTCACTGAGTGTGTTCACTTCAGAGCCTAAATATCTGAACCTTGTTTAAACATTT
>BMAV01023910.1:0-41633 GCA_019973955.1 Trichonephila inaurata madagascariensis
ATCTGTGCTCACTAAACTTTCTATCCTTTTAAAGGTTATCTTATTTGCATTTTTGCTTCGTTTTTACTTCTTGGATTTGGGTTGGAAAAGTTTTGCCATTAATCGTGGCCGTCAAAGAACGTAGGAGTTATGTCAGAAGAAGAACGCGAGAGATGTCCCAAATTATTTTCAGCAATAATATAAAATGAATCCTAAGTGAATTGAGAATTGAGAAACAGCCAGATATACAAGTATTTATACATTTCTTTCTTTTTTTTCAGTTGTATTTATACTTCTCTGTGTTGCAACACAGTAAGTTGTTAAGGTCAGGTAGAAATTTGAAAGTTATACACTCAGGAACATTGAAAATAGCGACCCAAGAAGGAAGCTAAGTGCAGTCGCGAAACTTTGCAAATAAGTACAGCGTAATGTGATATGCAAATGATCCAAGTTTTGTGCCAATACGCATGCTCATACACGCCGAAGTGGCGCTACAATCAGGAAGAGGGTGCTATATAAGCCAGCGCAAATTCGAAGATTCATAAACGTGACGATTACCCGCCGATTGTAGGAAGACTTTGGTAAGCGAAACATGCCAGGTAAACGTGCTAGAATACATTTCTCACAGTTAAGCGAGTTTGAGAGAGGCCTGATCATCGGGATGAAAACTGCAAGCTGGTCGACTCGCTGTGTTGCTGGCCAGGTGGATCGTTCGGAGTGTGCCGTTAGAAATTGTTGGGAGCAGTGGACACGAGAAGGTACCCACGCGCGGAAAACCGGGTCTGGAGCGACCAGGAGGAGAGAGGATCGAAGGATCGTGCGGCAAGCACTTGTGGACCCCACAGTGACTCATTCAACGATACGAGCAGACGTAGGCGTAGCAATTGTTCCACAAACAATTTCCAGACACCTTGCAAAAGCAAATTTTGAATCCAAGCGCCCTTTCCGTGCACTCCCTTTAACACCGGAACATCGGCAACTGCGTCTACAGTGGTGCCAAGCTAGATCAATGTGGAATGTTGCAGATTGGCAAAAGATTGTGTTTAGTGATGAATCTCGGTTTGTTTTGGGGGACAGATGATAACCGTGTACGGGTGTGGAGGCCTGGTGAGCGGTACAATTCCCCCACTCTGTTCTACGTCACACTGCCCGCACAGCTGGTGTAATGGTCTGGGGGGCCATAGCCTATGATAATCGGTCCACTTTAATTCTGATGCGTGGAACCTTAACGGGCCAACGTTACGTTGATGATATTTTTCGACCCCATGTAGGACCTTTCCTAAATGGTCTCCCAGGGGCAATTTTCCAGCAAGATAATGCTCGTCCGCATACAGCATGAGTTGCTCAAAACTTCCTACGTCATTTTCAGACTCTTCCATGGCCGGCCCGCTCCCCCGATTTGTCCCCTGTAGAACACGTGTGGGATCAGCTAAAACGGCAGATGCCATCGTGTCACTCTGTACATGATTTAGAGTTGGCTGTTCAAGATTTGTGGGCCCATCTGTCTCAGGACAGCATAAGGTGTCTAATCAACTCAATGCCGGACAGTGTGGGGGCATGTATTGCAGCTGGAGGTGGTCCAACGCGCTATTGAAGTTGCCTAGTATTTGTGTCGTTGCACACCCTGTATTCGTTTAATTGTCTTGTTTTTGCGATCAAGTGAATCTCTCATCTGTGTCATTATGTGTATTAAATTTCATTTCAATCCGATGCTTTCTGCTTGGGTCGCTGTTTTCAATGTTCCTGAGTGTATATATCATAGAATTGTGGGATAAAAGACAACCGATTGTTTAAGAACTAATTGCGGTTTCTTATTCCTAAAGCGTGGATTGCAATTTTTTATACTTTTCCAATTCGCCTGTTCTTCAATATATGAGTTCATAACATGCGAATTTGAACAGGTGTGCTTCGGAAAAAAATGTCATTCTCTTGCAAAAATTTGATCACAAATCCTCATTTTTAAAAATTTACAGTAAAATGAAAATGAGCAAAAGGGGACGCGGCGGCGATATCGAAACCGACACGAACCTCATTTGTCAAAACATAGCTGAGAATCGCATAAATGGTTGCCATGATGTTATGGCGTCGGATTACCAGAATTTCTTAGCTGCAGTGATTTACACTTAAGTGGTTGCGACAAGTTCGAGAACTCGAAAATATGATGGTTGGAAGAATTGAAGTGATTGAAGAAAGAAATCATTAAGCATCCAATGGAGCCGATTTAAATAGAATTTGCTAATACATGTTAAAACGCATCGTTAAGAAATATTGAAGAGTTTTTAATCGTTGAATTTGAAAACTCATTTCTATTTCAACTATTAGAAAAATATTTTCTTCTTGCCTTTGACTAAAGATTCAATATCGCAAGCGGATAAATTCCTTAACAGACATTTGTTCTGGAATGTTGGATTATTCCCAGAGTTCAACAATCAATTATTTCGGTAACTGAACAAGATTTCTTTAAATCAAAAGCGTTGAAAGTACAAGAGCTGAAAGAAAAAGGGTCAAAATATTTTACTGAATTATGAAAAAAAATATATGTATAATTTTCTTTTTTTAAGAAACACATTATGGATTTTTAAAAAAATACTGTTTAAAGTCTATAACCGAATAAAGATACACAAATTTTTAACACCAATGACTCTTTAAAAATTTATTATGTAATTCAACTTTCAAGTAAAATCTTGCTTTGTAATTTAACATTGAATTAAAAAAGATATTTAGCTATATTTATACGCGAGGTAAAGTACCAGAATAATTTTTTAATTAAATTTCAAAAATTGAAGTATTTTTAACATATAAAAAATTTTTAGAAAATTATTTTAATTTTGAAATACGTACAACTTGCCACAGAAATATGGAATGAAAATTCATATATTTTAACATTTCGAAGTACGTATATGTATCTGAAATTCTTGAACTCTATAAAAGTACTTATGAGAAAAATTGCTGTAAACAGTATTTTATATTGTTTATCATCAGTCACTTCTTAGATGCTCTAATCTTAAATGAAAATATATTATATTAGGAAATTCTCTGCCATAGAAATGAAAATGAAGAAAAACATTTCAATATATCATTTCTTAGACCCCAATTTCGTTCAAATAATTTTTATCAATTATGTATTGCCTCTATTTATTATATAGCAAAGATTTTAACTCGATTATCATTGATCTAAAATTGAAGCGAAAAGTTTGAACCGAATGTAAAATGTACTTTCGATTCCTCTTTAGAATTCCAACAGCAGCGAATTTGTTACATAACAACATTGATACTAGAGTCACGTTTCAAGAAACAGGTCGTTCTTGTCTCGAAGGATTCGCAAACAATTTCGTCGTGACCGACAATTTCTTCCCTTGAAGGCAAAACCTGGTTTGGAAAAGACAACGCGGAAAGAACACTTTTTTCCGATTCCTACAGTTGGATTGCAATGGAATGGAATTCGAATCGAAATAAAACAATAGAGCAAATTGACAAAGCGAATATTTTACAAATTCTATTCTAGATGAATGGATCCATCATCCAAACCAGAATGCAAAACTTGGTAAGAATCGGACAATTTTTCCAGTGAAAGAAATTTTCCTCTTGGGCTTTATTTTAGGTTAAAACAATTCAAAATAAAAATAGAAATTATATAAACTAAAATTTCGAATTCAACCCTACAAGCCTCTCTGTAAAAATAGAAGAAAAAACGAAAAAAAGAAAATGTTATTTTAAAAAAGGTTCTATGTTACTTACTTGATGCAATGAGCTAAATTAAGCAAATATAAAGCAATTCAAAGAATAATAGAATCCCTTGAAAATAATAATTCAGAGGTGCCCGTAATAGCCGAATGATCCACAACTCATGGTTGGTGTTCTTTCTATAGAATCGTCTGCTACACTTAAGACCCACCATTTTTATGCATTTGTCAAAGGTTGAAATCCACAAGTTGGAGTGGTGTGAAAATGTTGAGTTGCAGCTCACAGGTATCGTGTGGGTGGCTCAAAATAATGAGATCCATCTACAATTGAGCGTGTGTCACCAAATAATCCAAGCGAGGGGTTGAGAATGACCTCCATTCATGAAATCCTCTTCCCAGGAGCTTTGATTGGATTTCGTGTCACTGAATGATCATTCCATAAGACCCTCGGATCTTTTCCAGGGGTGAGTTCTGATTGAGTCCAAGTGAATTATTTTTCAGTTTCTTTCCGCTTGATTTTTTTTTCGGTTATCTTTTTTCCTTCTTCTACCAATTCAAGGTTCTTACAGCTACTGAAGCACATTTCTTTCTCCAGAATTCTTAAATTAAATATTTTCCTTCTCATAATTTTTTATTCGTTTCATTAAAATACGCGTACATCTTGAATAAAATTGTTATTTTAAAATTTGTAAACATTGAATAATTACAATAAGAAATGAAAAAACAAATATTCACTTTTTTCCATTAGCGGTGAAGGAAGGCAATACCACTCTAAGAACTAATTGTTGAGTTGAAAAAGGAGAGATTAAAGTATTCTCATTCGCGACTCAATTCATTTAATTTCTTTGAAATTCTCAACTTCCCAACTGATCTTGATTAAGAATTTTCATTAAGAAGAATTTCCTCTTGAATTTCTCAACATTACCGTATGGTAGGGAAAAGGGAAGAAGCATCATTTGAAGTTGTGGCTGAAGTCATGTCATGAGTTGGAAGAAGGGGGCGTCGAGGCTCAAACGTCCTCCCATTGGGGGGTGGAAAATTTAGGGGAGGATATGCCAGCTCAGGTGTCTTCCTCGTCATTTGACCAGGGTTCAAAATGACTAGGTCCGTTGCCAATAGTACTTGTGCAACTTTATGGAGCGACGTTAATGTAACCAACCTGTATTGCATACAAAATGATTTCGCGACTATGAAAAGCTTTTTAAAAAGTATCTTATCTTTATTACAGCCTTAAAAGATTCCATGCGATAGGAAAAATTTTAATAACAAACGAGTTGGTTTGAATTGAATTTTTATGACAATGAGAATCAATCGATTCGAAATGAAACTTAAGAAATGACATTTTGTAGTCTCAAAGCGCTTTTTCAAATCTTCAATTTCTTTTCTAATGGAAAAAATAATTCTGTAGCATTTAAAAATTGAGATAAAATAAATTTTCTAAAAAATTTGGAGCTAATTTATTACCACAACTACCTATAATATGTAAAATATAATAAATGTAATTTTTTTTTTTTGTCTTTAATATTAAAATGTTCTTTCATTGAACAGGCTAGTTATGAAGACCAGTGCTAGTTAAGAAGAAGCGTCCTAAGCAATCCGAAATATATGTAGAAAAAAGTTTTTTATTGATTCAATAGCAGTTACTTGGCATGTACAAATCGAATGATTTTTCACATTAAATCTTTCTTTAAGATATTCTTTTATAAAAAGTTCCTAAATATCCAATTTTTATTTTTAATGTTCTAGTTTTGCAAATAAAGAACATTTATATCCATTCCCTTCTAATTCCTTTCTATAGAAAAGAAGGTTGCAAGAGTTCAAAGAATCAGTGGGGTCTCATAGACAAACACATTTTTAAGTCTACGGGTTACTTCGACTGAAATTTCAAAAAAAACTAAAAATTTGAAAACCTAATAGAGACAGAGATCATTCCAGATTTAATCTTGTGATAGAATTTCATTAGTTACTTGTGTTAGTGGCTCAACCGATGTGTTATTTCATTAATAGGATTCAAATGAATCCTCTTTTGATTTAATCATTCAACGTGTGACAATTTCTTAATCCTTTCTGATTAATTATTTCCATGCACATTCGAAAATCCTTTCTACCGAATATTTTTTCTATTTTGAATGAAAGTCAATTACATTAAGAGGTTACGAGATCGCCTTTTCTAGAAATTATAGAAGCTAAAATGCATCAGAAGTTTTTAATTTATGTTAAGAATATTAATGAATAAATACAATTTGGAGCTGGATTGAATACATTAATACGCGTTCACGGACACCCCTAACACAAGCATGAACACAATGAACTAAAAATAATATCCATAGTATAATTAAATCTAAAAAATATCCGTATAAGATGATTTTATTAAATATCTGGGGAGCTAAATCAAAAGCTAAAATTTATTACGTAAAAATGTTATCAATCTTTTAAAGGATCAATATTTTTCAGCGAAATTTATATTTTGACTAGCTGCATGGTCCAGCGTTGTACGGGCTTTCTCTACTTTTATCAATTTTCCCTTCCCTTCACAAAATCACCACTTCCAATATTCTTTTTCAAAATTACATCCCCCCTCCGCTTAGCCCGGCGTTCCACGGGCTTTTACAGAGTGTATAACTTAAAAATTCTCTGTTTCGAAATTTTTTAGCTTCTTTTCTTAGTCAGACAGATTTTTTTCCCCTCGGCGTTGCACGGACATTTTTGAATGCATAACATATTGTCATGGAATTTCCCCTTCCCCTCTCGCTATCAGCCCTTCCTGATGTGTGTGTAAGATTTCTATATTAACGTCATTACAAAATTCTCGTGGTAATATCCCACAATTAATTATTACTGCCCTTTTAAAATTTTGCTTACCTCTGAAGACCCGCTGTTAAGAGGAGCGATGCACGGTGAATCTGTTGAGAGCTTAAACGCCCTAGCGTTGGTATGGTAGTTAAGAGAGATTGGTGCCAGCTCAAGTCTCATCCTCGTCACTTGACCATGGCTCAAAATTCCGATTCCGTCATCAAAAGCTCTCGAGTAGGTGAACAGTGCGACTTTAATATTCACTCACTCACTTTGCAATTTTTTAGCCCCCGGAAACAAAAATGTACCTTTTTAAAAACAGTTGTATGTTGAAAAAAAAACAAAAAAGTAGAATTTTTTATAATTACAGAATTTCACAACTATATTAAATGTTGAATTAAAATTGTGAACATTTTTTGAAATGTTCGGCACACGGGAAAAAGATTTCATGAAATTATCTTTATAAATGAAGAAGTTATTAAAAATTTCATTTTGATTAGAAGTTGATAAATACTTAAAATTTGAATATTTTTTAAAAATTCGTGAGACAAAGTTTTCGGCATTTTAGTTTTTAAATCACTAACTCTAAAAGCTCAAAGTATGAATTTTTAAAAAAATTTTTTCGTTTAAACGCACCGATATTGATACATTTTAGAAAAAATCATAAAACATGCAAAGTATCGTTGTTTTGTTAAAAAAATAAATAAACAAAATACAATAAAAAAATAATAACGTATCATATATCGTGGCGAAATAAATTATCTTTCTAATTAAAACATTGCTGGCAAAGTTATTAAATGCCCAAATAAAATTTTGAGCATTTTTTAAAAAATCCTAAGAATTAAGCGATGATGTTGTTTTGGTAAAAAATGGTAGAAATGAAGCACTATGGCGTCACGAAGTTTACAGTGAAAGAAATAAAAGGAAGAGATAACCACAAAACAAATGAAATCTGTGATTTCAAGTAGAAAATTTTAAAATTACAAAATTTTACATGTTTTTTAGATGTTGAGTTAAAATTGTGAGCATTTTTGGAAAATGTGTAAAAAAAAAGTTTTTGGTATTTAATTTTTTTAAATCACTGATTTTTAAAGAGAGCAAAGCATTAACTTATTTAGTTCAGACCGCTTATTTATCATAATTTTAAAAATCCATACATAACAATAGATAAATTTCGATTAATGACTTACAGAAAACAATGCTGCTTTGCTTAAGAAATATTAATTTAAAGCAATATATTTAAATGTATTACAAATAAACTTGTATGAAATAATGATAACGTAGTAAAAGCGATTAAGTTTTTCACAAATATTAGAGAAATTTTTGTTTTATAAACTGTTGTTTAAAATGAATTTTTTAAATTAAGACTATGTACAGAGAAAAAGAAAAAAGAAACAAAAATAAATTTATCCCTCTTTTTTTTACTCACCAAATTTGGTGATTTTTATGGTTTATATGCACCTTCTTTTCTACTGTAACCCATAGGCAGCTGTGAAGTGCCAACACTCAGGAGGTGTTGGAAGTCTACGTTGAAACAGATAGTCATTTGGCGCCAACGGTTTTTCAACGCTAAGCCCTTGGCTTTTCGTAAAATGGCTTTTTTTTATTAAAGTTTTTTTTTTGAGGGCCTAGTTTTTAAGTTAATTCTTTCAAACTTCACACATCGATTGTAAGCTACGGCAATTTTTAAACAAAAAAATGTAACAAAAATACAACATCTATTAACTCTCGCATAAAGAGTAATAGACGAAAAACACAATTTTCTTATAAATCCGTAATTTCTAAGGAATTTTTTCAATCTTTGTACAAATCACGGATAATGTTGTTCTACAGACGGAAAAAAGTTTCGTGAGATTATTTTTGTAAATAGCGAATTTATTAAATGTTTAATTAAAATTTTGAGTATTTTTTGAAAAATCGTAAAAAAAAGAGTTTTCGACATTTTATTTTTTAAATGACTGATTCTAAAAGAGAAAAGCCTGAACTTTTTTAGTATGGAATATCAATTCCTTAAAGCGAAAGGAAATTGAAAGGGAATGATTTAGAAATCCTTTTCATAAAAACGTATCGATTTTGATTCATTTTAGAAAAAAATCGCAAAAAATAGAAAATATTATTTTATAAAAAAAAAAGTTCTACTGTATCATGGCGAAAAAGTGATCTTTCCAATTCTGTAATTATTTTTTGTCTGAGTTTGATAGCAAGAATTAGATTGCTTTTTAAAAAACGTTGGGAGTAAAAAACAATTCCTGTCGCTCATTCCGGTTGCGGTGTATTAGCAGAAGAAACAACACGCAGGGGTAAAACAATTACGCGTTTTAACGTTTTTAATTAATATCTTTTTAACACTAATTGCGATAACGAATTATAAATTGTCAAAATGGCTTCCCCGTCTTTCGGTACCTTTGGCGAGTTTCGTGAGAAGATGGACGCATTCAGCATTGAAAGCATTTCTTTACCTTCGAATTTTAATAGTGTAGATAAAGAGATCTTAGAATGGACTCTGTTCGTAAATTATGAGGGAGTACAAAAAGAGAGCAGGGGAGGGGTCAACCTTTTTGGGAAGAGTGCCACTATGTGATAAAAAAAGAATTACGCGTGCCACTTCCAACTTTTGGAACCAACAGAAGAATATGAAAAGGTGGGAAAATGTTACTTATAGGTTTATTATGGAACTTTTAGCAAATAGCAACCTTTTAATGCAAGTTTAAATATTGAAATTTAAAAAATAGTATAATAAATAAGACAAAAGTACAAACTTAAGTTTTATTGTTAATAAACTTTTACAGGCCCAATCTCAGTTATTTTAAGAATAAAATAAAAATGAGTAACTTAAAACATTTCATTCTAATTAATTATTCCACCGCGTAGAGTCTTGCAGAGATATTGTCAAAAAGGATAGTTGAAAATGCTCAACACTAGCACAGAGAGAATCCTGTGTGCAAAATGACATTTTTATATCTACAATAACATTATTAGTTTGGGTCTTTTTTTAAAATTAAAATCGAGACAAAAAAAGCAACAGACTGCTCACAATATATGATGGGTGAGAAAAGTACTATTTGCTTGTAATTTTTAATTTAAGTTATTTAAATGTCCAATATAGTATCGGTAAATCCAATTTCCTTCTTGAGCAGCCAATTCACTGGGCAGTTCAATGTTTTCTTCCAGATACACTCGTGGACAAAAAGATTAGCGCACTAAGAAGGAGTCTTCAAAATGAAACAAAATTTTACATACTGTGATACAGCCCCCCTTTGGTGACTGTATCTTTGATTGTCAGCGTGAGCTAGAGGTGTAGGGTTTGTAAAAGGAATAGATATTTTAAATTCTTAATATGACTTTATTAAGAATAGAACTTAAATGTCTAACAGTTTAGATAAATTTAAATAAATGAGAATCTAGAATGAACAAACATACAATTATATTAAACCGAATCACGTAATTTAGACCACTTTCTCTAAATAATGATATTATCCGCCTACTCTCACTTCTAATAATATTACAAGTCCTAATATCAAATAATCAGTTCTACATTAATCCAAACTTAACTTCAATCTTTATATGGAAACGTCTGGGCTCACGTGTAGTGGTATGCACCTTGTAGTAATGGCAGGGTTTCCAGGTAACTTTACGATAGGCTGTCAATTCACGCTCCTATCACTTCCAAACATAACATTCCCCAAATTGCCATTTCGCTTACTGAAACTTCTGTTCTTTTAAAAGCTATCTTATTTGCATTTCTTGTTCACATTTCGCTTCTTGGGTTTTGGTTGGAAAAGAGTTGCGATTAATCTTGGCCACCGAAGAACCCAGAAGTTATGTTAAAGAAAAGACGCGTGAGCCCGTCACAATCCCCTCCAAGAAGCAAAACGTGATTTATTCGAGGGTCTTAATGGCCCTTAAGAAATTACGTGCCTAAATTTTTATTTCTTAACTCCTCACTTTCCAAGTTTTATTTAAATTTTAACCTTGAATCCTCATTTTAACTATTAATTTTCAATATTCAACTTAAACTTAATTTTTAATATTCCTCCTTAATTTGAACTCTTGACAGCCACAATAAATTTTACTCAATTAACTAGACCAACATTAACAGTTAGGCATTTTAATCATGGTAGATTCTCACTTTTACATATGTGGGTATGCCTCATTTGAACGGAGTGACAAGGGAAAAAACCATCCTTGTCTTGGAAGGAAAAAACGAGGTCAGCATACCTCTTAAGTAACTTAACTCTACTAAGTTACTACTTAATGTGTTACTTAAACTACTATAATAATCTTCATTTCTTCCATTGCTTTTCCATCCAAAAACTTTGAGACACAATGTCACAAGGAATATTCTGAGAATCTTAAGCCAACAAAAAATTTGGATTTCCCTAGAGCCAAAAGTAACATGAAATTTGATCAGGAGTGCGAGGCAACTGTAAAACCGCGACTGATGACTCCTTCATCTGTGAAGTGATGGCGCAACAGTTGTTGTACCTTAACACCAATGTGCAGTTCATTCTGCTTAACAATTATGTAATGAAGACAATTTCTTTGTTGAAGATGTGGAATGTCAAAAGGAGTCAGCATGTTGTGTTATCTTTGTACATTACCGGTACACATTACTAACCCAGTCGGAGTGACAGCTTCAAAAAAGAATGGCTTAATGTGGAATTCGTGGCTGGAAAGTGGTACCAAATGGTAATTTTGGGAGAATACATAGGAGTTTCTTGCACTGCCGGAGGCTATTCAAAGGCCCGAATTCTTAAATTTTATGCGTTAACAGAGGCCTCCAGGTGAAAAAGGCCTCATTTCCCTACAGAATTTGCCACGAGAATTCCTCATCAACCTCCATCCTAGCCAAAAATAATCAAGCTAAAGTGCAGTTGACAATCACTGTATTTGAGGTCATGAAAGCGGCTGATTTCGTATGGACAGCAGAGAAGAAACTTTCCACACCGTGGGAAAATTTACATCCCGTGCGCTGCCGGTTTTTTGTGATCCATCGACGCGTTTCCATATCCTCTTTTGACTCTGCCAGGGCGAAATTTAGAACTTCGTAATCACTGCCTTTAAAGCATTACGCAATAAAGGTCCCTTATGTAGTTTCTGTCGGGTTCTAAGCTCATGAACAGCTGTGGATGTATTGCACTGATTCAGATAATACAACTTATGCACGTTTTGGCAATGCCAGTTGCATATTCACTGGAGCTTGATCACTTCAGTTCAGAATACAATTGATCGGAGCTGCCTACATGTTTACAGCGCAAATTACTGGTACTGCTGTAGTATAATAAAGAAAAAAAATTGCATTTAGTTTTGACACCCGTGTTTTACATAAATTTTCAATTTGGTAAGCTACAACAGAACAGAATTTTTGAAACTAAATTTTTTTGCTTAAATAATCCTATTTTCCATGTCATTATTATTCTGTATACCAAATTTGGTGTCATTTCGATTGCCAGACCGAGGACAGGTGGCTCTAAATAGCGTCAGTTTAAAAAAAATCACTCTGTATATATATATATATATATATATATATATATATCTTTCAAAATCGAAATTATAAATTTGAACGAACATTACGCTTGTTGATAAAAGCTTCAATTAATTAAAACCGCAATGCGGCTCAATAATTTTTTGAAAACATAAAATTATGCATACCTACTAAAGTTTCTTTAGCGGAAAATCATAAGATTTCCATATTTTTTGATTTCCCGGGAATTGTACTTCCTTCCTGGGAATTCCCGGGAGTGAACTGAAATCATCTGAGGTAGCTACTTTTGACTTGGATATCAACCTCTGATAGAAATTTTAACTCACCGAATTCCTTGGAGGGAGAAATATCCCTTTGAACCCCCAATAGTGGGGGAAAAAGATAAAAAGTAATGTCCACGTAGGGAAAATGTTGTTTCCTGATCTCAACAGTGTCAGATCCAGGCCCACGAAATTCATCATGGCTAGATGTACGCGTGTCGTTGACGGTAACCAAACAGGTTACAGTACGATTTTGTTCGGTTGTTCCACCCGAATTTGGAGGGAGAACAGCCTGGGAGAGGGTCAGGGGCCTCCCACTTCTCTTCCCCTTCCACCAACCTTACGAGAGGAATTGCGGCTCAATAGCTATTTAAAGCACCCCCTGCCGCAAAGGCACTATATATTTACAAATATCCACGTCTTCTCCGGGATTCGAACCCAGGCCCTACGGCACTGCAGTCAGCGTCGCTAACCACTCTACCGGGTGGGCGGGGAGTTGTCAGAAACTTATGCAGCAAAGTAGCACGACGAGGGAAAAAAGTAGCAAAAAATAGCGAATCGATTTTCACTTGCAATTCATAAATATAATTTTTTTTTAATTTTGTAAAGCTGTTTTAAGAAATAAGTTAAAATGCTTTAATTGTTTAATTCATTTAACATACATTCAAATTCTTCCTGCTAAGTATCGTGATCTGCTGTGTCTTTTCTTTTTTATAAATTTCTGAATTATATTGAAGCATTTGTGGCGATGGAATGAAATCAACGCAGCAAGTCCTTCATTCTTCCAAAGTCATTTTGATTCTGAGAATTGACTCAAACAGTTAGAGTCCCATTCGATTCCTTAATTTTGTCTTAGTTGACGCACTCGGGAAAATGCCCTTTCGACAATGGTATTATTTATGGGTAGGCTGTAAAGCCTTTTAAAGCAAATATAGTTAAATCTCTTAAAAATGGATTTCCATCTGTGTTTTTTATATTAAAAATGTGACATCAAAATAATTCTCCATCATTTAAAAACTCAGATTCAGATAGGAAAACATCTTTCAACTGTATGTTAAAAATTTGTCTCCACTGATTCTCCAGAAAATATAATTTAGGTTGGTCTGCTAACTCTAAAGACAAATAAATAAATAAATAAATAAAAAGGATGATTTGAATTAAAAAAATATTAGGGGAAAATTTCTTTATCTTTTTAAACGTTCTGTAGATTCTATAGAAATTATTTTACTTTTGCTTGTCAGTTTATTCCAAAAAGCATCCATCAAGTACTTCAATAGTCAAATAAATGCTCATGTCAACTTCGAGACATTAAGGGTAAATTCTTCTTCTTAAAAGAGTAAGACTTTGAATGCTTTCAGTAATTTGCAATGATCCTTTTGAAAGAGCAAAGGAATCCACTCAGATTCTGCTAAAATTGGCAGCTGTAATGTAACATTATTTAATTCTATCCTTGTATTAATTGAAGTTAAGGGGTAGTAAGAAGAGTATTTGATTGGAAAGAAAGGGATCTAGGCAGTGGCGTAACGGCGATTATTAGGGCCCTTTATAAGGTCAGCTTTAGGACCCCAAGCCCTAATACGTACGTGGCGTCAGTCAGGCTTTGGGCCTCCTAGAATCCCTGGGCCCCCCGCAATGCGAGGGTGAACGTTACGCCACTGAATCTAGGTCAAAACCTTTCAAAAGGGATTTAAGCAGATTTTTATCACATAACCTCCCTAGATGATAAGTGATTACTTTTGTCATTGTATGCAGTTTTTTATAAGTCCAGTGCTGCAACGTAAGTTAATTACAAAAATAGATTTTTATTCTTTAATTCAATGTGTGCTGTACCATTGATGATAATCATACAATTTAATTAGTTCTATAAGAATTTGTCCTTTCCCATTTACTTTTCCAGTTTAATATTTATGTAGAAATTCTCTCCAAGCCTATTTTTTAAGAATATTACATGTTTCATTTTCATGTTACTATCGGGATTAGAAAGAATCCCACCATTTCTTTTATCTACCACTTGCAGTGGAAAAGAGTGGCAGGAAAGGGGAGTCCCGCTTAGATAGGTTCTGATTCGTGGTGATGGCGAGGGGGGAAGAGAAATTACAGCGTTTCGTGTCGTTTCGGAGTGGTGAAACGTACTGCAACTCCATGTTTTCTTTGGGGACTAAAGTCACTTTTTTTCTTCTTTCGACTTTTTCGAAATTTGTTCCAATACTTTTATATAGGGTTGAAAGTAGCAAAAAGTAGTGGGATCTTCAACTGCAGTAGCATAAAATTGGCGAAGTAGCAATAGGATTAAAAAAAAGTAGCGGAAAGTTTTCAAAAGTAGGATAATTGGCACGATGTGGCCCCATTGGGTGCTCTTTGTTCGCCCAAAGTATTTAGTTGGGAAGGGAACTTCATTTCTCTTCTGATGCAATGCGAAGAGGAAAAAGAAGTTTGAAAAATAATTCCTTTGATTTCCCCTTGAGAGCAATCTTAATCGAAGCCAACTTGATTCAAAACAAAATCTGCTTGCAGAGAGAGATTACTTGTCAACTTCTTACTAAACTGTTACAGCCTTATTCGAATCAGCTTCTATATTTCTTCCACTGCTCTGAGTGGACGTTAGAGTTGGAATACCAGCTTCAAAACGAACGATTCACAATTCACGTTCCACGATGAACGTAACGCACTCATTGTCAGGGTTTAAATAACATTGACATTAGCATAAAATCAAGTCATCTCTGCGGGAATTGGAAATCACAGTGAAAGAATAGTTTCCCCTAGAACAGGGGTCGGCAACCTGTGGCTCTTTGGATTTGAAGCTGCGGCTCTTTAGTTCCATACGCAAATATTATTTATTTTATCAAAAAAAGTTGCCCTTTTTGTCAGGTATATGTCTTCCCAAGTTCCAAAAGAAGAACTTCTAGGATTGCTACCGCTCTCGGGACAAACTAGAGAGGACAAACTTAAATGAAATCGTTTCAATAGCAACTGATGGAGCCAGTAATATGACAGGAAAAATTAAGGGGCAACAATGATTCTTCAAAATAAACCACGAAATTCTTACATTTCACTGCATATTACACCAAGAAACACTTTGTGCAAAAACATTTGTTGTAAGTAAATGTTTAATTGTTTTATTTTAACAAATAATAAGTAATTACCTAATAATGCCATATATATATTATCTAATTTGTTGTGAAAAACACTAATTATATATGAATAAATAGATATTTTTTCTTATGAATAAATAGATTAGGGTTTATTATTATTACTATCAAAAAACTTTATTTATGCAAGAACTATTTATTGTTGGCAAGAAAAAATTTTGTGGCTCTTTAAAATCTTTGAAATTTTGCAAATTGTAATTTTTAGCTCTTTCGACTCAATAGGTTGCCGACCCCTGCCCTAGAGGATTAATTGGAGGATAAAGCCCGTCATAACGTTAGTATTTATGCTTCAATTTGTTATTTTAAATTTCTTTTTGGGATACTTGTCTTCATTAGAAGCTATTGAATTGAATCAGCAGTTAGAAGAAGGAACCAAACTCTTTGGGGGAGAAAATATTTAAAAAAAATCTCAACTTTTTATATTTATTAATTTTTTAGCCCAATTTTTGTGTGAAATTCTTACATTAATACTTAGCTATTTTTATGAAACTAAAATACAGCATTTTGATAAACAAGAAATCAGTTATACAAATAAAATCTCTTAAATACAAGAATTAATATTTGTAAATAAATGTGTCATCTTTACTCCAGCTGCAAATAAATTAACAAGTATTTATTATCTCTTAGTAGCAGCCTTAGGTGTTAATTTTTTTAGAGAAAAAGGCTTGAAACCCCCACTCATTTCAGGAAGACAGTCATCAAAGCGACCTGTGAAGGATGAGTCCAAAGTGTACTTGATTTTGACATTGGTGCAATGCATTGATGGTATTTCCCGCTTATCAATTTTTTTTTTCATGTAAAAGAGCTGCCTTGGGTAAGTTCAAAAGACCTAAACATTTTCTGAGGTCGTCAACTGTGGCTTATAATTAGCGATGAGTTCTACTTTTTCCATCCTTATTTACAAAATAACCTACAAAGGGGCATGCATTGAGGATCCAACCATAATCATCAAGCCTTTGTAAAATTTGTCGGATGTGTTTTGTATGGGCGTCTGTCGATGCATTGAATATGTCGTTCAAGTCGAAGTCTAAGCGCCTCGTGTATCCACGGTTTGAGCGGCATCCGAAATACAAATTCGAAAGTTAATTATCCGCGCGTTATCATTAGAATGAATAGGAATATAATGATAATCTCTTTGAATATTCAGTTGGGGGAAAATAGTTTTACCTTTAAGATTTTTTATTAAAACTTGTTTAATTTGGAATAAAGTAATCCTTGGCCTGGATCTAATTTGTATCTGGTTTGACCTGGATCTGTCTGTATGTTTAGAGCAGTGGCAACTGAGTTTCATGGAACCCTGGTGTTCTATGAGGCATGTCCAGGGGTTCCACGAGTCACAATAAAAAATCGAAAAGAAAATGTGTATGCAAAATGGATTCACGTTCTCTATAAAGTTTACATAACCATAAGCATTTTAAACTCATTAAAAAGGGGAAAATTTTATTTATACATAACTTTATCTTGAAATATTAAAAAAAATTATAATGCATAGTAAAAAAATATTTAAATGTTTCTTATTACTACCAAATATAATGTATATGTTCTATTGTTTACTATCCTGAGTTCCACAAAATAATATTACACCTACAAAGGCTAAATCATATAGTTTTCTTATACAAAATGCATCTTTCTTCATTGTGAAACGCACAGGATTTCTGACACAACTGTAAACATTTTAATGTCATTTAGGAAAATGTATTTAAGAGAGAAACATCTCTCAACGAGAGTTGCTACAAAATCAAAAATTAGAAATAAATGAAATGCTATAGGAAAAAATTCTAATCCACTTGAGCTTGGACAGTTAAAGTAAAAAAAATGCCAGCCTAATTCTCAGTTATTAAATATAATACGTAGGTAGGGGTGACCCCAAATGAATGTGAATAAATGACATTAAAAATGTTTCATTCCATACAACACTTTTTGAATTGTTTGTCTGTCACCTGATTATCTACTGGAATACTTCAAGTGAAAGAGAGGAATTCTAAGGGAACTGAAAAAGTTTAGAGCATGATAATGCATGTTAAGAGCATGAAAGACGCCGTGTCTTTATTAGAGCAATGTTAGATTTAGAAGGGATGATGCCCTGATATATTGAAATTTTTGTTTGGCAACTTCGGATTGTTTGGGGTGGAATTTTCGTGCTCGAGCATGTACCAAATGTTTCAGTGAGATGAAAAGTATTGCGCTTAATCTTTTCTTTAAATGGTCGGGGACTAGTACGATCCGCGAGAAAATCACACAAGACATATTCCAAGACAAGTGATGAGGCTAAGGTCTTAATTTGAGGTTCAGAACTTTCGCCTTTTGTAGATAATTTTGTTCTATAAGACGCTCGATTTTGATGTCGATTATTAATCTGTATGTATTTAAAAAATTGGAACCAATAATCGCTGCGTTAACATCTGCCATTATGGAATTTCATGGAAATGATCCAAGTAAATTTAAGTCTAGTTTAAGTAATTTTTGAGTCATTGGCTGCAAAGAGTTCAAATTTTTCCTATTTTTGTTTGGTCTCGGCTGACGTCTGCTCCTGAATCAACTAAATAACGTTGATTAATCAAAAACAAGACATTTCTTAGAGAGCGTATTTATAAGACGCTACTGTAGTCATGATTTTTAGTTTTCCGATTGTTCATGAAAGTTGTGAGAGGTCTTCACCTCTCTCTAGGGCACCTATATATGTAGGAGGCTAGCTATGATCCAATCAATCTATTGATTAATCACACAATATAACGACACAAATTCAATTAATAACAGTAAGAGAATGTCTCGGTGCTAACCGCGAAAGTGGAACAACGACGAAATACACCAATGATTAGGAGACTATCAAACTCGATCCTTACCTTATATAAGACCTAATCTATTATCCGATTTAAAAAAAATTATTTAATCTCAGTGATCAATCCTCACTTTAAATCTTTCTCCTAATAAGTATTTAATCACAATAATTCAATAATGATACCAGTCAGTAATAATCTCACCTGATTTCTAGTTTGCATCCACTCCTACTCTATTCTAGCTAGAAAACTTGGACTACATATAGTAAACTTAATTTGCATTTCATGATTTCTTCTTCCGATGGGTAGGTTGTGAATAACGCGAATTGATAGCCCAAAGATTTCCCAAGAGGGTTAGAGGAAGGTACGCGAATAGATCCGTTACACAGTTAGAACGGTCGCGAGACTGGCGACGTAAAAACTCGCAAGGCGGGGCACATTTATGGGCGTTCTCTTTAAAACGTTTGTCATTATAACAAATAGACTCACGGTTTGTTGTTGGATTCTTATATCGCGAGTGCGGCGATGACTTCCGACGACAGATTTGTTTGTTTCGGGGTCGCGACATTCGAGATAATTGAAGTTTTAATTCTAAAATTTGCTTGGACAATTCTTGAATTTCAGTGTATGTGTTGGGTTCGGGTGCAGACGTGATGGAATAAACTGCGGGCAAAGCAACGTCAGCCACCTTGTCTGCGATCTCGGCCAATATATCTAAAGTTCCTGAGGAAACTGAGTTTGAATTTGGAATGGGAGATGCTTAACTATAGATTTTTTTAAAAAATTACTCTTGTAATTGACCACCGGACAGTTCACTTGTCTTTCGTAGCAAGTGGCTTGGTTTATCATCGCCTATTTGTAATTCGGTTTGAAGAGGTTTTTTTTCTTTCTTTCTTTTTTTTTTTGGGGGGGGGGGGGGGGTATAAATGTGTTTTTATATATTATCCGACAGTGTTTTGTATTTATGGTTGTGATTTGGTCTGTTAATTATTAGTGTCTTTTATGTTTAAGTTAACACCATCGGATAATATATACACACACATTTATTAATCTCGAGAACGGCAAGACCCTCTGTGGTTCATAGCCTCGGAGTAACTGCTCGATACTGAACTAGTAGGGTTGCCAGATACAATATAAAATATTTACAAAGAAATGCTATAGAGCCAGCCGCCACATATTGATTTGCTGCCGGCGGTGAAAAGAAACATGGGGAAGCTTTTCCGAATCCAACATAGAAACGAGCGTTGCATATTTTGTTTCATTTTGTGTAATTTGACTCAAAACGAAAGCACTGTCGAATCCAAAGCTGGACATTATTTCGCTAAAACGCTGGAAGACATAAAGGCCTTATCACACGTACACGTTTCGAGCAATTTTTCGTCCAATTCGTGCACTTTTTACTCAGTTGCCATAGAAACGGCTTTCGAACTACTTTAGATAGTGAGCTCAAAAAGTTGTTCCAAATAAAAGTTGCTTGAAATTACAACCAATGGGGTTCTTCGGCACCCTACGTCATAAACAAGATGGTGGCTTCGATTTCGTCAAATGCATCAAATATGGCATAATATTTTAATGGTGTATATTATTTTAACGACGTATAATATTTTAAATAGAATGGTGCTCCATTTCTGTTTACGCCTATCAACAAAAGCGCGAGCGAAATAAAAGAAATAATTTTTGATGTTCGTTTTCCGAAGCAAAAAAAAAATCGGCGAGTGATTTTTCGAGAAGCAGAGAGGCTGAAATCAGAGCATATCGTTTTGCTTTCGGCAACCCTTCACCCTCAGATTGGGTAAAAAATTGGCACCAAAAATGAATGTGTGATACGGCTTTAACGCGATCCTTCCAACATTAGAAGAATCTGCCCTAGTAGGTGACATGATTGTTAACAAAATAGTGAGCGAGTCTGATTAGGGAGAAAGAACGAAATAAAAAAAAATCAACCGAAACCACTTGATTACGAAGGAATGCTCGTGAATTGAGAGGCGATATATCATACAGAAATGAAATACAGTCCCGGTTTATCTACAGGGCGCCCAGGGGCCCGGGGCGCGGAAGGACCTGTAAAGTGCCCGGATAAGTTGAACTTAATCAGGTTTTCTGGTAATAAATTTCGATCCGCCAATGCCCAGGAGGGATCTTCTGCGCCCGGGTCCAAAATTAGCTTCAACCGGCACTGATGAAACATATCAATGCACATTCCATGTAAATAATACATTAAATGTGAAAGGTATAAGAAACTGAATCATGAAAGAAATAGAAAGCTAAAGTATATTTACAATGGTTAGATTGAAGAGTTGAGCACAGAACTAGGCGTGACATACTTACCATTTCTTTGTCATCCGATACTTTTAGGGATTAATGAATGCCCAGAAGGTGTTCACGTCTGCTTGAGTCACTATTATGATTGTGGTCTATTAATTTTAATGTATTTTGCTTTGAAATTAGCTCAAAACACACAGATTTATTATTCTTGAGAACAGCAAGATGCACTTGGGGTTCCTAGCCTCGAACTCACAGCTCGAAACTGAACAAGTGGGGTTGCCAGACACAATGTAAAATATAAACATTGAAATCCTAATCATAAAGAGTTCAAACCTCTTGAAAAATGCATTTCATTCCTTTTGCAGATGATAGAATTCATTATTGCAGTGCTTCTCAAACTTTCAATATTTGCCACCCAATACTCAATCAAAATTTCCATACAATAACAATGTTTTGAGTTCAATAATACTATACTTAGACGCTATAGCTACAATACGATTTTAACTTCTTAAGTGTTACTGGCGTATATATATGTCTCCCTCAGCCAAAACGTTAATTGTCCGTGGCGTATATATACGTCGTTCCGAAGTACGTTTTTTTCTGTGCCCTGATATCCATAAAATTATTCCGAAGGCTTTGGAATGCAATAAATGACCATGGATGTGTTTGCGAAGGATTTACTTATTTCAGAGAATTTGCTTATTTATATTCCTTTTCTTACCCTTCCCCCCCCCTTCCAATACATCACATGCGCCACATAACGCGTCTACATGGAAAATGGGGTCATTGGGAATGAATTGCGTAACTTTTAATCAGCAGTTAAGCAATTAATTATAAACAGTAGAAATTATTAAGATAATTGTAAAATTTTGCTTATAATTTTATATATGACAAGCCCATGGGATCACTGGGAATTATTAAATTTGTTCTTAGCTTAGTATTGTTAAATTAATTATAAAATACATGGGGCAGTACTGATACATTTATAAGTGTATTATATCAGTGTAAATGTGTATTTAATTTTTTATTATGTCAGAATGGGTTTTTTTTTGTTTACTTTCAGTAAATTAATAATTTTTTTAAAATAATCTTTTGTTTTCGAATTTTCAATATGCTCTCGCCCCCCTCGTAGAGTTCTCACGCCCCGCTAGGGAAGGCGCCCCACAGTTTCAGAAACGTTGCATTATTGCTAACATTAGTTCAACAGAAAGGAAAAAAATTATGTTTTATATCCTCTACTGGCACAATTAACTTTTCTCTCTCTCTACTTGAAGGCTATCATAATTCCGGAATAACCAATAGAGTCACTTTTTCTTAGCTATTTTAGCACTTTTTACTTCTGCTATCAATTTTTCACGAGTAAGTGCAACACTGTTTTCCTTTGTCTCACGCATATTTAATAAAGATTCTCTTGCACTAAATCTTTCTTATTTACAGATTGGTCTCCCATTCCTGTGCAAAAAGATTTGTCCGAATAGCATAAATACAATGTCTAAATTCTACGTTTCAAAGCAACGAAATTAAGGGTACACACACATCATTGCAAAGTTCAAAACTGACTAAAAGCACCAATTCAAAGAACTTTCGAGTGTCATATTTCATACTTTAACGATCAAGTAATCGTTATTCTATAGAATATCTAGTTAAATCGTATAATTCACAATCATTTTATATACTTTAACTAACTTGTCTAGCTATTTCATGGTATACCTAGTTATTCTATGAAATAACGGATTTCACACTTTAACGGTAACGTATACAAAAACAAAACACCGAGTCTTGCATTTTGAAATAAATTAACCAGCTGTGAAATCATGGGTTTCACGTAGTGGAAAATGTGTTCAGAGGCGTACACAAGAGTGAGGTTAGAGGGTTCGAATCCCTTCAATAGAACAATAGATTTTTAATTTTTAGCATAGAGATTACGTCTCGTTGGTTGTGTGTCTAAGTTTTTTTTTTTAAATATGACTCCTCCCATGAAAGAAGTTTGTGTACACCACTGAATGTGTTGTACAAAACTCGGGCATTCTACATGTCCTGTTTTAAGACAAAACATTCTAAAGTTATCGGTTATAATACTTAGTCGTAAACCTGTATACTTCTACTCACTTGATCATGTTTGTTACTGTAATTTTCAACGTAATTTTCTAAATCGATCTATTTGTATTTGTGTGTTGCGGTTCTTGAATGTATTTCGCAGTTTCTACAATTTTGTTGTATAGATTAGTGCTTGCGCAGAATTTTTCCTCTAGTTAAAGCCTGAATTCTAACCTCCAAAGTCAAAAGAATTTCATAGCCAGAATTACTTGGTAGCCAAGAAAGCAGATCTAATTATGACTTGTTGAAAAAATGCACTTTTTATTCTTTTTCCTACTCATTTTTTCTCTTTTGACAATATTTCCTTGACATGAACATCTAACACTATCTAATGTTTTGTAGTATAAAAATATTCTACGCAATTGAACCTAATTGGTGAGGTCTTATGTTTCTAATGGATTGCACTCAACTGCTAAGATCCATTGAAATCTCTTCTTTGTCGGTGAAGAAATGGTGCGTTGTTTACTTTGGGCTTGAGAAACAAATAGATGCAGAAAATGTTTCATTTGACGTAGCATAGTCCTTTTGGACTCATCCATGTCTTCTGTCACTCTTCGGATCCTGAACGATGTCAAACCAGCGCTCAGCTGTGAAAATGTTCTCTTGATCAAGTTGTGTTTTTTACTTTTTCTTTTCCATCCGACCCAGAGGAGGGGATTTCACTAAATCCTTTCTAAGGATCCTTTTCACACGATTCAACTGGTCAGGAGTTATTTTTGAATGGAAATCGACCTTCACACGTAGTCAACTGGGATCTCCTGCTGTACCACTCCCTCAAGTTCTCGAAAACCTCTTCACTAGACTTAACTGAAAGGATCTTCACCCGCGACTCCTTAGATATCAAAAATGGGGAAATTTCTTCTCCGGAATCAATCATTGTACTAAAGAGTTCAGTCAACCTTGTTGTGAAGTAAGTTATTTTCCACTCTCGAGAAGTGGGGACAGAAAAGGAGTTAAAGTTGCCTCGTGTGAAACCGGCCTAAAGATCTTTTTTAAACAAAATATCTTATCAGTCGGCTTAACCCTTCATATCCTCCTAGCCGTACTTGTCACTTAGCTTCAGTCCGGCCGTTAATTTCTTTGTTGGAACACCTAGTTTCTAATCCATCCATACCCCCCGCCCCCGCAAAAAAAAAAAAAAAAGGACTTGACAGTTTAAACTTAAAAGTTTCCATAAAAGATAAATCTGTCTGCTCCAATTATTTAATAATTTTGGGAACGATTGTGTACTTGGCAATTATATACTAAATATTAACATTTAACAAAACCTAGAGACAAACACAAGAAATAAGTATTATTTTCATTTTTTAACAAAGCCTATATGGTATTGAGATTTTTTCTTAAAACTTACAGTTTAGATGAAGATCTTTGGGAATTCCACGAATCAAATAGAGCAAAAAACTCACATCATTAAGAATTAGTTTGAAGATTATCAAAATTAAGAGATCTATGCTATAATAAAGTTTACGATAAACTGTACTTTTTGTCATATTGACAACGATAGGAATATTGTCAAGTTTTCGTGTGCATTATTTTAGTTCATGATCATGATGCGTAGCAACTGCGCCCCCCCCCCTCTAGATGGTCGACCCAGAACCTAAGGATAATTCGTTGGAATTCGTCCAAGGCATGTGATTAATAAGTCTTGACGTTTGAAGAATGGTGTTGAGGTGTCATCCCCGTTATATGACCGAGGCTCAAAATGACAAAGTTCATTGCTAAACAGCGGCGTTGATAAACAATCCATCAGTTATGAGAATGATAAAAACACGGTAATGTTCTAGTTGAGCTCGAATCTTGACTAAATACTTGTCCTCCAGTTAGGGTTTCGAATCGCCCGTTAACTAGGAGGGTCAGCTTGGTATCGTCTTTGTTACTTTACCAGTAGCACACACAGGAACTTTTCAGGGAAAGGAGGGGTCAAAAGTTCACTATTCTCTTATTATGCTCCAATACGCCGCCCAACATATTCTTTTGATTTTGTCGATTTTCGGGAACAAAAAAACAGTAAACAATTGACTATTGAATTCATAATTAACATCAATTAATAAAATTAATTAGTAATAACAAATGCTTAGTTAAATTTTACATACTCTACACATAGGATTATAATGAATCGAAAAATCTTGCGACTCAATTTCGAAGCTGATGTCTTCAACCGATTGAGCTGAAATTTTGTATAAACGTTTAGTTTGGATGACAATGCATGTTTTGACGATTTATATTCCAATATCGACCTAGTTACTGTAACTATCTTGTTCACGTGTTAAGGCGAGCATGTTTACAATAATAAAGGAATGGACCGGGGGCGTAGCTCAGATGGTAGCGCGCTCGCTTAGCATGCCAGTGGTACGGGGATCGATACCCGCGCCTTCAATTATCATTTTTTCGTGTAAAATATTTTTGAAATTCATTTGATTTGTACAACGAGATAATTTACAATGCTTCCACTCTGCATACGTACAAAGTATGTTATATTTTTACTGTTCTAGAGGGAACACTAAGAAAGGCAAATCTGTCAAGCTATTTCTATTTACTTTGAAACATTCTATGATATCTATTTACTCGATTCCAGTTTCTCCCGTAAAACTTTTAATTGACCTAGTTACTGTAACGATCTTGTCAGGTGTTAAGGCGAGCAAGTTTACAATAACAAAGGTGTGGACCGGGGGGGGGGGCGTAGCTCAGATGGTAGAGCGTTCCCTTAGTATGAGAAAGGTACGGGGATCGATACTTCACGCCTCCAATTGCTATTTTTTTTCGAGTAGAATTTTTTTGAAATTCGTTTGATTTGTGTTCAACGAGATATTTTACAATACTGCCACTCTGTATACATGTATACATACAAAGTACATTATATTTTACAAGCTTTTTTTTTAACTTGCAATGTAAATTGTTCGGGTGGAATTTTGCAACTCAATTTTGAAGCTGATATCTTCAACTGATTGAGCTGAAATTTGGTATACATGCTTAGTTTGGATGAATATGCATGTTTTGACCATTTATATTTCGATATCGCAATTAGTTAAAAGGACTAGTTGCACAGGACTTTTCTACTTTTATAAATTTTCCCTTTCCTTCACAAAATTAGCACTTCTAATACTCTTTTTCAAAATGAATTTTACCCCACCCCCCTCCTCCGCTTAGCCCGGTGTTTCTCGGGCTTTTACCTAGTGTATAACTTAAAATTCCCTGTTTCAAAATTTTTTCGCTTCTTTTCTTTGTCAGACAGGTTTATTCCCCCCCACCCGCCGTTGCACGAACATTTTTAAATGCATAACATATTGTCATGGAAATTCCCCTTCCCCTCTCGCTATCAGAGCTCTCGAGTAAGTGAACATTCACCGATTCTTAAACAGCTTGATAGGTGGAGTGTAAAACAGGTAACCAAAGCTTGTTTGAGTGTGTTGAATTGTTTACAAAGTAGAAGAGGTAAACATGTCATTACGCCGTTTCCGAGGACAATATGAGCAACTGCTGCAGTTTGAAAGGGGGAGAATCATCGGCATGTTGAAAGCTGGGTGGTCAGCTAGGCGAATAGCTCGTCAATTAGTCCACTCTGTGTTGTGAGGAGGTGTTGGGACTAGTAGATCCGAGAGATATCATTTACACGAAGGCCAGGCTCAGGACGCCTTCGACAGACCAGTCGTTGAGAAGATTACCACATCGTTAGAAAGGTACGCGAACAGCCAACTGCTTCATCGACCGACATCCAGGCACAGGTAGCACCTTCACTAGGGGGCCCATGTATCTTCTCGAACCATATGAAGGTGCCTGGATGAAGGACATTTGGGATTGCGGCGTCCATTACGTGGGCTGCCCTTGGCACCCAACCATCAAAGCCTCCGTTTGGACTGGAGCCGGGAACGAGGAAACTGGACTGCAGCGGAATAGAACTAGGTCTGTTTTAGCGACAAATCCAGATTCAATCTCAGTAGTGATGACAATCGTGTTCTCGTGTGTGGAGACCCCGTGGTGAACGCCACAAACCTGCCTTTGTTTTACAGTGACACATCGCTCCCACAGCTGTTGTGATGGTATGGAGTGCCATTGCTTACAATACACGGTCACCCCTACCATTGATCCGTGGCACCATAACAGCCCAGCGGTATGTCCATGACATCCTGCAACGGCTCCCAGTAGCCATTTTTCAACAAGACAATACTTGGCCTCACATGGCAAGGATGTCACAAGACTGTCTCCACACTGCTACTACCCTTTCTTGGCCTGCCTGATCCTCAGATTTGTCTCCAATCAAGCATATATGGGATAATTTGGGACGGCGAGTTGGGCATCCCACGATTTTGAACGAACTAGAGGCAAGGATATATCAAATGTGGAATGAAATGTCTCAAGACATCATACAGAGCTTGTATGCCTCAATGATCGATCGTATCGCATCGTGCATTCGCGCTAGAGGGTGTTCAACAGGGTATTAAATCCTCCGTTCTTTTACCTTTTTATCTGAAATAATTGATCCTTTTTCTTTGTGATTTTCGAATCTTTTACTTATATCAAAGTTGTTATTACGTATGTAAAATCTCGTTTCGTTTTACGACTCCATCTTGGTGCGTGAATTTTTTTGTCCATGATTCTATAATCACACAAAAATATTTTTTCGTTTGTAGAATAGTATTTTCCAAATTCTGTACAAGAATTGAAAAAATTGGTTTAAAATTACGGATTTTTAAAAAAAAAAAGATTGTGTTTTTCGTTTTTAATATAGTATTATAGTAAAAGCAAAAAAAAAAACAAAAAAAATGCGTTTTAATATTTTAATTAATTTTGCATTGTCCAGTGTTGTTTTGGTCTAACAGTGTTTATCCCCCCTACCCATTATCCTCTTGTTGCGGCTCGAGAGAAATATCTATCATGTTTATGTGGCTTGGCGGGAAAAAAGTTTGATTACCCCTCAGCTGGACTGTTCAAAATTAACCGGTAAACGACCTTGCAACAATGATGCGTTGATGAGATGAACAGACTGAGAAACTTCTGAACAGCGATAACTAAAAAGTAAAAAAACTTTTTTAAAAACAAGCTTTTATTTAAATGCTCTAAAAAGAATAAAATAAACTTTTCTTTTAAAACTTTTTTTGCTATCAACTTATAAAGTCGTTACACAATTTATGATATCAAAGCTTGTCGCGAGATTTATCTGTGTAGATAAACAAGCAAATTAAATCACTTGATCTGATTGATTTTAATTTTTAAAATTTTCAAACTAAGTAAATACGAGTACTTAAATCTCGCGACAAGTTTTTATATCATAAATTGTGTAACGACTTTATAAGTTGTTAACAAAAAAAGTTTTGAAAGAAAAGTTTATTTTATTCTTTTTAGAGCATTTAAATAAAAGCTTGTTTTTAAAAAAGTTTTTTTACTTTTAATTTATTTATTTACTGTTAAAAAAATTATTTTATGCAAAAGAACCATAGATTCAAAAAGCGATAAGAGTCTGAAATATTTTTTCTATCTAAAGTAGTACCATATCATCTAGTAGTCAGGGGCGTAACTACCACCGTATCTGTGATACCCCAAGCTATAAGCCTTTTAATATTTTGATACTTTCAATTAAGGTTCATTAACGAGATGATTTTTATTTATTTTCTAAAAAAGGACAAAAAAAAACGTAATTTTGATACAGGGCCCATTCGGGACTAGCTATGCTAGTGCAATAGTATCATATAGTTTTTCATTCAACTAGTTTTGAGTCAAATATTCAATTCAGCTCGCTTCAAATTAAAATAGTATTTATTCTTTTTGATATGATTTTACTATACAATTGCGCTCTCTTCACCATCCCGTTGTTATGGTTTTAAAAATATCTTATCATAACCCTTTAAGACCTGAATTATTTTTATCTTCAAATATTAAATTCTTCTGGTTATTAATACTATATAGACCCCAATGACGTTGGAAAAAATAATAAAAGAATTCCCGCTCTCCTCCTGGAATGTAGACGGTACCTACACGATCGTGCGGGTTGGGCGTTACCTGAGAAACAATCTTAATTCAAATAAAATTGTTACAAATAAGGAAATTATTGATGTATAGTTAACTCTTTTATTAATTCATTATTTATTTACTGCAAAAATCTTTTGTTTTGTTTTTGACAAGTATAAATAACCATTGCATTTTTCACAACTTGTTTTCGAACCGCTTTCGTAGTTTTCAAATCTGCACTTGCAAGGCCTTGAAATGTCATCAACACATCAAAAACGTCTATACATGTCAAGCCTTTTATCCTGGAATGGCCAGGATAAAAGCCATGACATGTATAGCAGGTGGATTATAACGCTTCGATCTTTTTGCGAGTGGAATTACAACACTGTGTTATCTTCATCATCAGTTAAAATACTTTTGTTAGTAGGTGGAGAGGCTAATAACGCTTCAACTATTTCTAACTTCAATTTTATATATAAGCGATCTATTTTGATTTTTAGAGGAATTTTATTTGATATTGCATCTTGTTTGCAGAGAAACCAAGAATTTACAACAGCCAAATTATTGTAATGAATGTGTTCAAGATACTTTTACGGTAAACAATGATCCAAAATTTTCTTTTCATTTCAAATATTCCCATGTGTTTCTTCATCGCTCTCATCTGAACTTGATTCTCCTTCCAGTATACTCGATTCATATGTTTTGTTCACAGCACTGTCGTCATCCGAGAGATCACTAAGTTCTGATCTAAGTTCAGTCGGATTGATTCATCAATTGAAAAATTTCTTTTGTGAGAATTCTTCTCCGTTTAGACACTTGAAAAAGTTTTGGGTTAAAAGTTAACACAGTATTCCATGAAAAATAGTAAAATGTATCAGAACATTTTATATATATTATTTAAAAATATATATATATTTAAACCACACCATATTAACTACCACCGGAAAACCCAGATATTTTTTTTTGGGGGGGGGGGTGAGATATGGTTGCAGAGAACTGTGGAGATGATAAAAATGCCATTCTCCTCAACAAATTCATGGAATTGATTTTAAATTGCAAAAAGCGAGAAAGAGAAGGAAAAAAAATAAAAAAAATCCATGGTGGCCCCCAAGAAAATTTGGTATTAATTATCTATAACTATATATATTTCATTTTTATGTAAGCTCTCATCAAAATGATTGAAAGAGAAAAGGAAATTCGCTTGTTAATAATTTACCTTTACAGCTGCAGTGACTCAAGTAACGCCCAACCCGCACGATCGTGCGAGTTACGAAATACCGAGCCCTAGAAGCCACTTTAATAGAGTATAGATATTTTTTCTATTTTACAATTATTTAAACATTAATACAAAAATTTATATTCAAGCAATCTAGATATATATTATAAATGCGAAAGTTTGTTTGGATGTTTGGTCGTCATTCACGCAAAAACAACTCTGAATGGATTATAATGAAACTTTACAGTAATATAGCTTATACATCAGAATAACATATAGGCTATAATTTATAGCATAGGCTATAATTTAAAAAGATATTATGTGAAGTGTCCAAAATGTAACGATATTTGTCAAGTAAGTAGGAAAAAATTCTGCCATCTGCAAGCAATTCTGGAGTGCGCTGCAAAAAAGCCCGCGACAGCATATATCTATCTTTCATTTGTGAAGAAACACTTTGTGTTTTGTCTACGCAAGGTGGCTTCTAATTTGTTCCTGTGATCAGTGTAATTCCTATTTTTTTTATTTCAGAATAAAACGAAGTTTTGAAGGGAGAGGTTGTTTTAAATCTCTCTTTATTTGTGTGTGTGTGTGAATAGCTACTATTAATTTTTTTCATGTGTGAACCATAAGAAATTGATACTTATATCAAAATAATTATACTTTTATCGCTTCTGGTACTTAAAGTAACTAAACTTTGTCTTTCACACTACATCATTTGGACAAATTTGCATAATTTGTTAGTAGTTAATTATAACGATATAATTTTAATTGAATATTCAGATATTGCATTTTTTGTATAAAAATAATAATAACTACTGTACTGTATTTTTTGGAGTGTGTGAGTGATTGAATATTAACGCGTCGCACCGTTCAGCTACACGAGGGCTTTTGGCGACGGACCACGTAATTTTGAACCATGGTCAAGTGACGTGGATGACATCTGACCTGTCACCCCCTACTCCTAACTATCACACCACCCCAACTTAGCAGGAATATTCTTTGAAATCCACTCTTCCAAGATGTATGGCAGCGCGGGTTTTATGATGAGTATTTTAGCGGGGAAGGCGAATAGTTTTGTAGCAGAAATTGCGTTTTCAGCTGACGACATTTTCAGCGGATTGCAAAGATTATCATTTTTGTCCCGAAAAATTAGTTAATGTCAAAATTTAAGTGTCTTACGTTTTTTGTATCTTAATGAAGACGTTAGAAAACGATTCGACTATTTATTTTAAGTGAACGGTGTATATAATTAATTTTACAGTGGAATATCTTCAATTAATTAATTAGCTGTAACGGATTAAATTTCCCAAAGTTGAGTATTTTGCTTACGTATATCCCTTAATTTTCAATGTAGTGATCCAAAGAAAAAAAAATACTGCATGAAAAAAACTGCAGTAAATCATAATGCGGTATATAAAGTATTAACGTGCATCGCTCCCCTACACGGCGGGTCTTACAAAGCTCTAATAAAGCTCGAGCTATGAAAGTAGCTAGACATTTGCCAACTTGACTAGTCAGCATTTCGCTATGTTTTACCATTGAATCGCCATTATAATTTAAGAAACGGCGTTGCTTGCGAATATTACAATTTTAACATAAAATAAATAAAACAGAAAGTAATATTAATGTATTACACTTTCAGATATAAATTATTTACACTATTTTAAGCGTTCATTACACAAAACTTTTAACAATGTGTTACTTTTGCTGAGCAGAGAACAGCTTACTGAGGTATTTTCAAAAATCGACCCTCAAGAGAGTTACGGGGAGTTATAAATAAAAAAAATCTTTTTTATCAGCTATTAGATCTACAGACTTAAAATTTAACAAAGATGTTTTTTCTCTTTCTTTCTTTCTTTTTTTTTTTTTTTTTGATCAGCTGAGATATGCACAAAAAGCTTATTTTTTTTTTTAATTTGCAATTCACGTAAAATTAACTCATTAAAAACTTCTTTATCCTTCAATCTGTATTGTTTAATTTTTCAGTTCACCCGTGCGAAGAACGGGTATACCAGCTAGTTAGAAATATATTGATTATTACCTTTTTACGACAGATAAAAAGAAGACGTGTTTTCGTTGAATTTGAAAACCGTTAGATTTGCCAGCTGAAAGTAAAACATGGACTACAAAAAACTACTGTTGACAAAAAATGATACTTTACACCTTCTGCAAACACGCTCAATCGTTGGGTTCGGGATTTTTTTACATACGACTATTCCAGAAGCAAAAATGTATAAGAATGTCTAACCCGCACGATCGTGTGTGGGTTGGGTCTTAAAGGGATAAATAAAGAAGTACGTTTGCTCTTCGAATTATCCATTCGCAGTTTTTTGAAATACTTTGCAGTGAAAAATTTTCGTTGTACTTTTCTTTCATTTGTTGTATCAATTGTTATAAAGGAAATATACAAGCATTTTCCAACAACTGCTAAATTCTTAAACTGTAAGTTAAATTAACAAAGAAAGTAAATGTGTGGAGAACCTTTTGACGTAAGATGTAAAAAAAATTTTGTTTTTAATGAGCTGCAAGCAACTACTGCGTAAAATAATGTGAAGGAAATTTCATTTCGAACATCTCTCTTGCTTTTGAATCATCAGTATTTCGCGAAACAGTATTGTAGGGCAGCGTTTATCAAACTGTGGGGTGCACCCCCCTTGGGGGGTGATATCCTATGTGGGGGGTGCGAGCATATTGAAAAGTCGAAAACAAGATTTAAAATAAGTATTAATTCACTGAAAGGAAGCAAATTAAAGTACATTCTGACAAATTCACATTTATACTGATTGAATATACTTATAAATGTATCAGTACTGCTCAATGTTTTTGATAATTTATCAATTCATTAATAACAAGTTTAATAATTAGTGGTGACTTACATGTGGACTTGTCATATATACAAAACTTAATACTTCCCTTGATGATTTATAATTCAATTCGTGTTGTAAGCCTTAGCATGAAAATACATTTTTATTGCATTCAATCCATTGTTATTGTAGAAGGGAAATTATGATTGAAAATTGGGTCCCAAACATGGAAAGTTAGAGAAACACTGTTGTAGGGACTGTTTGGCGATCGATTCTTCCCCACCTGCAGGGGAAGGGTATTTTGGAAGAGGGATTTTGACTCCCAAGAGTAGGGGCCCTTGTTTTTGGAAGCGGAACTATTTTGGGGCCGAAAGAAATGGAATGAGAACCGGCGTGCTGAACCAAGAATAAAGTTTCTTGGGAGTGTTTTAACACTGCGTGGGATGGATTGTCTAATAGTTGATTAGATTACAGTAGAAAGAAAGAGACATTACATTTATTAGATAATTGTATTGAATCAAGAGAATTGTATTGTATCAAGATGTGTAGTGGTTGATTAGATGGAGAAGTATTAAAGAAAGTTATTATACAAGTATGTTCAGAACTGCAATGCTTTATTCATCCCTTAATGATCAGTCGTCATTTGATCTACTTTTATTCTAACCATTGCAGTTATTATATTATTTACATTACAGCTATTTGGGTCGATAATGTATTTTGAACTGTGTCAATTATTTAATTCCTTTGTAATCCTGCGTAGAGTAGAATTCCTGGGAGAGAATTTGACATAGAAATTCACGAGTAACTCGAGCGAGTCAGTCAATTGCAATGGTAGAATTTCATCCACAGCGTGTCGAGTCTTACTCCAGAATTTTCCTAACGAATCTTTTTCCTCTTAATGCTCATTTTATTCTTCGGGATCGTGTTTTTTACATATCACACTACAAAGTCATTTGGAACCATGGTCACCTGAGTTGGCACTGTCTCTCCTAACTTCCACACGACACTGACGGGAGGACATATTTCATGTGCATCAGCTCCTCTGCACGGAGGGTTTTCAACGGCACAGGCTCGAACGCCATCGACGAGTTCGTGATCTTGACCACTAGGCTACCGCGGCCACACTTGAGGGCGAGAGTAACTGTAATAAAAATAAAACGATAGTTTGTTGTAATATCGTTTCAGCTGCATAGTAAGATCTGCTATTTTTTCCCTATAGTTTCGCATCGGATTCAGCTCTAGTTTACGATAGTTTTATGGGAATGTTTATGTGTTTTTTTTATTTAAAAAATGTTAAATTCTCGAATTCAGAATTTTTCATATAGCTAACATTTTCATTACTAACAGTGAAATGAAAATCGTTCATTGAAATGAGCTTTTACTGTAAAACATGTTAACACAAAAAAACATGATCAAAAAATAGTATTTAAACAATCAAGTAGTTTCACCTGAGATCCATTTGATTCTGAAATTCTTTAAGAAAGTTAGAGAATGTATATTGCAAGATTTCTTTTTAATAATATTCAAGTGAAAGGAAGAATATCCCTGATGTGTATTCAAGTAATAGTTGCATATTGAATTCCAATGAATCTATATCTAGGTAGGAACGTAATGAACTAATAGCAATATAATCGATTATAAATTTAAAAAAGGCATAGAAAAAATATTTCTGTTTCAATTCAAGTAGCACACTATTAGTATCGGTATTTATTTAAGAGATTGGATTCCCCACGAAAAACAGCTGAATGAAATATAATACGTGTCAGATTGCAATACAAAAGTTTTTCCTTCAGAGAAAAATCATTAAAAAAGAAAGTTCTGTAAAAACAATGGTCGATGGAAGGAACGGAAAAAGTAATATGCAACACGTGCGACTTTATTTCAAAAATAGGACAGGAAAATGATCGCAGGAAAACATGTATCGTTACCTTTTTCTTTACAAGGCCTTTTTGATTTGGACTCATAAAAACAATGCAGAATCGTTTTCTTGAAATTTTCCTTTGAAATTATGGAGTCAAAAATATATTCAAATGGACCATTAATTGCAGGAAACTTTTTTTATCATAATATTAAGCTCTTTATTCTTGATTTTTGTTGTTGTTGTTTCGTTTACGGAAATTTTACTTGTGTTTCAGAGCAATCTTTCAGCGGAAAATAGAACGAAAATACACTCATGGACAAAAAAATTAGCGCACCAAGAAATAATTGCGGGATTGAAACGAAACTTGGCATGAAGGTGCATGTCGAGAACATATGCAAATGATTAGAAATGTAGCAGGATTGCGCGTTACGTAGAGCCGGTAGAGGGCATTTAACGTCGTTCTCCGTGGAGTATAAAACAGGTAATCAAATCTTGTTTGAGTGTAATGAATCATTTACAAAGGAAGAAAGAGTTGAGGAAGACATGCCATTACGCCGTTTTCGAAGACAATATGAGCAGCTGTCGCAGTTTGAGAGGAGGAAAATCATCGGCATGATGGAAGCTGGGTGGTCAGCTAGGCGAGTAGCTCGTCAATTAGGCCGCTCTGATTGTGTTGTGAGGAGGTGTTGGGACCAGTGAATCCGAAAGATGTCATTTACACGAAGACCAGACTCAGGACGCCTTCGACAGAGCAGTTGTCGAGAAGACCGCCCCATCGTAAGAAATCGCTACACTGTCAACTGCTTCATCGGCCGCCATCCAGGCACAGGTGGCCCCTTCACTAGAGGCCCCTGTGTCTTATCGAACCATACAAAGGTGTCTGGCTGAAGGACATTTGGGATCGCGGCACCCATTACGTGTGCTGCACTTGACGCCCACCCATCGACGCCTCCGTTTGGAGTGGTGCCACGCACGTGGAAACTGGACTGCAGCGGAATGGAGCCAGTCTGTTTTTAGCGACGAATCCAGATTCAATTTCAGCAGTGATGACAATCGTTTTCGTGTGTGGAGACCCCGTGGTGAACGCCTCAATCCTGTCTTTGCTTTACAGCGACACACCGCTCCCACAGCTGGTGTGATGGTATGGGGTGTCATTGCCTACAATACACGGTCACCTCCAGTATTGATCCGTGGCACCATGACAGCCAGTGGTATGTCTATGCCATCCTGCAACCACTCGAGTTGCCAATCATGCAACAGCTCCCAGGAGCCCTTTTTTCAACAAGACAATGCTCGGCCTCACACGGCAAGGGTGTCACAAGACTGTCTCCGCCCTTTTACTACCCTTCCTTGGCCTTCCCGATCCCCAGATGTGTCTCCCATCGAGCCTATCTGGGATCTCTTGAGACGGCAAGTTGGGCATCCCACGAGTTTGAACGAACTAGAGGCAAGGTTACAGCAAATATGGAACGAAGTGTCTCAAGACATCCTACAGAACTTGAATGCTTCAATGCCCGATTCTTATCGCATCCTGCATTCGCGCTATAGAGGGGGTTCACAACAGGATATTAAACCCTCCGTTCTTTTAAAAAATTTTTCTTAAATAAATGATCCTTTTTCTTTATTTTTTTAATCCTTTACTTATATCAAAGTAGTCACATTACGTATGTAAACTTTCGTTTCATTTTGACGTTTCCTTCTAGGTGCGCTAATTTTTTTGTCCATGAGTGTACTATGTGGTAATAATTTGTAAAAAAAATATTTCCTGTGCTGCCTTAGAGCATTTCCTGTAGCTGTCGGAATATATGTACCACATTTTAAGAAATATTATCCTAAATAGTATTCTGATAATAAATTTGCTGTCTCGCTCATTTTTTATTGTTTTTCCTTCTTTTTCAGGGTATGGGCATATTGTTCCGGCCACTGTAGCGGGACAAGCTATTACAATTGTATATGCCTTTATTGGTATACCATTTCTTTTGATGGTTCTTGCTGATCTGGGCAAGCTCTTCACTCGCTGGATTAAAGCCGTGTTTTTCTACGTGAAACTTTTTTGTCGCACCGGAAAGTTTCGCAAAGCTAGGAAAATAGGCAGACGAGCGACAGCTGTTCCAATTCAAGTATGTTCATTTCTATTTTTCAGTCAATAGAGAATTAACACAAAAACTTTTTTTCAAATTAAAAATTATTAACAGTTTATGCAATTTTAATAAAAGTTATTGCGTAAAGTTTCTGCATAAATATTTTTTACTGTCCTGAATAAAATTTGCTTTCCCAATCCAAATAAGAGTGTCTGTCTTTTTTCAGTATATGTCCGTAGCATGGAATAAAATGCCCTATCCTTATCCGGGCCGAACAAAGAAAATGAATCTCGAGGAAGAAAAAGAAGCGGACATTTCAGATATGGAAAATAAAGATGAGAAGACGAAAAAGAAAGACAAGGAAAAAGAGGAGAAAAGCATCGCCAATGAAACTGAAGGCAAAGATTTTGTTGTTGAAGAGGATATTGACGATGAATTTAATCTGCCCGTTTCTTTAGCAGTTATTTTGCTCATTACTTACATGATGATGGGAGCCTTCATATTTACTCTCTGGGAGCCGTGGACCTTTTTCGAGTCTTTCTATTTCGTTTTCATTTCAATGAGCACAATCGGTTTTGGAGACTATGTTCCTAAACACCAAATGTACATGATGGCAACTTTCATATACTTACTCTTTGGCTTGGCTCTGACATCGATGTGTATCAATGTCGTTCAGGAGAAATTATCTGCTACCTTTGAAATGGCCAAACTCCGGATTGGAACGACAATAGGACTTGATGCTAATATATTGATGGAGGAAGATATTTTCAGTGAGAAATCTGAAACCCCGGAGAGTCGCAGAAGAGGGAGCTCGGTCAAGTCTCGAAGAGGATCCAAATCAGCTCAGTCTTCCCCCCCCAAAAGTGAGGATGGAGAAGAGCTGGAGAAAGTCGAGACTGTTCTAACTCATACTAAGGAAAATGGTGTGAAGGTTGAAACGGTCAAGTGAAAAAGGTTATTTGGAAAACGGCCTCAATGGTCAAAATCAGTTGATAATATATTAGTGTCAAGTTCTTTTATCTGTTTCAAAGCACGGAGTAATTTCGTTGAATACAGCTATTAGTGGGTGTTGTTTTGAAATGAACGCGAATAAAGTCTTGAAACTCGAATAGAATTTTTAAAAAAATATATAAAATATGATCCTAAAATATGTGTTGGAAAATTCTTACGGTTCGGGAAAGAATTGAAGGAATAATCCAAGCTGATTTTCTTAGTTTTTGAAAGGAGTTGCATTGATAAGAAAAATAGCAAATATTCTTCGGATTATCTTTGTAAGCTAAGTACCATTATTCCTTAAAAGTATGTGACTTTTGGAGTTTCCTTAATTGGTTACTTTACAATTATTAACACTTCAGATCTATTTCCTAAATTTTCATTTTTGCAGAATTCTGAGAAAAATTCTGGTGAATTTGAAGCTTTATGCCTTATAACTGTGATAACCTATTTTGTGATGCTCAAGCTTTGATACATCATCACTATTTGTCAATATTTATTTGATAAATATTGATAAAATGAGTTTATTGTATAAAGGATAGGTATTTTACCTGTCCTTTTAGGCAAAATTGTATCCGTTCTATGAAAATAGCGGAATGTTTAAGTTTTATACGAAATTTGTTTTAAATTTGTATTTTCTTTATTCTGTACATTCTTCTGCATGTTTTTGCTGATGTTACATATTTTGTATCAAATGTGTGTACGCTTCAAATGTCATCTACTTTTTAATATAAAAAACATTTTATGACAATTTACACTTTGCAATTGATATGATGTTTTGATCACATCCAATGCCTAGGAAACACAAACATAGTAATTGTATTTCAGCTAGAAAATTCCTTCAAATGTATGCAAAGAAACACGCAGAAACGTGTGCATTTATCTAAGAGTTTTATCCCAGAGTATACAAACACCCAAAGCAGTTTTTTGATCTTGAAGTAAAATTCTATATTTCATAGGGAAATGTAACAAAAATAATTTAAAATTTAATATTTCAAAGTAAAATACATATTAATTTTAAGTTGTACAAAAAACAACTCTATGAAAGTGCACTTTTATTTAGTTGTAATACTAGTACCTTAAAATACGCATCTTTGAATGTCAATTTTTTTAGATATTTAGGCTCAACAGAATTCTTGAATAACGCTGAGAAATTTTTGAAAATATCGAATTTTTTTCAAGCATATATTTTATTTATTTGCATGCTTAAATGAATAAATATTTAAATGCAGGATTTTGTACTTGTAGATAATTTCCGCTGTTTCTGCGGTCTTGCATTTTTATAACATAAGAAATACTGTTACCCTATTCAAAATATTTCAGAAAAAGCTAATATATTTTTATCAGAAATTAAAGTACAAAAAATTTGACAACTGATTCAATCTTACACCGGTTTATGTAAATTTTCTTATCTATTTCTTTTTCCTATTAATTGTAGTATATTTATAGAAAATATGATCCTCTCGAAATAGCAATTTATAGCAAGATTAATAAAATCTGCTCCCTATCAAAGAAATGAGGAATTTGGAAGTAAAAGAAGAAAAAAATGCTCATTTCACAGACGAGTTCATTTTGCCAAGGGTAGATAGTTTTTTCCAAGTTGTAAAATAAGTTTCTATTAAATAGCTGCAGAATGGCTTTTCAACAGAAACATATCAAAGGAAGCTTTATTTGTCGTTAGTATGTTGCTAATTTTTTATTCACCCACTTTTGGCTTAAGTATCCTTTCATTAATTAGTACATTTTACAGTTATTTTTTTAAAAAAAGACTTCTGTAGAACTTGGAGGTAAAACTCCTTTTCTATGAGATGATCATTTTATTCTCATTTTTGACTACATTAAGTGTTTTGTTTTATTTAGCTTACATACTTAATTATGCATTTTGACCAATATTTAAGCGCAATATTGTCCAATTATAATTAAAAAAATTTAAAAAATCCTTTTTTAAAAAATTTATTTAATTGTTGAACCACCTGACAAGACATGTCATAGCATTTATTACTTTTCAATCAATTAAACGTCACAATTATTTCAAGAAAACTGAGCGTTATTTATTCTATGAATTTAAAGTTTTAACTATTTATTTACTGAAATAAAAGTTGCTTTTGAATTATCTATTTTTAACTTAAGATGAATACATTGCTCTTTTTAATGTTCTTATTAAAATGATTTTTTTTTTCAATATCAATTGATTCAATTCATCGTAGTACATTTTCGATTATTAATTTTCGGCAAAACATTCTTGCAATACACAGCGCTTTTGATTTCAAAAGAAATCTGTAGATTTTGGTGGGGATGGAAAATCAATTGATTTTAAAGTTCTTTCTCTTATTTTAACAAAAATAGGATTAAATTATTAGCAGTGAGAATTTTACTCAATGCGTTGCTATAATCTCTTTCATATGGTTCAAAAGAAATGAAACTTGTTTTAAAGATTATTTTCAAATCCAATATTTGAGATACATTTCTATTGTCTATCCGAAGTCAACCTGATTCTTCATTAAAGCACATTAGTTTGTGTGTCAATTCCTAAGGGTTCCAGATAAAAATCCACGAACTAAAGACGATCCATGAAAGATCCAATCGATTTTTATCAGTAATAAGGGATCTGTTTGCATCTTGATTGTCTGTTACTTAAAATAAACAAAAACAACTCCGAAAGAGAGAAACATTAACCATTTACAAACAGAAATGTTTCTCACAATGCGCAGAATCAACAAACGAAAATTCTTTTTTTCCCTAACATTTCTTTCCAAAGGATCATAGAATTTGAGGATTTGTAAAACTGGTGAACGTGGCTTTCGTTTGGCGTCAGATCAACATTTTCAATTGGAAATATTTAATTTATCTTGGGTATTTATCAGCCTCCTAATAGATTTAAATTGCAATAAGACAACAAAAATATATTATTAACACGCTTTTATAAGCTTCACTTGCATGGAACGGAATCTTTGAACTCGATTTTTACCCACTTTAAAAGGTCAGATGAATTAGAAATTTTGCACACTTGTCAAGGACCGACGACAATACAATAATTTCATAACTTTGTTCCATTGTCCTGATCAGGGTCATCAGGATTAACAATTTCCAGATTTGGCCACTCATTCCATATACTATTTCCAGATTTGGCGACTAAAAGATCGACCCTAAAAGCGTTCTTTATATGAAGAAAGGGATGGTGCATCAGCAATTTCTTACCATAATATAATTACCATAATATATATATATTACCATAATTTCTTACCATAAATATATATAATAATACATTTCTTAATAATATAAACAATTGTCTAATTTTTCTGAAAATGGAAATAACAAACAAAAAAAAAAAAAACTCGTGTATGTGAAAAAAAATAATTTATGTTCTAACTGCTAAACTCAGACATTAAGTCTGTTTTTCTAAATTCTCTTGTCGGATCTGTGGAATGAAACACCATTCTCATTGCTTCATTTTACCAAAATAGCCGATTCAGAGGATTAAATAATTTCTCCCAAACTCTTCGTTTTAAAACATGTCTAAGTTTCACAGAGAATATTTTTAGTGACTTGACACCTTCTACTGCATGAAATATTCCAGATTTCCTTCAGTAGGCTGATCCTACAGTTCGCCGTATCGATGCACTAATAGGATGCCAATTTGTATTCCATATTCTAAACAATGACGCATTCAAGATGAATTCATCAATGAATAAATGATAGTTAAAAAAAACTAAAAAAACATGCTTTTATTGTAGATGGAACTAAAAAATGAAAAATAAATTATACTTTAAAAAAACTAAAGGTGCTTTGTACTACCATTTTACACTATCTCAGCATTTCTGAATAAAACTAGTAAGAAATTACAACAATTGACATCAAGCACCTCACGCTTTTACCACAATAACATTAATTTTCTCGCGTTTATTATTTTATTCTTATATTAAGAATAATTTTTTACTTTTTCGTTCGATTCACCATAAAAGCGTGTTTTTCTAAGCTATAATTTATTTTTAAGTTCTGTAGGTCTAGATCCACAAATCAAATATTATTCTGTAATAACCAACAAATGGCTTATTTTTAATATTGGAAACTGGATTTTTGTAAATATTCTCTTTGATATCCATAATTGTAGAAAATCATAAAAATACAATATTTTTTTCTCTGTTATCAATTGATTAGTTCAAGTGGTCGCAATAGAAGACCCTACCATAGCACCGCAAGCTTATTATTCCCGATTTTTTTATTTAACTAGATAAAAGTTTTTTAGA
>BMAV01023910.1:58773-72772 GCA_019973955.1 Trichonephila inaurata madagascariensis
ACATAATAATGATGAAGTAGTGGAAGAAATAATGATGTTCTTTGTACAAGTCTGACTGTATCATAAATACTTCAAAATGCTATCATATTTTTCAATAGCACAACAAAATTTATTCTATCAATCCCCAGTTCTAAATATTGCTCAGTAAAAGTACTATACTGTTCGATTTAATTAGGACAAACATGTTTTTCTTGTTTGAGTTAGTATATGATTACTAATGATGTCCTGAACAATCTCAAACCTGTTATATCTGCCTTTAGGTAGTGTGACAGATCGACTTTGACTATAAATTATTCATTTTAATGTATCAAGAGCTCAGTTGTGAGCCTTTCAGTGCGGCAGCTGGTAATATCAATTTTGCGTTCTGTATAAAGCATGTTACTTTTACTTGTTCAAAGATGGATATTACTCCAAGGAACCATTCTAAAATAAATTGCTCTCAATGAACACACTTCTATGACTGCGAGATATATAATTATGGCAGTTGGTGTGATCGAATTAAGTGTTTTAAGAGCATTTCAAAATTCTGGATCATCGTCTCCAAAAAGAAAAGAAATATGACAAGTGGAAAACTATTAAAAGGATAAAATTTTAATAAGTAGTAAATCAAAGACAAGCATAGACCTTTGAAAGGATTTATTGAATAATGATGCTGAAGGGAATACCTCAACTGCACGGAAAAGGCTTCTGGAAGGGGGCCTAAAGGCAACAAGACTGAGGAAAAACACTATTTCTAACTCGGAAAAAACATTTAGCATGGACTATTAACGACTGGAAGCAGGTGATTTTGAGTGATGAAAGTTATTTGTGCAGGGATACAAATTAAGTGTAATTAGACAAAGTGAAGTTGAAACTATACAAGATCATATTCAACAGATTGTAAAACACCCTTTTAAACAGTTTTTGAGAAGGGGGCAGTTACAACAAATGGCCCTGGAAGCTTGGTTTCTCGTAAATACATGACGAATTCTGTCAAATATATAAAAATATTATGTAGTAGGATTGTTTCACATTGATGGAACATTTCAACAAGACTTGGCCCCTCGAAATTGGTCTATACTTTTATGCGTAAAATAAAAGTGCTCAATTGGCTTGAAAATTCCCCAGACTTGATTCCTATTCAAAACTGATCACATATTCTCAAAAATCGTTTTGCTAAGATGAATAGCACAACAGAACAAATGATAAAAAGGGCTATACTAGTGTGTCTCCAAGATGATGAAATCAAAAACATGTGTGCTACTCTAGTGGAATCAATGCCAAGATTGGTTGAAATGGTCATTTCTGCTAAAAGATGTACTCCGTATTAATATACAGACTTGTCAATTTTATTTAAGATATGTAATGGTAAAAAGCTAAGGTTTTAGAAAAAACATCACTTTTTTCCCATTTGTCCCAATTAATTCGAACAGTATAGTACTTAGTTTATTTTAAACAAGAAACTTCCACTATGGAATCCTTTGTTATTAAGTTATTCCACAAAGTATAATAACACTCCTCCCCCCCCGACTTTTCGTCAATACAGACATAATGTTTAACTGAGGATCAACCTCCAAGGATTTGTGTTCATAAGATACATTTATAGCTTTTCAAATTAAAGGATATGTGAAAGCTTATCATGCATTTTCAAATTAAAAAAATTTCATCTTGCACATTCACATAGTTAAAACCGACTAGTCACATGCAATTATGGCTTATGCTTTTGTATGAGTTGTGAGTCTCCTTCTCTCTCTCAGCTAGGCAGACACATTTAAATTCCATTAAGTGTTTTTGAATCCCTTTTCTTTTGCTGTAACATTTTAATGCTGCATTAAAAAATGTGCATCTTTATGAGAACTTCGTTTTTTAATGAAAGTTCATATAATATAATTATAAACAAATATGCATAAATTATTATGAAATAATTTATTGAATCTTTACTTCTGATCATTTTTCACAAAGCACTTAACTTTCATTACTAGCCATTTTTAACCCCTTCCTTAATTTAAACAGTGCCATGCACTTTCCTATATAATAGCAGGGTAGTAAATAATACTCTATAAAAGTAAACATTATCCGATAAAATCATTCCAATTACATTCATCCACTATTTCAATATGAAACAGTTTTCATTTCTATGAAAATGATAGCAAAATGTATACACACAGATGAGGTTTTTTTTTTTGCATAGCCCATTTTAATTGATTCAGAGGTTATCTAGAACTTTTCCATTAAATTAATTTTTAACATGCATCATAGAACTTCAGTAAAAATTCTTTTCAAGTTTCGTTACAAAAATCATGTTATTGTTTTACAATAAGCTTCTAATTTATTCATTGTAATTACTTCAAAGTAGACATAAAATTCAAAGAAAGTGTACATATTTCTATTTTTACACATGTTTAAATATTTGTGTTAAACTTAATGAAATAAACACTGCCAAGTCCCTTACATTTGTTTTATTTAGATGATTAAATTTTGTAAAATAAGAGAGTAACACAGAGCCATATGGAATTACTTTTTAGTAAAATCATATTTTTTAAAATGTCGCCGAAATTTATCAGCAGCTTTCACTTCTTCATCACAAGATATTTTACATTCTTTCCAATCAATATGGTCTGGAAGATTTAGTAAATCTTTACTGCTTAACATCATTCTGTAAAAACAAAATTTCAAATTACTTTTTGGACATGAATATATATTCAGATAAAATTTGTTTTTATTCTTAAGATAACTTAATGTTCATAATTAATTTAAAGTTTTCTTAAGACTTTAAAATTAATTTGAAAAGTACATAATATAAGATTTATAAAACATACTATAAAAATTGCACAGTTTTGCAGACACAGAACATTGTACATTTTGAACAACTTAAAGTAGAAATATAATAATGATTAATTTGGTAAAATGTAGTATAAGTATCTGGAATTTCAAAATCATAAAATTCTTGTAAAATGTTTGAAAACATTCCAAAGAAAGGCAAAGAACTTCCAAACCAACTTCATATCATTTGCCCATCAGTTTCCAAATTTAACACATTACTTTTACTCGTTACATTCTTCTTAAATCTTTACTTCAAAAATATTAAGATAAATTGTTTTTTTGAAAACTGCAATTTGTAGCAATATTTAAATTAAACAGCATTTGAAAAATATCCACTTCATATAAAATGAGTGTTTGTGTGTATATACTATACTGTTCGAATTAACTGGGACAAACGGTAAGAAAACGATTTTTTCCAAAACCTTAGCTTTTAATCATAACATACCTTAAATAGACAGAAAAACCTCTAAATTAGTACGAAATATGTACTAATATATTGACTTCATGATATGTACGAAATATTGACTTCACTAATGCAGCGCGCATGTTCTTAACTTCATTATCATAGAACCACACTTGTATAGCACTTTTTTATCATTTGCTTGGTTGTTGTGCAACTCATCTTAGCTAAATGATTCTTGAAAATATCACAAATTCTCAATAGGATTTAGATCTGATGAGTTACCAGGCCAATTAAGTCCTCTTATTTTATTTTCCAGCATAAAAGTCTGGACCAATATATCAAATTGCGACAAGAAGCCATCAAGTCATGTTGAAATGTACCATCAAAATGTTTCTATGAATGCAATAATTCTACTGCGTAATATTTATACGTATTTGACAGAATTTATTATGACTTTAAGAGGAACTAAGCTTCTAGTGCCATTTGTTGTGGAAAACCCCCAAAACATTTGCTTAAAGCATGTTTTTTAATATTTTGGGTATGATCTAGTAGCAGAGTTTCATCTTCACTTTGTCTAACTGCAGAAATAGATGTGTTTCATCACTGAAAATCACCTTCTAGTCGTTAACAGTCCAGGATCGGTATATTTTGGGCCATGCTAACCTTTTTGCACCTTTTTCTGAACTAGAAATTGCTTTTTCCTCAGTCTTGATGCCTTACAGCTAACTTCCAGAACCCTTTTCTGTACGGTTGAAGCACTCACTTCAACACCATAATCCAATAAATCCATTCAAAGATCTTTGTGTCTTTCTTGGGACTTATTTTGCTATTTCTTATTAGAATTTTATCAGTTCTTGGAGTAATTTTCTGTTTCAGCCCACAGTTTCCTTTTCTTTTAGGAGAAAATGTTCCGGAATCTTGAAATGTTCTTAAAATTCTTGAAACACTTGAGTTGCCCACACCAACTACCACAGCTATGCCTCTCACAGTTGTAGAAGTGTGTTCATTAAGAGTGATTATTTTAGAACGCTTTCTCTTAGAGTAATATCCATCTCAGAACAAGTAATATGTGTTACAAGGAGCGCCAATTAAGAACCACCAGCTGCCACACTAAAAGGCTCACAACTGGACAATCAATATGCCAAAACCTATCAAACGAGTAAATTATAGTCAAGGTCGATCAATCACATTACCTATATGCAGATATAACCGATTTGAGGGGGTTCAAGACATCACTGATAATTATATACTAACTCAGAATAGAAAAAAAACGCTTGTTGCAATTAATTCAAATAGTATATATAAATTAAGAAAACATTCAAATAAAATATATTTTCTAAATATATAAGTACTTAATAGAATAAATTTTTAAAAAATTATGAAATGTGCAATACTAACCAACTTAAAAATGATTTGATATTATTTAATGACCCTCTCTAAAACAGTAGAAATTTAAAACTTCAAAAGTCTTTGTTTGCAGGAAATTTTATACATTTATCACATCTCTTTTTAAATGGATATTTATTTAAAACATAAACAAAACAAGCTACAATGCAAATACTTCACAGAAAAGAATAGATAATATATAATGCATGGAGCATGCTATTAGCACTGAATGTGGTCAGCCTGAGACATGTTCTTCTCTTTGAGTAAAAAAGAAAATTTTAGCTACAATGGTAGTGGTGAGTAAGAGATACAGATATAGGACAAAATAATGGAAACTACTTTATTTGTAAGGAGTTGGTCCATTGGCCTGCACGACAGCTTGTATTCGACGTAGGATTGACAAATAAAGGTCTTGAACAAAGTTCATCGAAATTCACACCCATTCCTCGAGCAGGGCCGTTTCAAGCTCAAATAGGAGTCTAGGAGGAAACTGAGCATGGATTTTGTTCACGAAAACACCTCATAAACAATCAATGATGTTCATATCATGTGACTGGGAACACCATGTTAGACGTTCCACTTCATCATAATGCTCATGTAACCATGTTTGAACTGCGGTGTTGTCATCTTGGAACACAAGATCTTTCCCCGGAATGAGTCTGAAGCATAGAGTGAAGACAATATGTGAAAATTCTTCCATAATGGTCGCCTATTATCACTTTCCTCTCAAGACAACAAGAGGCTCTAATTCATGGGAATATATTGCATCTCACACTGTCACACAACCCCCATCATGTTTCACGGTTAAAACCAGGCAGTCAATATGAAATGCTTCTGACGGTGTTTGCTAGACGAACACACATCCGGTGGTCAGGAATAATGTAAATGAGGATTCCCTCAGATCAAGTGACTTATTCGCAATTGGAGTTTTGTCCAGTTTAGGTGGTCTCTTCATAGCATTTCGCACCAAAATTAACAGTTTTGGAATAGCTACTCTGCAATGTTCGCAACATGCTACTCCCATTGAATAGTTTTCATGGATACGGGGCTCTGAAGGTGGACAATCATCTCGTACATTATCTGGCAGTGTAAGTCTTGCATTTTGGGGAGGCTATCCTCTTCAACACCTGTCTATACCCTGGAACTTCAACTTTCGCTGTGTTGTGCTTCCCAGAAGACACCTTACCTAGGTTTATATAGGGTGTCATAACCCTTAACATATCCATAAGATTGGCTGTTCTGGACACGAATGCTCCAGCGAGGCAAGCTCCAATTATCATGCCTCTTATCATGTTGGAGAGATCGGACATAATCACTAATTGCTAAGAACAGAATTTTCTCATGCAACTCTCACACAGCCAAATGCTTGACTGATACCTTCCCTTTCACTGAGAGTAGGTAGCATACTATTATGACATAAGGCGACCCTTTATTGGACGGTCGAAGGCAATGGTGTAGCTAGGTATCCAAAAGCCCTGGTGCAAAAAAAAAAAAACCGAGGGTTTTATTTTGGTTGGGTTTTATCAAGTAAATATGTATTGGTATTTTAAATATACAAAGCTACTTTATTGTAAACCCTTTACGCACTCTTCAAAACATGGGGAAAAAAGCTACATACTACTTGTATGTGTATGAGTTAATATGCATGAATAAAAAAATAATACATCAGTGTTTTAAAAAAAAAACACTGCTATGAAGGAACAGGGGGGGATTACACCAGTCTATTGCAGATATGGGTAGATTGCGAAAGTACTGAAACGGAAAAATAGCTTAAATACTAAAACAGGAAAATAGCTTATTATGAATCATATTATTAAAAATGATATGACAAAGGAGAAATAGCTTCCAGTGTCAGCTTTTTAAGATGGTTGGTTAGATTTTTCGTAAAACGATTTCCATATAAAAAAAATGAAAAAATTGAAAAATTACATCAACTTTTCAATAAGCAAAGTTCGCTACACCATACAAGCAAAGGAAAGAATTTAGCGGAATTCCCTACAAGTTCGAAATTACTTTCAACTGAGTTACCCTGATTACAGTTATAGTGCAACCTTTTTATTTATATCTTAAATGTGGGAGAAATTATCGCTAGTCGGCTTGCTTGGTGGTCAGGGTCCGAGGGCCACCTTGAGCTTGAGGGCTCCGTTGCATGGCATCGTCTAGCCCATTGGTAGCTACGCCACTGATCGAAGGACGACTCAATTTAAATGGGTGTTATAATTTTGTCCTTTTCCTGTATATACAAAGGAGTTCAAAGTGAGAAATTCCAATTCTTATGCAAAAAGAGTGTTTGGGTATATAGAAACTTTCATTAAATATAAATTAAGCAGCAAGTCCTGTTTTGAAGAAGATGAATACATAAAGCGAATTTACTATAATTAATGATGCAGATGACCATAATCAGTAAAAAAAAGGTTGTCAGTTATAAATACAATGAAAAGATTACAATCACCATATAATTTATCCTATGCTGACAGAGAATTATATTTATGCACTTCCTCTGATATTCAGAAAAAAAAATTTCAAAAAGGTGTAGCAAATGGATAATGCAAATTTTAGTAATTATCAGAAAATTTACATAACTGAGGATATGCCAGAAATATTTTTTCTAATATTACACAGATGAACAATGTTTCCTCCTATAGTCAGAAAAGAAAACAGGATGGCAACAATAAGGATTAAAAATATGCTAGATCGATGGTTCTCAAACTAAGATGCAAATACTCCCAGGGATACGTTTATTACATTTGTCCACTTCTAACCATTTCAACAGAAATGAATGAAATCCCAATTGTAAATGGTGGGGCCTCTGGGAAGAAGTGATACTCTTTGGATATGGAAAATAATTATTTGATTTTTAAAAAGGATAATTTAAAAGTTTTTAATGGGGATGAGGAGGGCTGTGTTTAGCTAATTTGCAAACAAAAATTTTTGATACATATGGCATTCACTTAACCATACAATGCAGAAACATTGTTACTGACTGATGAAACTGATACAATAGAAAATAAACATTTAATTGTGCCTTACATGTATCAGTTCTCCCCCCCCCTCTCAAGGGACTAAAAGCTCTAGTTATTGACTTATAAATAGACAGCTAAATCAGTTACATTTATTAAGAAATCACACACTAAACTTTTAGATCATTAATTCCCCTTATCACACAGCACCAAAAACAGCAAACTAAATGTAATTTGTCCTTTTTCCAGATCTTTTTTCTTCTGTTCATTTAAAAAAAGTCAAAGAAATTGTATATGTTCATGAATTCTAAATACTTGTTAGCACAAAACCAAGAGAAAATAACAATATAAAGTTTTACAATTATAAATAAAGAAAAAAAGCTTTCTTCCATATTTTCAAACTTGTTAGGTTACTTTTCAATGATTATTAGAATTTCTTTAGTACACATATTTTATTTAAGTTTTAAAACATCTTCAATTATATTTTTAATTATACAGTGAAGATATAATATTACTAATCATAAAATACTTGGGCAAATAATATTTCTTTCTTTATTCTTCTAACCATATACTTGAGGTGAAAAATAATAATTCTTTATAAACAAAGTCACAAGAAGTCATTTATGAGAAGTTGTAATTTCTAAGACTCAAGGAAAATGATATACAGTGGCGCTCAAAAATGTTCGTACACTTGCAATTTTCTATAAAATTTAATTATTTTGACTAATAAAAATTAATATATTCGAATTATTTTATTTTTTTTTGGTAATATCTGCAACTTGTTCTTATTTAAATAACAAATTTTTAAAACATAATAATTATACTATTTTGAAAAAAATTAATAATTAAAAAACTACTAAAAATTACACTATAAAAATTTTTAAAAAAATCTCAACATAGCTTTAAATATTGTTTCTTTCTTAATATTTAGTACTTATTAGGATATATTTTATTGTCAACAACAACTTTTAAACATCTTGGTATAGATTTTATCTAATTTTTTTTTTAAATTTCCGCATTGATATTCCTCCTTTCTTCCGTGATCATTGCTTATTTTGTTTTTAAGCCAGACATGTTTTCTCACAATAAAATTAAAGTTTTTACCAAATATGTTTTATTGGGCTTAAATCAGGTGATTTAAGTGGTGTTTGCAGAAAGTTATAGAGAAACCAGAGGCATACATTGGGAGCAAGTGCACTTGGGGAGGAAAAATGAAGTAGTCTCCTGTTACCAAATTTTGGATGGATAATTTGAAATTATTTTTAAACATATTTAAATGAAGTTCATGATTCACAATACCATAAAAATTACCAAATTATCTAATCCTGAAGACAATTTACAGCTTCACACAAGAACACCTTCACTTCCATGCTTCACTGTTCCAACTAAATTCTTGGGAATTCCTCATTTTTTCTTCTCCAAACTATTACATGGCCGTCGGAACCAAAAATATTGAATCTGTTATCATCCCAACCAATTTGCTATCAATGTTGAACTTTCTGAAACTTAATTCCAAGAATTTAGTAGGAACAGTGAAGTATGGAGGTGTTCTTAGTGGGGGTGTAAATCAGCTTCAGGATTAAGTAATTTCGTATTTTTTGATGATATTATGAATCATTAACTCAATTTAAATAATTTAAAGAACAATTTGAAATTATCCACCCAAAATTTGGATATTGGTGGTGTCTTTCTTTTTTAACAAGATAATGACACCAAGAGCACTGCTCTCAATGTATGCCTCTGGGTCTCTATAACTGGAAACACCTTTTATCACAGTAAAACATATTTGATAAGAATTTTAATTTAAAGGAAACATGACATATAAAAACAAAATGTGATGTAAAAACAATGATCACAGAAGAATGAAGGAACATTGATGCAGAAATTACAAAAAAAAAAAAAAAATGATCAAATCTATATCAAGATGTTTAAAAATTGTTGTAGACACTAAAAAATATCCTACTAAGTACTAAATATTAAGACAGAAACAGAATATTTAAAGCTATGATGAGATTTTTTTTAATGTAAGAAGTCTTTCAAAACAAAATTTTTTAGACGTTTTTGATTTTCAATTTTTCAAAATAATAGTTAAACCATGTTTTAAAAACTGATAATGTTATTTAAATCAGAACAAGTAGAAGATATAAAAAATTACAATTCTGATATATTAATTTTTATTAGTTGAAAACATTGAATTTTATATAGAAAATTATATATAACTGTAGGAACACTTTTGAGTGCCACTGTATGTTCATGGTTTCAAATTTGCAGCCAAAAATCCATAGGATCGTGTAACATTTAATCCTTTTAAAAAACAATATTTCATTATTCCAGTGAAGAATTCTTAATCAAAAATTATTTCTGCTGTACAAATGATAAAACTATTTTTTATTGATAGCATATTTACATAAGGTGGGCTGCTTTCAAATATAATTGGTTCCTTTAAGAGTGAGCACATGCTAAATATTCAACAACTCAGAGATGTAATAAATATGCATCAAAAACAGCTTTAAGGTATTTATTTATCAATATATACAACGATTTTTGAGGATAAATCTCCAGAAATTTTGCCTTGGAACCTTGGTGCCTTGGAACGTTGCCTTAAATTAATAATGCCTTAAATTGTATATACTATTTTTACACTTTTAAGTGTCAGCAAAAAATAAAAAGTGAGCCACTCTTTAAATATTAACACAGTAACACAGACATTTTTATTTGATATCCAAATAATCAGAAGCAATTTTCTGGAAATTTCTGCTTGGTAGGCTAATAATAGCTACAATTTTAAACCACGAGTCAAGTTTCCAACAAGAATCAATGTCAATTGTTTTTGGAAGGCTTAAGGACAAAGGGAACTGTTTCTTCCTTTGATAAAAATGTACAATGATGCAAATTTCTTCCCCCCCAAAAAAATAAACTCAAGTCATCCACACTGAATATTTCACTAGGGAATGAGTATTCATCATTTACAATAATTTTGGACAATGTAAAAACTTCTTTCCCAGTATTTTTATCTGCAGTAGACAATTATAGTAGGCATCTCCTTTTAAGCTATTCCAATCTTCATAAAAACTAAGAGCCTTAGTTTGAATAATTGAAAAACCTTATTTTGATGTTGATCATCAATCCATGATGACAAATATCTACCCATTTCATTCATCACTTATGCTCTGTTTTCCAAAAACTATCTTTGGAGATATACTATCACAATTTTGAATGCATTCTTCAATTTTACTTTTACTTTTCATAATTGAACAGAAGTTTTCATACAACATATGAAACAATAAATATTTCTCGCTAGGTATATCCAGAGCAAATATCAGGTAAATATACTAAGGTTGAATTTAATTTGAAATTATGAATCATAAAAGGAGGTTCAGGTCAATTACCATTATAAAGTTTTTAAAATATAAAACAAATGTAAATAATATTGTTTTGTAATTCAAAAGCTCTTACCTCCCAAACTGCAGAGGGAAATTACCATCAATAATATGTACAAGTTTTCCACAGATTTCTTTGTTGTTGAAGATTTCAACATAAAAATAAGATTTTTTGGATGTCTTTTTTGGTACGACCTGCAAAAAGAAAAATGACAAAATTGTAGAAAATTGAATTACAAACTAAAATAAGAAAAGAAACTAATTAAATTCTAATAAAAAAATTAAAAACATTTAAATTACTCATTTTAAGAACTAATGACATAAAACATTAATGATGTATTGCACTATGCAAAATTAAAAGGCAAAACTACTGAATTTTGAGCCACTTAAACATATTAAAGCAAGTATCTCACTCCTTTTAATTTAAAGGATGCAGCTGTACCATAAATTTGAATTACAATGGATAAAAATGACACACTTTCCAATGAGAAAGTAAAGCTGAATGCTGACTAAAAAATGAATTAAGGTTTATTGCCCCAGAAATTGTTGTTGTTGTCATATCCTTCCCAAGGGAAGGAATGAAAGTTGCCAGAGCCTGAGACAGGTTGAACTTCTACATGTTAGATGGTGACACCACCTACCTCCACCTGATCAATTTAGGCAAGGAACTGGAGGGGAGGGAAATATTCACAGGTGCAGGGGACTCCCTGCTCCCGTGGTTTCTACTGCGAATGCCCACAAGACTTTTGGAGAAACTGATTTAATCAGCATGTACTCTGTGTGTACTCGGAGAATGTTTGGTGGCATCGAACTCAAGCCTTCCGGTCTGGAGTCAGATGCTCTTACCACTAGGCTACCCATGGCCACCCTATAAATTGAGTGATTCAAGTGAAATTTGTTTCATTATAAATTTATGGTCATAATATTTTAATTCCATAATAAAGCATTAAGCTACTAAGTAAGTTATTTGTTTTGTAATGCTTTTCTTTCATTTTATAATTGTCAGTTAATTTTAAAAAATAACTGCATTTTCTCATATTTGTCAATTAGAATATAGTTACATTCCATTTATGACTGAGCACTTTGTTCTTTCTCTGCAATTAAATTATTATTTAGAATTACTAATTACATAAAGTGTAAATGTATTTTGATATTTCAAAATTCCAAAACACATATTCATTATTTCAAAGCTTTGAAGATATTTTCAATATAGTAATACCTCGACTTACGCTACCCCGATTTACGCGATTTTCAAATCTCGTCGATTCGTCTTTTATTTTAGAGGAGAAAAATTGGTAATGCAATTGAAAAAGTTGTGTCGATCTTGTCAGGCAAATAATTTAGGAGAGAAAAGTGATGACTTTAAAGAATTGCTGGATTCCCACAATCAGAAGATCGAATGATGGTTGGGAATTTGACATAAGGCCTCAGTTTAATTGAAAAAATAGTTACAAATTTTATAAATTCCAACGATAAGCATATTTTTTCAACAAAACAAGGAATAAAAAAATTATTAGTATGCTATGAGGAAATTTTGCAAGTGAAAAAAATCTTTAAGCCTCCAAACTCTTTTGTTAAATTTTATGAAACCTTCTACTTCATAACTTTAGTTTGGAAATTTGTATTTGTGATATCTATGTGTTTTTTTATTAATTACTATTTTCTTTTGTCTTTAACCCCAACTAAAAGAAATTTATGTGTATTTACTTATACATGAAATCCTACTTTGATTACGCGATTACCACTTAATCCCACATATTTCGTAAGTTCAGGGTATTACTGTATATAAAATAGAGAGAGAGAGAAAAACACCTATGAACTTGTTCAAATAGACAGAATGTGAAAATTATCATTTATTACAGAATTTATTCAGATAGATCTAAAATTACCTATGTTAAATGGTATGCTTTTTTCTTGACAACTGTACACTTTTTACTTTTAATACATTTACGGAACAAAAAACAAATACTACAGTAGTAGTACACTATAAAGAGATAAATAAAATGGGCTTCACACATTTCACTTGGGAATTTCAAAGCAATTGTATATTAAAGAATTAAAATTTTGCTAGTTAATTTAATACCTTTTGGGTGGCAAACAAGGCAGTTAAGTACATCACAATGAAAACTGATTTATTATTGTCAAATTCGGAAGCAACAGGAGGGTTATTTGGCGACGGACTTCGTTATTTTGAACCATGGTCTAGAGCAGTGGCTTCCAAAGTGGTCTATATAGACCCCAGGAGTATATGACGACCTGCAAGGGGTCTACGTCAATGTAAAAATAATTTGGGGGGTCCATGAGGTGTAAATGGGTGTCTATGATAGTGGCTTTCATTAAACCAGAAAATGACTTTAATTTTAAAAGTAAATTTAAAACCATACTTACCTATCTAACAGATTTAATTACTAAATTTAATTAGGTTAATTTGAGATTACCAGGCAACAACATACATCTTATTAAAACAAGGACCACATTTTAGCCTTTTTTGCAAGAATTAAGCTAAGGGAGTATAATTTTGGAAGACACAAATTTTCCCAGTTTCTCAATTGTCACCCACAATCTGCCAGGAAAAAGACGTTTTAACCTACGTTTACAACATTTAAATGCCCTTTTTTAGATTTTGGAATTACATTTGAGAATTTCTTGACTATCGTAATACCACAGCAGGCAATGAATTCATATGGTCACTTTGAAAAAAAATGTCAGATAACAAGAATTAGGCACTAGGTATATGCACAAACGAAGATCTTATAGTAGAGTTTAGAAACGGATGTCAACAAGTTTGGCTTTAAAAATATATACCTGTTATTTATTCCATATTATGGAATATCTTAAGGAAGTTTTTAATTGTTTTTCCCATTGAGAAAGAGTATCAGCGTGCTTGCCAATCTCCAAAACAAAACAAGAAGTGAAGAAAGAAAAGACTGGGCACCATTAACAGGGGAGAAATTTAGGATTAAACCTGGCAAGATTGATGCCAAATGTTGAAAATTTGTTATTGCATCCCCAGATTTATCACTCCCACTAAAAGCATTTGTTTGTTGCTCAGTTATTTTTATGTAACA
>BMAV01023910.1:74061-86421 GCA_019973955.1 Trichonephila inaurata madagascariensis
GAAGAGGTATGTCCTCCTATAGCAGAAATGACCTCTTCAACTAATCTTGGTATTGATTCCACTAGTGCAGTGCACATGTTCTCAAATTCATCATGGAAACATAAAAGTACAGAACATTTATCATTTATTCTTCTGTCGTGCAACTCATCTTAGCCAAACAATTCTGGGGAATATGTTATAAATTTTCAATAGGACTTACAGGTGAATTACCAGGCTAATTAAGCGTTTTTATTATATTTTCCCATATAAAAGTCTGGATAATTATTGAATTGTGACAAGAGCCAAATCATGTTAAAATGTTCCGTCACATGTTTCTATGGATGGAAGAATTCGACTGAGTAATATTTCTATGTATTTGACATAATTCATCATGATCATTTTTTTGTGAAAAAAACCCAAAACTTTTGTTTAGAAACGTGTTTTACAGTCTGTTGGATATGATGTGGCAGCAGAATTTCAACTTCTTTTCATCTAACTATGCTTGATTTATATTCCTGCACAAATAAATGCATTTTTTCACTGAAAATCACCTTCTCGTCGTTAACAGTTCAGGATCAGTATTTTTGCCTTCCGCTAAATGTTTTTTTCATCATTTTCTTAGAAATTGCTTTTTCCTCAGTCTTGATGCCTTACAGCTAACTTCCAGAACCCTTTTTTGTACAATTGAAGTACTCACTTAAACACCATAATCCAATAAATCCATTCAAAGACCTTTGCTTGTCTAACTTTGATTTTTCTATTTTGTATTAGAATTTTATCTGTTCTTGGAGTTATTTTTTGTTTGAGTTCACATTTTCCTTTTATTTTTGGAGACAATGATCAGGAATCTTGAAATGTTCTTAAAATTCCTGAAACATTTGATTTGCCCACAACAACTACTGTAGCTATATCTCTCACAGTCATAGACTTCACAGTCACAGTCACTTCATTAAGAGATATTATTTTAGAACACTTCCTCAGAGTAATATCCATCTCTGAACAAGCAAAAGTAACACATGTTATGTGGAATGCAAAATTATAACCACAAGGTACCCATACTGAGCTACTAATTTACTAAAACCAATCAAATGAGTAAATTTAATCAAAGTTGACTTGTCACATTACTTCTAAATAAATATAACTGGTTTGAGGTGGTTCAGGACAACTAGTAGTCACATACCAACTCCAACAAGAAAAAAAATGTTTGTCCCAATTCATTTGAACAGTATAGTAGCTCTATACCAGCTGTCAAAAATACATTTAAGTTGATGAATTTACAAAAGTTCAATATTAGGTAAGTAGGGGTCTACTCCAAACCGAAAAACCTGTCAAGGGGTACATGAGACAAAAAAGTTTGGGAACCTCTTGTCTAGATATAAGAACAACACTTGCCCTGACACCCCACTCTCTAAAACTCCCAAGCATGTTTTAATCAAACTAGTTTAATTATTTTTCTTTTAATCTAAATTTATTCATACACTTGAATATCACTACAGAATGAGTACACATTTCAGGTTGATTGTTTCAAGGTAAGGTTGGTTGTTTTAAGTCAATATGCTTGCAAGTCAACTAGCAACAAAAGTAAAAACTGTGACTCGCAATTTTATTTATTTATAAACGTTTTTAGCTATTTTTATTAGCCTGCTTCATTAACCTAGCAAACGAAAATTTAATATTTTATTAGTAGTAAAATATGCACTTTAAAACAAAAGTAATGAAAAATAACCAAACAATTATTTAAATATATTTTGAAAAAACATTTAATTTTGAATTGTTTAAAAAAATCATTTACCTGTTTCAAGACAGAAAATTTTGATAATTCTGTAAACTTTAATCCTTGAGCAGAAGCGAATTCAATAATAGTTTTCACAGCTCCAGATGAGCATGATTTAGGAATGGGCACAACCTAAGAGAAATGACAAATTAATTTCAAATTGTAATGCATCTGATGCTTGAAAAAAAAAATTCAAAAGTCAGTTTCTCTCTTTCTCTTATAAGCTAAGAATAACCCATTAAAATTACTAATTAACTTAGAATAAATGCACACGTTAATAGTCCATGAATAAATAACAAATTATAAGAATTCTTTTTGCTATAATCATAAATGACTCAGTAATATAGCACTGTATTTGTGAACAAAAGTCAAAGAAATATATTGATGAATTATTACACAATACCTGTATTTGCAAATGCGGACTATTAAGATTCCGCTCAAAAAAGATAACATTTAGATCTTGAATATGAAAATATTCAATAAGAGCAAGTTTGTAATTTTCTACTTCTTTTTCAGCAGATTCAGACAAGTTGACAGATGCTGCAACATGCTCCATTGGAATAATAAGTAAATGATCTTCAACTAATCCACCTTTTGCTAAAGTCAAATAGCTCTGAAAATAATTTTAAATGAAAAATTGTACAATGATTGCTTTATAATATAAAACTAAAACACGCATCAAACAATTCAAAATTATATCCTTGACTTGATGTCATTCAAACCTCAGGTTAAAAGTTCAATTCTAAAACATGTAATAAAACATGATTTCCTTCCATACCATCAAATTTTACGATCAGAATAAAATTAATGGAGAAAACAAAAAATTTTAAAAATATTTTTTTAACACCTTTAATATCCACATTCGCAAATGTATGGCCCACCATTTTTCTGACAAAAGTGGATTTGGACCCCAACGCCACTTAAGTTTCTTGAATATTAACACAAGGGTAAGTAAAAAATTACTTACAATTTTAGCTGAACAACTTTATTAAACAAAGATAATTAGCGGCTGCATATTTAGTTGGAGCGTCTGTGGTCATTTGTGCTAATTTTATTAAGATTTTGTCAGTTGCAGTTAAGCATGTCAGCTCTGTTTTGAAGAACAACAACGAGGAATGCTCCGATTTTTGTGGCCAGACTGTGTAAAAGGTGATGAAATTCACCCAAGACTTTTGTCATAGTACAAGAAAAGAGCTTTATCTCATAAAAGCGTTGTTTTGAGGATCAAAATGTTTAAAAGTGTCCGAACGTGCATAACACAAAAGGAAGGAGCTGGGCGACAGTGAATCTCGATCACTAACGACAACATTGAACAAGTTCGAGAGATGTTCACCACAGATATGCAAGTTCATATAGATTAGGTAGCATCATCTTAAAACACCAGCCTCGGTTCTGCCTATCAAATTGTCCACGACAAATTAAAATTCTGTGAAGTGTACATGCGATGGGTACCACAAATGATTACCGCAGCAATCCACAGTTTGAGCTTTGAAATTCTGGAACCCCCTCCCAACCGCTCAGATCTTCCTCCTCCAGACTTTCATTTCCTTGGATAACTCAAGGTTTTGAGAGGTCATCAATTTGCCTCAGATATGGACTTTTGTTATGAGGTGCAAAAATAGATTCACGGCCATACGAAAACCTTCTATCCGGAACGCATACAGAAGCATGTTGCTCACTGGACCCATTGCTCAAGGTGGAGACTATATTGAAGAATAATGTATTTGATGTACACTTATCTTTGTTTAATAAAGTGGTGTAGAACAAAAAGTATAAGTAATTTTTGATTTACCCTTGTATCAACAAACAAGATTAAACACTAATAACAATAACAGAACCATAGATTGACCATTAAAAATTTAAATCTACGAGGGATGATCGGAAAAAAAGGCTCAAAGCTGCAGCATTTGAAAATTACATATTGTGGAGAAGTTTTGTTTCCCCAGAGTGGAGACAAATTGCACTATTTGTCACACAGCAGGTTTGCGGGAAGGTAGTGAAAGTTCCCAGACAGTTCAGGATGATTGAAATGGCAAGACGCTTAAGAAAGTGGTCTTGTTTGGAAGTGCGAGCCGCGATTCGATTTTTAAGGGCAAAGAATGTGTCCGCATCTGACATTCATTGTCAAATCGTGGTTTATGGTTAAGAAGAAATGAGCAGAAACATGTAGCGAAATGGTGTCACTCTTAAATCAGGCAGACAGGATGTCGAAAACCTCAATATGGTAGGGAGCTGCCGTCCAAGTTCTTCACAGCACAAATTGAAGAAATTACTCAAAATAACCGACGGGTAACTCTGAGTGAAATCTCGCCGAGCTGGGACTGATCTTTGGTAGCGTGCAGCATATGGTTTCTGATGTGCTGCGAAAACATCCGCTGAGACCTGATTTCTACCAAGGTGGGTTAAACAAGTCAGTTCTGCATTCTGATAAATGCTTAAATAGACTTGGTGATTATGTCAAAATGTGATAGACACATATGCCTCTTAATTCCCTTTTGTATTTTTTGTCTATTGTTAATAAATATTTCTTTATTCAACTTTTAATCTTTTTTTCTGATCATCCCTCGTAGACTCTTCAATAATAAGACTATTTTGACAATTTTCCAAAAAACATACTCACATTTCTTCCAATAATATCCTTAGATGAACAATACTTCAATAAATTAAAAATAAATATACAAAAAATATTAGCTTTGAGAGGAAAATGAATATTTTTGCCCCATATTTCAGGAATAATTTAAGGAATTTAACATTGTAAAAAAAAGAGAAATATTGATTCTATGGAAAGACTATGTGTTATAAAAAAGAATTATTCTTAAGAATTCCATGTGTTAAGAAATTATAAGAAAACAAACAAACTGCTGCATTTCTGAAGAAGACATAATATGCAACTTTTAGACTGCATTTTTAAATTTATTGAAATCAACTCCTTTTAACAAAAATGTATCTTAAAAGAAATTAGGAGACCACCTGAAAAAAATTATACATATATAGTCCTGGTTTTCTTTATTAAATTCTTTTAAGAAATGATTTCAATTTTATCTGCAAGAGATATGGATTTTAAAATTGTTTTCTACTTTCTTTTCTTTATCTGATAACTGAAATTGAGTGTGACATGTATTCACTACACAAAAGGAAATTTTTCATTAAGTTCTCTATGCATTTAAATTTAAAACATAGAAAAGTTAATGCTACAGATGAACTTTTTAAGGCAATTACAACTTTTAGAATGTTGTAGCACAAAAACCATATTATAAGAGCACCATATTACAAAAGGGCTGTCACATATGGTAATTACATTCTTATAGAAAGTTTCAAAGTATATATTTTTTAAACAGTTAAGTTCTTACTTACATGATTACCTATACTCAACAGCAACTGCCTTTGGATATTGGGATTTGTTAAACAAAAGCAGCAACATTCTTGTAATACTGGAATAAAAATATGAAGGAAAAACTAAGAATACATATGTCATGGAAAATCTTTTTTTATTATATTCATACATACTGAATTCGAAAAAAAATACTGAGATGAATTACAAAAGATAAATTTAAATATTTAACCAATAATTGCCCAAAATAGCAGCTTGGACAAAAAAATTGAATTGAATAAGCTGAACGCTGAAATCAAGAAAATTTATGTACAAGTGAAACGATCAAACTGGCAGAATCTATGTGAAAAGTTAGACTATAGAACTTCAATTACTAAATTATGGAAACTGACTAAGCAAACTGATAACTTAAAGCCTAGTAACGAAGAAACTAATGCTATCATTAGTGATAATGGCCATGTCTAGGTGGATGCTCGAGAAGCGGCAGAGGCCCTGGCTCAGCATTACGCAAATGAAAGTAGGCTTGTTTTTAGTAGTTCTGACAAACACTAGGCCAGAGTCACCAGAAATAAAATAAAATCTTGTAGGGACAGGCCGGCAGATAACCCATTATTCAATGTTGATTTCATCTTACCCGAACTATCTTTTGCCCTTCAAAATCTGGACAACAAATCACCTGGTCCAGATAGTATCCCTGGACATTTCTTGTCCCACCTTGGAATTTTGGGTAGGGAAAGACTGTTATACATCAGTAACTTGTCATGGAAAACTACCAAGACAGTGGAAATCGGCCATCGTTATTCCCATTCATAAACCCAACAAGAATGCTGGTCTTACAACTAGCTATCATCCTATTTCTCTTACCTGCATCACTTGCAAACTCACCATTGACTGAATTTGTTTATTGGAACCTGGAACGCGAAGCGTTCCTCTGTCCCATCACGGAATAGTGAATGTTGCCTGAATGTTGAGAGTCCTGAGTGGAGAGCAAGAAGCTTCCTGATTGGCTGGCTGGAAAGTCGTAGTAATCGAAGTGGTGGTGGCGGGGGGCAGGAGGTGACGTGGGTGTCTGACTGATGAAACTGCGTGAAAAGAGCTGAGACCTGGTGTGGATATGGTGCAATATGATTGGCGGTTGGAACTGAGTGAGTTACCTCTCGATTGGCTGTACCAGAAGAATTAAGTAAATAAAATGGGCGTTCCTGATGGGGAGCAGCAGTGAGAAGTTAAATATAGGAAAATAAAAATAAAAATAAAAAATGCAGGTCATTCATCAAAAGATGAATGAAGTAAAGAAGTAATTATGGTGGATTATAAGAGTCTAGGAGAATTCTCCTAGGTCTCTTATGATTATCCAGAGGTACATAGTTATCTAAATTAATTAAGTTTGCATTATTGATGTTAGGGATATTGGCAAAGAATTTCTTTGCTAAGATTTGAATATATTTTTTAAAAGGATGAAGTTTAAGTGCTTTGTATAAATTAGAATTTTTGGTATATCTATTAGCCTTAGTGATAGTTCTTATTACAGAATTTTGAGTTTGTTTCTAGAATTTTAACATTAGTTTTTGCTGCATATCCCCATACAGGGCAGCCGTAAGAAATAATGGGACGCAAAACGGCTGTGTAGAGAAGCACTTTGTTAAACATATCCATATCGGAATTCCGGCAAATTAAGGGGTAAATTGATCTAAGAGCGTTTCGGAATTTATCTCGCGCATGTAGAATGTGGTGTTTCCAAGTGAGATTTTTATCAAGTACAATACCAAGGTATTTTGTGGTCTGAGACCATTGGAGAGGTGTGGAATAAAGTGTGGGTGGAGTAACTGGTTTAATTCTTTTGGTGAATAGAACTGCGACAGTTTTGTCGACGTTAATTTTTATTTTCCATTGATTGAAATAGTCTTCAAGTAGAGCCAGGTGTTTATTGAGTGAAGTTGTAATTGTTTTAGTGTTTTTAAAAGTTGCAAGGATTGCAGAATCATCCGCGTACATATTGAGCATTGTTTGTGGGTGTGATGGAATGTCATTTAAATAAATATTGAATAGAATTGGCCCGAGTAAAGAACCTTGCGGTACACCGATGTTGACGTGGTGTGGAAGTGAGAGAGTTTCGTTGACTCTGACTTTGTAAGTCCTGTTAGTAAGGTAGGAATTGATAATATGAATAAGAGAGGGGGGGAAATGAAAGATAAAAAGTTTATAAATGAGTCCGCTGATCCAGACACGGTCAAATGCCTTTTGGATATCCAGGAAGACAGCTCCAGTGGACCTGCCTCTCTGGAATCCAGCAGAGATTTTTTCCGTGAGTCTGAGCAGCGGATGATAGGTAGAGAGTTGACGAGTAAATCCGAATTGATTAGGGTTAAGAAAGTTGTTATCACTAATAAAGTTGTTAATTCTATTTAGTATGATGTGCTCAGCAATCTTACTGAGCGCGGATAGGAGAGCAATTGGTCTATACGAATCGGGGTTGTGGATGTTTTTCCCAGGTTTTTTAATGGGAAAAACAATGGCAGTTTTTCAATAAATTGGGAAATGCCTGAGATATAGAATTTTGTTAATCAGATGAGTGAAAATGATTAGTACTTTGAGGGGAAAATTTTTAATTGTCCTGTTAGAGATGTTATCAAAGCCGGGGGCTTGGAAACGTAGCTTGGAAACGTAGAGTAAGATTTCATCGGGGTTAGTAGGTGCAAGGGGAGTAGGAGGGGGGTGGGAGAAGAATTCCTCTAGAGTGGTAGTGATGTCAGAGTCGATGTTGTTTGTGTAATTATCTGGTCTTTTGTTTTCTGTGTAGTTGTCGTTGAAACTATTAGCAATTAAATTTGCCTTCTGGTCATCACTAGTAGTGATGCCATCGGCGTGATTGAGAGATGGAATGCTGGAGCGGGTTTTCCTGAACATTTTTTGAATTTGCCAGATACTATTGTCCTCAGTGTTGAGTGCTTTTAATCTGTCGCTCCAAACTTGTTGTGAGTGAATTTTAAACTGCTTTTTAATGTGAGCTTGTAATCTATTGGCCTCGGTTTTGTAAATTGGATTAAGTGTGTTGTGAAAAAGTTTCCTGGCTCTATTCTTCATAGTGATGAGATCGCGAATGTGTTGTGGAGTGTTGCTTGTTTGCTATTGGCTTAGAAGAGTGGGAGTGGGCAGAGCGAACTGCATCGGTGAAATGCGCTATTTTATCTTTGAGTACTAGTGGGTTTTTAATGTTTTTAAAATCCTGTAAGTGAATATTGTCTTTAAGATGCTTGTGAAATGCAGACCAACAAGTGGTAATTGCTCTAGATTTATCTTTGTGCATAATGTTAATTAGCGAAAAATTGAGGAAAACTGGGTTGTGGTCCGATGAAAGTTCGGATATGGAAGTCATAGTATATGGATAGTTAAAGTTATTTATGAGTGCTATATCAAGTGTGTTGGCCGATCCATATCCATATCTAGTAGGAGTATTTGGGAAAGCAATTTCAATATTAGAAGCGTCAGTATAATTTTTAAGTCGCGTACCACGAGTAGAGTTGTGGGAGCAATTCCACGCATTGTGTGTGGCGTTAAAATCGCCAAAAATCACACAATTATTGTTGATCTGAAAAATATTGTCCAAGTCGTGAGTGAAGTGTTGTTTATCTGAGTGTGGGGGAACATAAATTGAAGTGATGGTGATGGGATTGGTGTTAGGTGGATCTAGTGTGATAATGGTGGCTTCAATGTGTTGAAGCTGTGGGGGGGGGGGGGGGGTGAAGTGGGGAATAGTATTTTTAATTAAAATAAGCGTTCCACCGGATGCAGGTCCGTCCGTGATACGGTCATTTCTATAACTATTGTAGTTGGTGATATTGAAGCGGTGATTTGGTCTCAGATGTGTTTCCTGAATGAGAAGAATATCGGGACTGTGCCTCTTTACAAATAGTTTAAATTCATGAATTTTACTTTTAATGCCGTTTGCATTCCATGAACACAAACTCAGGCCATGCATTGGGTGTCTATTCATCATCATCTATTATTGCCTCTACTAGGGCGTGTAATTCGCGTTTTTTAGCTTGTTTAGATTTTTTATTGTTTTTAGTATGGGGTGTGTTTTCACTGAAGTTCAAGGTATTGATTTGCTGTGCTAACGTTGAGAGGGCTTGAATAATACCCTGTAGGGTTTGATTGATGATAGCTAAATTTGGATTAGAGTTTGTGTTAACTTGTTGTGGGGGAGGGGCGATAGCGCGGCTGGCCTGAGTTGATGTTTTGATAGCAGGATTTCCTCTTCCTAGTAGTGCCATCTGTTGTCTATTGCTAGAGTTAGAGGTGTTACTAGGTGCGTTGTTATTGGCGGCTTGAGCGTACGATACGTTGGGTCGGACTATACTGTTAACTACTGAATAATAATTGTTTTTCGTGTTAGTGGGGGTTCCTTTTCGTGGCTTGGGGTACATGGGGCATTTGGCATAGTTGGCCATGTGGCCAAAAACTTGGCAGTTGATGCAGTAAGCCTGCTCAACATATTTTATAGGACAATCTCTCGTTTGATGTTTTTCGCCACATTTTAGGCATCTGGGAGTGAGGTGGCAGTTGTCTGCCGTGTGGTTGAACTTATTGCAGGAGTAACATTGTGTTGCTCCTTTGTTTTCGTAACCTTCTACGTGTATATTAATGTAACTTAGTTTGTCGAGGTCAAATATTTTAGGGTTATGTATGTTGCGGGGAAGTGAAACTTGAAAGACTGGGAGTTTTTGTTTTGTGATACGTCCAAAGAGTTGGGTAACTTTATTAATGGTGAATCCTAAGTCAATTAAATTGCTGTGTATGTTGTCGGGGTTAGTGTCGCGGGGGAGTCCTTTAATGACCACTTTGATGGGTCTGTCTTTTTTAGGAGTGATGGAGTAAAATTCGTAATTTAATTCCTCAAGTATTTTATTAAGTTCGTGGTGTTGGTCATCTGTGTCTGCGTAGAGCTTGAAGTACTCCCCAGTCATTTTGCTGCGGAGTGCAGGAAGTCGATCATTAAGTGTCTTGATTTGTTTACGGTAGTTGTCAGTTATTTTGAGAAATACTGGTGGGGGTAGGTATTTTTTGGTGGTGTTGGTGTCAGCCTGATTTTTGTTTGGTGAACTATTGCTCTGAGCTGCGTTAACTTGCGTGTTACCATTAGTGCTGGAGGAAGATCCTGCTATCTGGTCGATTTTAAGGTTTTGAAATTTATTTCTAAGGTCAATTTTAAAATTTAATTCGGCTTGCGAGGAGGTCCTTCTATTTTTAGCAATTTGTCTACTTGAGGTGGAAGTATATCCTTCCTCGTTATCTTTACGTTTAATAGCTGAGGTTTTAGAAGTTTCTAATTTTTTGTTTTTAGTGGGAGAATTGTCAGGGGTATGATGGGTGGTACAGCCAGGGGTATCACAATAGGGTTGAGAGGTAAACTCACTTACCGCCAGTTTTTGAATCCTTTGGTATTCGTCGAGCCTCCTGTTTTGGTCCATTAGAGTGGGGTCGTTGTCGTCAACGACTCCGGTGAAGAGAAGGGTCTTGATCGTAGACTTTATGTTTTCAACTACTATGCCAAATTTTTCAATATCCTTCTGAATATCCTTAAGTCTCTCACAGTTAGTAACTGTGGGAGTTCCAGGTCAGGTCGAGTCGGTGGAGGAAGGCAACGAAAGTTCCATGATGTTGGTCTGGTCCGAGGTCAAATCCATAATCGAAGTCCGTAAAAGCAGTGGGGAAAGGAAAAATCAGATCAATTGATTGTCGCCCTATCCTTAAAGCTCTGAAAAGAGCTATAGGAACGACAGAAAGTTTGAAGAAATTGATCTGCGTAGATATGAGAAGCAAAGTACAGAGCGTATAGAAGACGCGACTGTACCCAAACGTGTCTCAAGTGAGAATCTAATCATCAATCAACTCACCATTTACACACTAATAACTTAATGCCCCCAGAGCAATTTGCTTTTCATAAGGGTCACTCTACTGTTGACCAAATTTTATACTTCATCCAAAGTGTTAAGAAATTCTCAGAATCACAAACCAACTAGACACACCATGGTGGCATTTTTAGATGTGTCAAAGGCCTTTGATAGGGTATGGAAATATAAGCTGTTAAACAAGTGCTTTGGTGTTTGTGGCATTAAAGGTAAAGCTCTGCCCTGGATCTCAAACTTTCTAAATCACCGAAATTTTTGTGTCAACTTTCATGCTACTTTCTCGGATTCTTACAAAACCTATCAAGGAATTCCCCAGGGCTGCCTTTTGAGTCCAACTCTTTTCTCCTTATTTATTTCCGGGGTTGAAAAATATGTTAAACCTTCTCAAATTGGACTTTTCGCTGATGATGTTGTTTTGTGGTGCAGTGAAGCAAATATTAGCAAAATGGAATCCCAGCTAAATACGTCCTTAGTAAATATTCAAAAGTTTGCAGACAACCACAAAATTACTTTCAATGCTTCAAAGTCTACAGTCAGCCTCTTCACGACTAATAAGCATCTTTACAACTACTCTCCTGGGCTTTTTCTAATGAAGTGAACTGCGGAAAACATATTGAGAAAATAGCCTATAAAGCAAGAAAGAGACTTAAGATATTAAAATATCTCTCTGGTAGAGACTGGGGTTCAGACGCCTCCACACTTAGAATAACTTATACAACCTTGGTTCGCCCAGTCCTTGAATATGGGTATCAAATCTTTCAAGTAGCATCTCCTACTAACTTGAATAAACTAGAGAGAGTGCAACTCAGTGTGCTGCGAGAATTATCACGGCCCTTAGATATAGCTGCCCTACTGACATAGTTCTGTACGAGGCAGACATCCAACCTCTCTTACTGTGAGATTCGAAGTCAACTCATATAGGTATTTTAACAAAATTAAAAGCTTTGGTTCCTCCAATAGAACCTCTTTTTTCATTTTAAATTGGACAAGTAACCAATGTTTAAAGCGAGACATTCCACTTAATTACATGCGTAAACATGGTTTTATTGATTTCAATGTGGACACATCTACACCTTTTAGCGGCATCACACCTATTGATTCTTTTAATCATGTTGAATTCCGGGAGGAATTATTGACCAGTACTCCCAAGCATAGCAGCCATCCAGAATTACTCAGACAACTGGCACTTGAAGTAATAAATGGCATACCCCATACTCTCTCTAAGCCCAGTTCTACTGTTTTAACCCATTCGGAAATTCATTCCTTTCAAAGAAATAAAATGAATTTGACTTGGCGAAACCCTCCTGCTCACCACTTGTATGCAGCTAAGAGTCCTGGCCTATCTATACAGTGCAGGAGTTCCA
>BMAV01023910.1:110560-253281 GCA_019973955.1 Trichonephila inaurata madagascariensis
TAGGCTATTAGTGGTACCAGGACTGAACAGAAACAATTATGCTACAAGTTCAGGACTATGAACACCCAAATACTGCAACCACCATAAGTCTACAAAAATACTAGCTAGTATACTCCTTACATTTCTAAGTTAATTGAAGAAAAAAGGATAGTAAAGTATGCAATAGTGTGAAATTCATGAATTTTAGGCTCATTTTAAAAACAAATTCTAACAAACTTTCAAAAATATGATTTTAATTAACTAAAATATTTCAATTTAAAACAAAAAATTCTTCATATATACTAATTACCTGTATGGAAGACGTTCATAATGCACTCCATATAAGCCAGCAAAATGATATCTAGGCTTTATATTTCTTACCAAGTGAGCTAATGAGGTTGAACCAAGAGTATCTGGCTCAGTAATGGCCTAAAGATTCAAAATAAATTGAATTAGGAAATACTACATATTTTAATGTACATGAAGATTTACTCAAGATGAGTTTATTAATGACTTGAAATGTAAAAAAAATAACATTCAACATTCTAACACTTAAATTCAAATATCAACAAATCAAAATCAGCTTACTCAAATATAAATAATATTCTATATATTGCTCAGTAAAATTTACATATTTCATAAATCATGCTAAAAATAGAAAAGTAATAATTCATTAGAATAAAGAGAAATATAGACTTTGCCAAGTTAAGATACTTTTTCAAATAAGTTTTTAATATATCAGAATTTTTTTTATATGCAATCATCAACATTTCTAATTCTTGTGAACAAAAGCAACACAGTATATGAGTATTCAACAAATCATGAGGATTTTTTTTTTAGAACTTTAATTTTCAATTATACCAGTTTTACCTCTGTCATGAGAGAAAGCCTGTTAACCATAAAGAACACATAATTTATCTCCATAACTAGATTTCATTTTAAAGCATGCAAGAAATTCAACATTTCACAAATTCAAAAAATTAATTTTTTTAAAAAAAACTTATTCCCAATTAGAAAACTTGATTTTGTGAAATGAATGGAAAAACAAAAAATAAACATTAATTCTGCATGCACATCTTCCATATTTGATAAAAATGGTTAGAAACAAATGCTTTAAAAAACACATGAAAATCATGAGAGATAAGGACCCCTTTTAACATTGCACTCATAAGTAATACGAGAGCTATTAGTAAACAGAACTCATTATTTCGAACCTTGTTCAAGTGTTCAACGACATCTAAGCTGGCACCCCACTCACTAAACAAAGCCAAAATGAGAATTCTGCATCTTAACAAATACAACGTGCATCAACCCCTCCTAAATGTGTAAGTATTTAGGCACTTGGATTTTTATTATGCTGAAATTACAATTTTTAAAAATGTAGCGCTTCCAAAAAATTTTTAATCAATACTTACAAGTGGCTTGGCATGTGTAGTGCCTCCTTTTGGCCACTGAGAAGTGAGTAAAATATCAATAGTGTCAGAAAAAAGATGTAGCAGCCGTCATGTCAAAAATATCGGTTGCAGAAAAAGAAAAAGAATCATCAGTTGATAAACTTCCCTGAATGCCACTTAAATAGGCTATTCTTAAGCCAGAGGCTGTGGAAAAAACTCCCCATTTTCCTAAGATAAAGAACAAAATAAATAAATAAAGCATATAACATTATAAGCTGATGAGAGCTGATGTAAGATAACAGAAAAAATATAAATAAAAACTTTGGAGTATTTTTTGAAGATTCTAGAGAATAAATCAAATATAACATTTTGAAATATATACGGTATATGCAATTCTGTTTTTGTGTGTGAAAGTAAGGAAATGCACACCCCACAAAACGTATATAACCTAAGATCATACATAGTCTTCCAACCTTACTTTATATGACATTTTATTTTTCTGGTAGGAGATAAATCCCACAAAATAATATTCACAGGAAGATCAAAGATTTTTAAGCTGAATGAATTGGTCAATGCCACAAACAAACGTCAGTTAGAAGCCACAAAATCAGGAATATGAAGTATATATACCCCCCACCCCAAACTCATTATTTTTTTTATGAGTGATGACAGCAGCATGGGCTTTTGCAAAACTGTGATGGAAAATAAAATAAAGCAAATGATGCTGCTGGGATATCTACAAACAATGAAGATTATGGTATGTCTATTCATAATGTGTTTAATGGAATATTGTAGTCACATATGCACATTTATGGTTTACAATGAAACCTAATTTCAGCAACAGACAACTTGCTAAAATTCCCCTCTCATGCAGACATCAAATGGTACAGTTTGATACTGTATATAAACCTATATAAAATTCATTTAGTTTCCAACATAATATCAATAACTAAATGGGGTTAACATAAATTTTTTATAGTATGTGTGTTTTATAAAAGAAAAAATTCTAAAAAAAATGCAGGTGGAGATAAGCCAAACTTCTTATTCTGGGACATTCAACGCATTTCACTAATTCCAATGGCATATAAAATACAAGCAACAGTCATTGTTAAAATTAATTAACATTCAAACTGAATTTAGGTAACTAAGATGTTTTAAAAATATTGATTTTCAAATAAAAGCTTTACTCTAAATTTTCAACCTTTTAAAAAATGCAAGTTGCAAACTAAAATCTATTAAGTCTAACAATGACATTTGTATAAGATTAAGTTCATCCAAATTTAATATTACTCTATAACAGGTTGTTTGATTATCATACACATAATGCCGTATTTTAATCTTGATATACTTTAATTAATAAAACATCTTAAAATATTCAAACCAGTAAATTCCTTTTAACTAGAATTTCTTTAAAATATTTGTCATCTGCTTAAAAATAATTCGTTATTTTATTTAAAATATTTAATATTTATCTGTTTGAATAGAATAATGTGTATATATATGTGTGTGTGTGAAGAAGACATTTAAACTGAATGCAAAAGAGAAGTTAAGTAGGTAAAATTTATAAAGCAGATAAAAATAATTGTGGAGTATGAGCTGCAAGTAAAATCTTTTTGAGAGTATGTGATTCAGAGATGTTGTATTAAACAATATTTATGGATGATTTTCCTCTAGATGGGCATTCTGAATCTTGAATGTTTTTCTCTAGAGTTAAAATACAAAGATTATAATAATGGAGGGGGAACAAAAAAGTAGAAATAAAAGTTTACATGAACTAGCCAACCAAGATGAACTGTTTAATCAATTACAACAGAAAACAAACACTTCATTAATTACTAAGCAGTTTTTTTTTATATAAATTTCAATGATTAGATCTTCAAAAATTAAATTGAAAACAAATTGAAGAAATGCTTACTCAATTAGATAAAAACACTCAGGGGATCTGGTTCTTCAATCATTAAATATGCTTTAATATACTGTGTGTTCTTTCAATAAAAAGTTACCTTTTAAAAGTATTCTAGGTCATTGATGCGAGATAATTCTTGAAATCTAATTGTTCTCTTTAAATCAAGTCATAATGAACTGATTTTTATAGGGGAAGGGATAATCTCAAAACTTTTTTTTTTTAATTATACAATTTAATAGCTTTCACAATTCTCATTCCAGAAGATGAACAAGGCTGATAGAGATGTTAACTCAAAGTATAATAAATTTTGGCATTCACAGATTAATTAATACATTTAATAAATTATAAAAATAATTTTCTAATGAATTTCTTTTTTCAGTAGAGAACAGTCTACATCACATCAGGTACACATTTGAATGTAATAAGTAGTTCCAGAGGTACCCAGAAAAACTATCAAGGGACCATGTACTATTTTGTACATGATTTATCTGCCAAATACTTAACATTTCTAGTTATGAACTTTTAATACTTTTTTATCCAACTGATTTTTACATTAATGCTTTTCTTGTTTTTTTTTATCTTACATATTTCACATACAAAGGAGTTACTTTTAAAATTAAGAAGAAAAAAAAACGTAGTCATTAACATCTATATGTTTTCAAACACCATATATAATAAGAGAATTGATGATAATAATTCTTACTACAAATAACAAGTACATGGGACATTATGGTGGATCCTTTCAATATATGACTTTTGATTATTTGCTAAATTTAGAGATAATTAAGATTTCAATTTAGGAGAGTTTTATGATAAGAGACATTCAAATACATAATAATTTAAGTACATTAAAATTTCATTTTTTCCCATCACTGTATTAATTCATATTGATTCTTAAAAATATTTTTAGAAATAAAAAAATATCTGTCTAGCAATGTTCTGAAAAATATTAAACAGAGCATTTGATATCATCAAATGCTTTATATATTTAACATCAAGGAACTTATTGAAAGGAGAACTATTCAAAAGGATGTTTCGAGAATCTACTTACACAGCATGCTTTAAGCAAATTGAAAGCCCTATCAGGGGGCTCATCCTAAGCAGATGGTTAAAAGATTTTATAGTAAAAGCTGGAAACATTAACATTACAATACCCTTTATCAAGAAATAAAAATTAGCATATGTGGCTAATCTAAATGGCTTAAAAAAAATTAGATTAAAACAATTTTTATATTTTATGTTTATGAGTACTATATTATAGTCAGATACAACAGCTATAGTATAATGTGGTAGGAGATATACTAAATCATTTGTAGCTTTTTCTCATGATATGAATAAAGATAACGTTTATATGCACAAACAAGAAAACTAATACTGAAATAGTACATATTTTAACCAACATTGATATAACCTGGTATATTTAAGAGATTTTACTTTTTTACTTACCTAAATACATTAAATTAGGTACAATTTCACCAGAGCCACCAGGATAAAATTTTACATGTTCTTTCTTGTTTGGCCCCAATATAAATGTAGTCAAAGGTACTAAGATAAAATAATGTAACAATGGGCAATCAAATATAATACTACATAAAAACTTCAACAAATTATTTTAAACAGTATTTTAATAAACTATCACAGAAATAAAATGGACAAGACAAATAATTAGAAAAACATTGTAAAAAAGCAACATTTTCAACTAATATGAAATATTTTCAAATAAAAATGTTATTTTTATAAGTGCACCATTTGGCCAAAAGTATCATAAAAAAAAATATGCATAAAGAAAAATATATAAACACATAAAATGCTATAGTAATTTTTTTCTTAATACTAGTATTTAAGAATAGAAATCACTGCATTAGTGCTGATGGCTAAATGGGGTGACATTCATAAACTTTAAATATGTTAGAGCTTTCAACCTTCCAAAGTCAAGAAAGGGAGAAGAGAAAAAGAGAGCATCAATGTTCACAATGATCTGCCATTAAACTATTTTTGCTCTATTTTATAGAACTAGGTTAAGACTTGGAACTTTTTAAGACAGAAAAGTGCTCTACTATTGCTCTATCATTTTCATAAAATTAGATTTGCTTCATTCAAAGTTTGCTTGAAACCTCTTCAACTTATTTTGCCCGCTTTTCTTATTTACATACATGAAGAAAACATCTTTCAATTTATTTATATTTTCCTTCCAAATCCAAAGCATTACACCCCTATTTTATCATCTACACTGTAATGTTTAATGCTTTTTAGCTGCATATTAAAAACAAAATATTGTACATTTATATAATATTTCTGAATTTTTTTCTACTGTGTCAAACAAGATGTCATAGTGTATCACAATAATATATCAAACTGATGTATGTGTTACAACTCCTCCTTCCCCAATCTCATATTAAAATTGTAATGTTCTTCTATTTGAAAATGTGTTTGAAGTTTGGAGCATATATATTTTCTTTAAATTCTATCTTTAACATCACATTCTTTAACAGATAAACAGTCTTAAAATTTAAAAGAATGTATTTTTATGTAGACAAAATTTATAAAAGTATGCTGCATACAATAAAATAGATTCCCTATTGGTAAGAAACTGGATAAATTTCAGACAGAGGCCCTATGTTATAGAACAACATGAATTACTTATTACAATGTTGAAAAATGAAAAACATACACAGAACTTAAATAAAATGAACTACAAATATCCAATTGCAGAATTCTGACAGTTTTCAACAGCAAGCAACAGAAATAAAAGCATATTTTGTAAAAAGAAAATTTATCTATCATATTACACATTAACTTCTGACATATTTATATATATAAATATGTCAGAAGTTAATTGCATTTGATCAGAATCTTTATAAACAGATCAAAGGATTACCTCAGGGTGGTCCAGCTAGTAATTGTTTAGTAAACCTATACTTACATTTTTTTTTAAATTGATCATATTATAAATGATTCTTACTTGATTTATCGCTATATAGATGATCTAATAATTTTTGGTAAAAATAGTGAATACAAACCAAATATTACGTTCTACCCTGACTATCTCAACCTCCTTAAAACTAACTTTAACTCTAATATGGTAGAATTCTTGGATTTAGACTTGCATCTTATTAACAATAATGTAGTCAGGAACATTTTTGACAAAAGAGATTTTTTTAAATTCCATATAATTAAAATTCCTGTATGGAATAGTAACTTGCATATATCAATTTACAGAAATATTATTTTGAATTTTTTATTTAGAAATGATAACTTAACTACATAAAATAACTAAATTCAATAATATCAAAAAAAAATTTCAATGTTGTTTAGATCATAAATACCCTTTTAAGTTCTTAAGAACTTATATTCATCACAAATATATTAATCATCTTGCTACTTCTAATTCCAAATCCACCACACAACAATAGGATTTCAAAGTCAGCATGTTAATGGTCTTGCTGTGAAGATTATATCATAACGCTCATATCACAGTTTACATCTTTTCCACACAAATCTTGAACATCTTACACATTTTTGACAGCCAACCAAATCAGAGCCTAGCAAATTTACATTTTTGACAATCAACCAATTCAAAGCTTACCAAATTTGATAGTCATCTCTCTTGGTATCTATCTATGCTGGCTAGTGTAAAAGGTAGTTCAAAAGATGTGTTTATGTATATTCAGGTTTTTTAACTTGGTGTGGATAATTGCTTTTCATTAATTTCAAGACTCTTGATTCTATTGGAAAAAGATCTGTGAGTAAGGAAATTTAGTTAAGTTCTTTTTTTTTTTTGAAAAATATTTTTTTACGTAATTATTTTGGGATTTTTCTGCTTTAAGAATTTGGGGAGAATTTGTTGCAGAATAGTAGTCAGTGGTTTTATCATACTTTCTGTGAGTTTTTATATACTTTGAATTTTTGTTTATTTTATTTGGTTTTTCCTACCGAGTTGCAAAGGGGGAAGTTTGGCACCTTCAAACTAGTTTAACCCCACTTATTTGGTCCTAAGTCCGAAATTGCTTTCTGACTCGCTAGGTTCTTTTTTATAGTTCCTTTTTTGTATTTTTCTATAAATTCGATCTTCATGTTTAGCTTTTATATTTTTATTACGTTATTTCTTGTTATGTTCATTATCTATTATATCTGGTTTTTGATATATTATTCAAATTTCTTTTATATATATATATATATATATAACAGATGTTAATACTACAAAAATGTGATAAATAAAATTATGAAAACAAAGATGGATAAGTTTCAGTAATTAAAAATATTGCTTTTTTTCTTCAACATAAAAATAAACATGTTAAGAATAATTTACAATAAAAAGCACTCATCAATTTTTTAACAAGATGAGAACTTAGAAAGTTTTGCAGTATTTAGTACAGTTTTGACACTTTTCTAAGCTTTAAAAAAAACTGAAATGGTTTACTCTGTTAGAATCCAAATGTAGAGGGTGCTTTGAATGCGTGGGTATGTAAGGGTGTAGTGGTGTTTACGCCCACACACTCAAGAGTGAGACACAGTTAACGAAGGATGTGGCGTGTTGCGAGTATACCATATTATTGAGTATTTTAATTAGTGTAAAACAATAGTACATTTTAAAAATGTGCATTAAAGTCCTGTTTATATTTGTAAAGAAGAATGTGGAAGTGAATGATTTTGAGTAGTGACTGAGTTATTCCCTCCTGACCTAAGAAAACATAAATGTGAAATCACTACATATGAAAACTGGCTTTGAGTGAGATTACAACTCTAATTACAGAAAGCATTAAATTATAATAACTAACTGTGAAACCAGAGATTTGTTTCTTATTTAAAAATATATCCTGAAAAATTGCATTTAAGTTGCATACAATTTCAAAATAAAGAAAAATATATACCTGTAATTTTACCAGCTTTGAGATCTTTCCATTCTTCTTTATTTTTCCCAAAAAATTTCCCACACACAATAAATACTGAAAAATTAATTTTTATAAACAAGAAGCACAAAGGAAAAAAATCATATTTCTAGAAAATCTTTGTTTTACTATTATATACAAGAAAGATGCAAGATGACAATTTCAAAAGCTTTGTAGATTATAATCAACATATAAGGGATATCATATATATAAGTACAATAAAAATTAATAGAAAGTGCAAATCTAGAGTTTTGTTTACCCATGCTTTAACACTAGAGTGTCCGTTAGTGTCAATTGAACACTGGAGCCTGTTTACTTAGTTCTTTCTGCATTTTTGCAGGAAATTAAAAAAATTTTCGTGACTTCTAATAATTTTCCCTAGTGATTACACAGAAACGGTTTTGTGGTTCTAGGTTAATTAAGAGATATTTTACAACTAAATACATATACCTAAAATGTCCGCTGGTGTCATTTCAACACCAAGGCAATTTACCACTACAAATATCTGTCGTTCAACAAAATATATTTCACTAAGTAGGAACCATTAGTAAAACAAACTTTTCAAAGTCCTATCACCCATTTATTTGACCTAGAATTCAGTGTTATTGGGTTCACAGTGGAAATGAATCAATTATACTAAAATTGTTGTGTTTAAGTGTTTTGTTACAAGTATTTGCTTATCTGCCAATTCAAAAAATTTCATTCCATTTTCGAACTTAGTGCAAAGCAGACACCCTGAAACGATAGCTCATAGAAAAGGTCTAAGCCCTGAAGAAATTCCTAATTTGCTGCAAGAGCTTTCTGAGAATGAATCGGCTGGTGGTTAGCTGTGTGTGTGTGTCTTGATCTAATTTAGATTCCGATGAAGACCTAAGATTGAGTGAAAGTGGCTGCGAGAAATCTGAAGAAAAAGCAGATGTAATTGATAATATTCCAGTAAATCGTGATATATGTGTTGCAAGGAGTGGCACAGAATGGGTACCACATAATAGTTATGTTCTTGGTAGATTTCAGACTCGAAATGTTTTGCGATAAAGCAGCAGAACAACAAGCTTCATGAAACATAATGTCAACATCAGTTTTTTATGATATAAAGGGTCAAAATATATGATAATTACATGAAATAATATTAAAAAGTCTTAAAACTGAACCCTACTGAACAGTAGTCCTGCAATTATTTAGTTATTACAATTATTTTATATATTTTATATCACAGTGTTGAAACAACACCTGTGGACGTTTGAGGGTAAGCAAAATCCCAGACATTCTAGTGTTGAGTGAGTGAATATTAATGTCACACTGTTCAGCTACAGGAGGGTTTTTGGCAACGGACCTTATAATTTTGAACCATGGTCAAGTGACGAGGATGAGACCTGAGCTGGCACCACCTCCCCTAACTACCACACCATACCAATGGGAGGAAGTTTGAGCTCTTGACAGATTTAACATTCATCGCTCCCCTACACGATAGGTTTTTGGTGGTACTGGACTCAAACTCATGACACATCAGCAACGAGTCTGTTACATTGACCACTAGACTACTGCGGCCCCCATATATATTGCATACTAGAAAGCATACAGATTCAAGAATCACAAGCTTTATTTTTAAAAAATTGAGTATTTCACATTTTAATATAATGAAACAATACCTGAGATCAACTTCTTCACAATTTAACAAAGGTGATAAGGTTTGCTAGTTACAACCATTCATTACTATAGACACAAGGTATGGTTTAGAAATGAATCAGAGAAATCAGCTTTTAGAATGCAAGCATTCTTTAAGGAAATCAATCCAAAATATATAACATACAGTCAGTTTATTTTACCATAATGAGGTGATAGCAGGTCTGTGGGAGAAAAAATATTTCAAAAACCTGTTGCTTTTAGCGATGGTAAGGAGGTTGGAAGCTGTGTTAAACATTCTGAGGAGAAAAGGCAAAAGAGATGAGTTTTGTACTAAAATAGAACTAAAATTATTACAAAAATGCTTTAGTGTTGCCATAAAAGGTCATTGCTTTGAAAGAGAAGCAGTAAATAGACAGTTGCTGATAGTAGGATTGTTAGGGAATAGAATAGACATAATCCCCCTCTCTTTTAAGTTTAGGAATTCAATTTCCAATTGTTCATGAACTCATGGAATGAAGAAGATTAGTTTGGCTACAGTATGAGTTTTGCTGATATGAGTGTTTGCTGCGGAGCCCCATATAGAATCTGATTTTAATTTACATCGCCCAATGATGCAACACGAGGGCTACATGGTAACAGATCTCAAAATTTTGAATCACAGTCAAATAACGAGAACATCTGAGCTGGCATTCCCCTCTTCAAATTTCCACCACACCAATAGGAGGACTTCGAATTTTGACAGATTTGTGAACTTTGCAAGCCTTTAAGATACAACTGGCACTATCCTTTGAAAGTACCACACCACACCAGCATGAGGACTGAATCTTAACAGATTTAATGTGCATCAACCTCTCTACACGCCAGATCTTCAGTGGCACCAGGACTCAAACCTATGACTCAATGGAAATAGCATCAGCTGAGAGTTTGGCTACAGCAGTCATTTCAAATGCTGCTATCCAAACTAATGGCAAATTTAAAGCAATCAATCACCCTTTCTTGAACATCCTATGACCTATTGAAGAGAAAAATCAAATAAAAAAATACAAAAAGTGGTGAAACAAACATACCCCCAGAAATGACCTAGCTGTAACCTACCATCTTTGCTGGCTATTTCACTGGATTGTATGACTATATATTGGAATGGGTTGGGTAGGAGCACTTAGTTCTTTCTCCTTTTTTGACATTTTGATGACTTTATAAATGCTTTTAAATTGCCCTTTTTAGATAATTAAAATATAATAATTGCAATTTAAAATAATTTATAAAATACTTTTGTGTGATAAAAATTGCATTAATAAATAAAGCTTAAAAGTGGATGATAAAATCTAGACAGAAAAAATTCATCGTACGAAAAGTGGGGTGAATTAGTGTAGCCAATCTGGTTGCAGCAAGGAAATCCAAGTTTGATATGACTGTATATATTGTTTTTAATTTATTTATAATAGAGTCTTAACACTAAAGTTTCAATTTAATTCAAAAACATTGTTATAGTATATGCCTCTTGATTTAAAAAAGACAGGACAAACTTCAAAAATGTAAGTATATTTATCTCCCCCTACCCCAGGAAGAGTCTATTTTCATAAAATCCGTTCATAGAGAATCTACTCAACACACACACACAAAATAGATCTAACAGTTCAAAAAGAGATTTTTATCTACACACAATGCCCCTTTCAACCTACTTAGGGTGTTGATTTCCATAAAACCCTCTTTTGGAAATCTCTACTGAACAAAACAAAAAACATACCTGATAAATTTAGAGTCTGTACATCTAATTAGTCTGGAGATGCGATAAGTGAGTGAATATGAGTCATTTTCCTTTGATATATTGACTAAACAGATTGCAAAGAGAAATAAAAAAAGATAATTCCCTCTACAAAAATAAAAATTATGAAAAAAATACTTTATGAAGCACCAACTGAAAATAATTCTTTCTACTAAATCATTCATCAAAAAACTAAAACTCCTACCAGTACCCACCTCATTCTTAGCTCCATGGGCCTTGTTTATGATATCCAAGACAACATAAATGTGCTTGTATATTCACAGGATAAATCTTTCTCTAAAAATCCAGCACCTCACATAACGATGATTTTAACGAAAAAGTTAAAGGGAATATTAGAAGATTTTTAAAGCCCATTATTGATCATCACTCTCCCTCCCTCTATGGAATTTATGTATCAGATATGTGACTTGCAAAGGAAGTCAAGGAAATAAAAAGAGAAAAAGAGCAACTACATAAATGAACCGATTTCTTCCAACACTGATAATCGGTAACACTAGAAAGGACAAACTTAGAGTAAATAAAACTAAATGCATATACTGATATACACCAATAGTACCATAGATACGGAAATAAAAAATGCTAATCTGGAAACTAATTCCATAAACATAATAATTTAACTGAACTTTTGTCATATTTTCACAAGTTTCAGAATTAATAATATTAGTTTAATTATTTTAGGTAATTAATAACATTAATTTGTAAAATAAAAAACAAAGTGGACAAGAAAGATTGTTGCAATGTATTTATGGATGTGAACTAATGACCATTTTCTTTGAAAATGACTTTCTTTTTAAATACTCAAATCATAACTGATTATATTCTAGATATGTATTCTGTAGTAATTTTAGGTACAATTTGCATCTAAAACATAAGAGCAGAAAGAAAAATATTATCTTATGATATTTTTACATTTTCCTTTTAAACTTTGTTCTCTAAAGTAAATAAAAAAGAACCATATTGTACCTGAATTTTCTTTTTATGGCTTAGAACAACTATTAGATACTCAAGAAGTTCTTTGTTATGTCATTTTGATTAAAGCAAATGTAAAAAAAATAATTTTATATGTAGCAAATATTTTAACGGAATTCAGAATCTGGTTGTTCAAGAATGATTTTCAAAGTGCATTAAAACATATTTTTCTTACAGTCTGCATTAATATATATCTTAGCTTCTGAATAATAAAAATATTCATTAAATTACTAATTCCCAGAGATTTCTCGTATTCTTTCCACACACAGATTTAAGAATATGCTAGATTTCATTTTTTTGTGTGTGTGTGTGTGTACATATTCTATAGGTCCTTTTATGTAAAATAGTATCCTATACTTAATTAATGAATTTGCTCCATGGGCCTAATTTTGGAAATGTAAATAATAGAGATGGCATATCTGAATAATTTAGATATAAATACAGGATTGCTAATATGTACAGATATTTGTAGTAGATTCATAACAGACGAAATAATAGCTTTCAACAAAATTCTAACTTGAAAGGGCAAAAAGAACTTTTTCATATAAGGTAGCAGATATACAATAGAAAAACAATTTTATGAACAAATTCAAAAAACAGAGAAAAAATAAAATAATCAGCAGGTGTCCATGATATAAAATTAAATTTTATTTACTACCTTCAAGTTCAAACTGTAATATTGAATAGAAAGACATTTTATTACAATAGTTGGTGATATTAACTACATTTTATTTAACTTAATGAAGTGTGTAAAAATGCATTATATAAATTAGTCTTACATTATTGAAATACTGATAAAGGCTTCATTGTCATCCTAAATCAAGAAAAGAAAATTCCTATTTAGTTTAAACATAAGTTTACAGATTTAGATTATCTTTGAAGAGATATACATTTTTTTAAAAAAATCATAATTCTCTTCATAACAACTGTGATTTATAGTATGAATGTTTTTAAAATGCCAAGAGGATGGAGCTTATATCAGTTTTGTGATGTAAATATAGGGTTACTTCAATTTTTTTATTAGTATTTTATTATCTTATTTCATTCATGAAAAAAGCAGAATTAGTGTTTGTAATTAAAGTCATAACTCATGCAATCAAATGTTATTTTTTAAAATATAAAGCATTACATATTTCATCCGAATTTTACTCTCCAGCTGTTTATTACAATTTTGTACTATTTATTTTGAATGCTCTATGCTCATGTAAAAGATTAAAGAGGTAAGCCCGTAAGTAAAAAGATTTGATACCAGTGTATGGAATGTCAAGTATTGCTCTGTGTTCTCCTTTTCTTCAAAAATTATCATACAAAGACCAATAATTTTTTCATTTTTCAGAGATAAATTCAGATAGTAAGCAGATGAAACTAAATGCCTTTACACATGTAAAATTTATGGTTCTATTAGTTAACATAATTCAAAAGCCATTAAAATTAAGAAGACACTTGAAAATTAATACCAACATAAAAATTAAGTTAATAATAAAGTAATCAAACAATGTTTAGATAAATCAAATTAATTTCATAATTGCAATATATTTTACATTTACAGTTATTAAAAACAAAATTATAACAAGCACAAAAATTACAAAAGGGATCCAGACACAAACAGCCCTACAAGAATAAACTTGATTGAAGAGATATGCTCTCTCAGATATTTATAATGCAAAATAATTCATAATGAATATAGCAAACAACAATATAGGAAACTATAAATAGTTTAAAAGAAAGGTACATAAATAATACCTCAAATGGCCCCTTTTTCCGATTAGTCATTCCCACTCTCTCAAAAAGAGTTTTGAAATGACCATCTACATCTCCACATACCAATCTAGAACAAAATAACTTTTAAGATGCAAAAACTTCAGATGCTTTTATTATAAAAATAAATAATTTGAAGTTAAAAATTTGAATTTTAAGAACATTTAAAATACTATAAGCATAAATTTTGATACAAACTCACATTTTTATATCAGGCATGACTTCTATTAGCCGCTCCTTCCCATCAAGTGAAAAATCTTGTAAAGCGAGGGAGAGCTTTATCGATGAGGAGACAGGAAAGCAACAGGGAGGTATACATTCTGCAGGGTTACAGAGCTAAGCCATTCTTTCGCCAATATTGGCGTTTCCTTGGAATACGATGCCAAACATTTCATTTCTTTTATGGATGTGAATTTTGTCCTTTCTAACGCGCGATTTGATTTGATGTGATTTTCGTCGCACTCAGAAGTAAATTGAAGGCTTTGCCAAACACTAATATTCTTATTAAAAAGATATTTCTTTTTTTTTATTTAATTCCCGCAATGGGGCTGTATTTTAGCAACTTGGCATTTGTAGACACGGCAAGTCCCCAAATGCGAGAGCCATTTCATGAGGGCACCGTCTAGTGACGGTCTCTCTACCAAATTTGGACGCTTGAATTAATTTTTAATCCAAGCTCTCTTCCGATGCTAAATATCGCCGTGATTTAATTTTGCCGATAATACCACAGCCAAAATGGTACTCAAAAGATATTTTACATGCCACATAATCATATGACATGCATGCTTACGATTTTGCATCTAGAAAATCTATCGGTTCCAGCTAGGAGGAAGGATACTGGATTAATAGAAAAAACATATGTCCATATTTCGTAATTATACATTTAAAACTTGCTACAAGTTTATTTTAAATAAAATTAAATTATTGAATTTCTCAAACTTTTTTAATTAAATAATGTAATTGCAGTGGTAAACAATATAATTTAAAACAAAAAGCTCTCACACATTTGCTTTATTTGCAGATTTTGTGTTTTCTGCAAAAATTGATGTTGAATTGCCGAATTTTAAATGCATTGCTGAGGATTATTTTTGGAAGCTAGACACATCATACTCCATTATTTTCTAACTTGGACTAATTTTAAACAAGTTTAAAAATATTGAAAAAATCGCACATTTAAGTTTCAAGAACTGTAAATACTCTCTTATGGTTCCCTTTCAAACAAGAGCTATATTAAATGCCGAATTTATTGTAGATTCTCTTTGAAGAACTTGGTTAACTCACAAAACTCTGTGCTCATTGTATTGTGGGCTGTAACTCAATTTCTCAAAACAAACTCACTCAATTTTCTCAAAAAGACTTAGGTTTTATTGCAGTGACACTTATTTTGAGTGTCTTAGGCACTTGCTATCAACTTTTATCCTACTAAGGCTCCAATTTTGGATATTCTTGAGCAGTGCCGGTTTATCCTTTGTGCGCCCAGGGGCCCGAATAAGCTGGACTTAATCAGATTTTTTGGTTATAAATTTTGATCCTCCAGGGCCAAGGGGGCCTGCAGATCTGCGCTCATGGCCCGAAATGTGCTTAAATCGGCACTGCTCCGCCTTACATAACGCCCTCTGCTGATCAAGTGAGAGGAATGCCACAACTTACTCCCCCGATTGAAATTCAGTGGCGTACACAGACTACTTTCATTGGAGGGGTTATATTTTAAGCAATAACAAAAAAAAACGGGGAAGAAAATATCAAGATGCAATTTGTATGCTAAAAATTAAAAATTTGTTGGTCTATGGGAGCGCTTCAAACCCCCAAACCCAACCTTATGTACGCCACTGATTCTGTTTAAGGTATCCAACTACGTTCGGAAACATGATTTTTCAAAAGCCTACAAACGAATTTTTTTTTAATATTTAGTGTCACTTAGATTAGGATACACGTATAAAATGGCGTTAAGAATATTATTATAATAAAAAATTATTTAAATGCGATATTTTGGCAAAAAATGAACATAGAATTATTTATTTTCAAAACATTCTCCTTGTATGAAAAATGCTTCTATAATAACAATATTTTGCCTTTTGATAGCTAAGATTTCTACAGATGGCCTAAACTAGGATTATTGAAAAAATCACATTTTTTTCAGAGTTTCTACCAATTGAAATGTGGCCGCGGTAGCCGAATGGTATAGGTATCGGACCGTGGCTTGCCTTGTCACGAGTTCGAGCCCAGTACCACTAAAGACCCGCCATGTAGGGCAGCGATGCACGTTAAATCTGTCGAGAGCTGAAACGTCCTCCCGTTGGTGTGGTGTGGTAGTTAGGAGAGGGGGTGCCAGCTCAGGTGTCGTCCACGTCACTTGACCATGGTTCAAAATTACGTGGTCCGTCGCCAAAAGCCCTCGTGTAGCTGAACAGTGCGACGTTAATATTCAATCAATCAATCTACCAATTGAAATAATAATCGGTGTTGTTTTCCTAAAAAGTTTTTATTTTGATGCATTAAAATATGGATAAATCTACATCTAAGAGTTATATATTCTAAACATTCTCCAGTTCAGGCTCTGTACAGAGGTCTGAGCTGTATATGGGTAAAATATTATTATAGAAGCAATTTTCGTAAAAAGATAATACTTTGAAAACAAATAATTCTATGTTCATTTTTTGTCAAAATATCGTATTTAAATATACTTTTTTATAATTGTTTTGACTCAACACAATCAACAACACTAGCAGTGGACTGTCACTTTTTACTTTTTCTTATTCCATACACTACCTCTCTCGAGGCTATTGTTGCACACACTAAATTTTATTTTACAATCGACTAAAGGGCACTGTTCGTTAACAGCTAACATACCGCTCCACATTGCACTGGTTTAACCATGCAATCATTGTTACTAAATTAACTTTCATATTTGTTACATCTAGAACACTTTACACATTCAACACTTGAAAATTCTCAAGAAATACAATTACATAAATCACTAAATGCAAGATTTCAAACAACAATATTTTTTTATACAAATACAAAATCACTTTACTAACAATGAGCCAAATTTACACACCACCAAAGGCCAAAACGAAAAAATCAAATTATATTAAGGATCTTCCATTGGTAAAACATAAATTTTTGATTAGGCTCGTTTACATGTACTGTACTGAGTTTTAATTTTAACAAGGCGAACTGTTTTATCTTCGCCATAAAATACAATTAATTCTATGATTCTACCTAAAGCCCATTTATAGTTTGGTAAATTTTCTTCAATCATTAAAACCAAGTCTCCAATTTTAACGTTATTTTTTCAAAAATCCATTTTCCCCGCTGTTGTAATTGATTTAAGTAATTACGACTCCAAAATTTCCACATTAATTGAACTATCTTAGTTATTTTTTGCCACCTTTTGATATTACTCTTTTTACATTTTGTCAAATTAGGCTCTTCTAGCGAATTTAAAGACCTATTAATTAAAAAATGGGCTGGTGTAAGCACTTGGAAATCATCATTGTTTGATAAGGGGCAAAGCGGTCGAGAATTTAAAATTCCCTAAATTTGTACAGTGACCGTAAGTAGTTCTTCGTACGTTAAATTAGTTCCATTCACAACTCTTTTTAAGTGATATTTGAATGATTTTATGGCCTTTTCCCAAATGCCTCCAAAATCGGGCGACCTCACGGGAATAAATTTCCACTCTATCCCCTCTGCTGCTAAGTAATTAGCTAATTTTTCGTCTGGGTTTCTGACTATTTCAAGAAGTTGTGATATGCCCCCTCTTTGGTGACCATATCTTTCATTGTCAGCGTGAGCTAGAGGTGTGGGATTCTCTGAATAAACAGACATTTTAAATTCTTAATATGACTTTATTAAGAATATAACTTAAACGTCTAACAATTTAGATAAGTTTAAATAAGTGAGAATCTAGAATGAACGAACACACAAAAATGGTTAAACCGAATCGCGTAGCTTAGACCACTTTCTCTACGTTATAATTGTATTATCCGCCTACTCTCACTTCTAATAATATTACAAGCTCTAATATCAAATAATCAGTCCTACCTTAATCCAAACTTAGCTTCGATCTTTATGAGGAAACGTCTGGGCGCGTGCAATGGTATGAACCTTGTAGTAATGGCTGGGTTTCCAGGTAACTTTACGATAGTCTGTCAATTCACGCCTCTTCCAAACATAACGTTCCCCAAATTGCCATCTCGCTTACTGAAGCTTATGTTCTTTTAAAAGCTATCTTAGTTGCATTTCTTGTTCACATTTCGCTTCTTGGGTTTTGGTTGGAAAAGAGTTGCCATTAATCTTGGCCATCAAAGAACCCAGAGGTTATGTTAAAGAAAAGACGCGTGAACCCGTCACAAAGTTTTTAAATTTCATTGCTAGCTCCGACGAAATTTTTACCGTTGTCCGAAAACAGTTTTGCACATTTGCCTCTTCGAGCCATGAACCTTTTCAACGCGGCAACGAATGCTTGAGATGTTAAATCTGATACTAACTCAATATGTACCGCTTTAAACGCAAAATACACAAAAATACAAATATACATTTTAAACAAATTTCCTTTACGTTGTCCTTTATTTTTAATGAAAAAAAGACCAGAGAAATCTACTCCTCAACAATTAAAAGGATAATCAGTATATATATATAATAAGCCTTTCTTTTGGCAAATTTCCCCTTATTTGAGTTGACACAATTGGTTTCGCGTTAAAATATATAATACATTTATATACAATTTTTCTGCAAACTGACCGATCATTTAACGGCCAAAATTTTTCCCGAGTCTGATTAAGTAAAGATACATTTCCCACATGTAAATATTTCTTATGAAAATATTCTATTATTATTAAAGTTAATTTATTATTTTTTGGTAAAATTATCTGGTGCTTTTTATTAAAACTGAATTACACAATCGTCCTCCTACTCTTAAGACACCATTGTCATCTAAAAAGGGATTCAATGTCTAACTTACTGTTTGGTTGCACACTTCCCTTACTTTTAAGATTGTTAATGTCACTGGAAAATTCTTGCTCTTGCACTTTTTTTACCAGAAAAGTTTCAGCTTTTTCAAATTCTTTTGTTGTGAGTGGACCAGAGTCACTCTACTTATATACCTTTTATATTTTCCACGAACCTGAAAATAAAACTCAATACACGTAAAAATAGTTATATAATTATTGCTTAGATTAAGTAGGTCATTTAAAAAATCATTAACATGAATATTAAGCACCGATTGATAGTTCTCAATTTGTTCATTATAAGAGTTTTTCAGCTCAGAATTATGTTCATCTAGTTTCTCTCTACAGTTTATAGTTCGATCGGGATATTCATCACCTGAAAGAAATGTTGATCCATTAAACCATAATTTTTGTTGCAAAAGTTTATCAGGATCGACTCCTCGGGAGACTAAGTCTGCGGGATTTTGATCAGATGGTACACGTGTCTCCATAGCTGATTAGGATAGAGTTCTTGTATCTTGGCAACCCTATTTTGAACAAAGGTCTTTAAGTCCATCGGTTCCTTTCGAAGCCATGCCAAGACGATCATCGAATCCGACCAAAGATATATTTCAGCAGTTTCTAGTTGTAAAGCAGCTACAACTCTTTTCACAAGTTTTGCCAATAGCACTGCAGCACATAATTCAAATCTGGGAATGGTCAGGCTTTTAATAGGCGCTACTCTCGATTTACTTGTGATTAACCAAACTAAAGTTCCACTCTTTAAATTTTTAGATTTGCAGTAGACTGCGTAGCACTGCTCTGAGGCATCGGCAAAGCCATGGATCTCAATAGCTTCTGGAAAAGCGACAAGAATACGTCTTGGTATCTCTATATTGTTGATATTCTCAAAGAATACTAGGAATCGATGCCATTCTCGATATTCTTCAGCTGGCAGAAGGTCATTCCATTCCAATTTGCTTCTCCACAAACGCCGGAGGAAAATCTTTGCTTTTGAAATTACTGGTGCCATCAGTCCAACAGGATCAAAGATCTTGGCAATAGTAGACAAGACGTCTCTTTTAGTATAAGAGCTGTCCAAACAGACTTTCACTTTAATCAAAAAGCAATCTAGGATCGGCTTCCACGACACTTCTAACGTTTTTGTCTCTGTTAAAGTTGCTGTAAATATGAGGCCGTAGGTTTAAATGTGGCGGGATGCCGACAATAAAATTAACGTCGATAATACTCACGAGAGAGAAATAAAACCTTAATCCATAACAAACAACTATTTATTATGATTAACATAGGTAAAAAATATCAAACTAACAATGAATTTAAAGTCAAGTAGTATTAGACAAAGAGGCACTTAAAGCAAGAAACACTTTCTACGATGGAACGACTGGGAGAGTACGTCCGTTCGGGATGAGAAAACTCGTAGAAGTGATGAGTTGTAGGGGGCGCGACCAGCGACAATAGTGGGGTTGTACAAGGTAAAAACAGTTGCAAAATTCTAATTCTGTTCGGGATCTGGTGACAATTTCTCGTGATTGGCGCAAAGTTGATGCAACTCCATTCCAGCAATTTTCAAAATTCCTTTTATTTGTTATCTGAGAACAATTGCCTCCTCTAACGTTGCAGCACCACAAAGGACATCGTCCATATATAAGTTGTTCTGTAAAACGGAAGCTGCTATAGGGAAGTTGGCCTCTTCGTACATCGACAATTGGGTTAAAGTTCTCTGTGCTAAGTAGGGAGCACTTACAGTGCCATATGTAACAGTCGAAAGTTCGTAAATTTTGGACGATTCATGTTCACTTTCACACCAAACGATCCTCGGCAGATTACGCTGTTTAGGGTTAATTAATATAGTTCGATACACCTGTCTGCTGTAAATGCATACGTGTAAGTTCTGAACCTGAGCATACTAAAATTAGATGATCACGGGCGCCTATTCCCAGAAGGATGGGAGAAAAAGGAAGATCATATGTATGAGGAAATATCAAATCAAGAGAACTCCCCCGAAGATGGGTAGGGATGAACGTACCCCCAAGCACAGCCTTCTATCGAAGCAGAACGCCGGCGGGGCGAAGGGGAAAAACGCAGGAAGGGAAAACGGGACGGCCAGAGGCAGTCAATCAATTCGGTGACAATTCACCACATGAACTCAAATGGAAAAGATGCAATGCAACGAAGCTGCTTGTGATGTTTAAGAGTTTGAAAAGAGTGTAAGTGTTGTGTTATGGGGGGCGCGAAGCGGGTTCCTCCACTTCGTTGAAGAGTATGCATAGTTAATTTTAGGATGAGGATATGTAAACAATGTTTGTGCTTTGATAATTGGATTGTCATGAAATTCAATAGATTTAAATACATTTCTAGAAATTTTAGTGATGTTATTAGAAATCGGCTCCATATGTAGGTCGTTGTGTATAACGTCATTTCGAACGTACCAAGGTGCGTTTGTCATGACGCGGAGTATTTTGTTTTGAATTACTTGAATTTTTTCCATGTGGGTGGCAGCTGCCGCTCCCCAGACCGGGGACCCGTACGTGATCACTGGGCGCAAGATCTGTTTGTATAAAATTACATTATTTTCTAGGGATAGAGGTGACCTTCTCCCGACAAGGGAGATGGCTAAATGAATTCTACCCCAGAATTTTTCTGCAAGATAGTCGATGTGTTTTTTGAAAGTTAGGTGGCTATCGATGTGTAAGCCCAGATATTTCACTACCAAAACCCACTGGATGTTGTAACCTGAGCATTTGCGCATATAAGTCCTCTTATATCACTCCTCCATTATATTGAATGTCATTTAAAGATATGCCATTATCAGTTAACGAAGAGCAATTAAAGACAACTCTAAAATTTGTTGTGGACTTTTCTGGACGATAAATTCCATGATGGGTAGAGTAATACGTTATTTCGGGTTCACTTTCGTTAGTCACTTCCTTCATATGACCAAGTTTCTCATAATATCTTAAAAATTCACGCGGTATAAATTTAAGTAACTTTTTTTTTCATCTCTAGCTAAGTGATTCCACAGAGATCCAAGTCGTTTGAGGGCTATGTCTTTCGAATTACCCAAACATGAGGGCTCCTCTTTTAAGGGCATAGATACTACATATTTACCTTCTAAAATGAATATTTGCGTAATGTTCCTCACAAATTAGCCTTTCTTTATTTTTAACTATTGGTTCCTCTACCTCTCCTCTACTTTCCAAAATTTTTCTAAAGTTTTATTTAAGTCCTCGTCACGAATCAAACCGCAGTGAACCTTAGTTTCATTTATTGAATCTAAATTACCCGTTACTATATAACCAAATACGCTGTTGACTAACAGTAATTGCGAATTTTTTATTTTAATTCTTTCCGGTTTCAATAACTCATAAAATATATTTGCACCTAATAATAAATCTATTTTTCCGGGAATATTAAAATTAGAATCCACTAATTTTCCACAAAATTAGAGAAATCAGAATTTATCTCTAAAGTTTTCTTCGGAATAAAATCAGTGATTTCTTTAACTCTACGAGCATATCTAACTCCCTTTCGAAAGATTTATTTTTATTAGAAATCGCCACTTTAACACTCCCATTAACAACCATAGAGGCATCATTTAAACACGAGATTAATGTATTTATTCTTTCGGTCTTAAGTTGTAATTTATTCGCGCACTCGTTTGAAATTAGACATGTTTCACTTCCCGAGTCCAACAAGGCCCTAAATGTCTGCCATTCTGAATATTTATCTTTCACGAGAATTAAAGTAGTACTCAAAAAGCACTGTTTTAAAACATGCCATCGCCACGATTTGAGCTGACGATTTGACCTTCGGAACGAAAGATTCAGCACTTTCACTCAAGGTGTGATGAAGCCGATCTCTTCTCCCTATTTTCTAACAGATCCATTGCCCCTTGCCGACAGAAGTTGCGAAAATTCCAGGCATTTCCCTAATTGCTGGGAAAGAATTTCGTAACTGGGTGGACGAGTTTCGGCACCTTTTTTCCCAGCTGACCGGACTGTCAAAAAGAGGCGCCATATCATTGTGTATTCATTTTCTCACAACTCGGTGACGACGCCGCGTCTGAGAACGTACAAATGTGCACCCAACCTCGGTGTTTCTTTGAGTCTAGCGAACAGGAAATGAGACCGATTTGGCGCGGCAGAAGGGTAAGAGATCAAGGGAGCCGAGACCGGAAGGCGGCAGAAGAACGAGAGGGATTGAGGCTGACAAAGAGATGAGAGGTGGATGACGAGGAGAAAGAGAGATGATATAAGGAGGGCAAGAGAGTCCGGAAGAAAAAAAGACTGGATTTTTGAAGTGAGCCGTTCGGACGTCCCTTGAGCGATAGGAAGAGCGATAACGAGCCCGCGAAGTACAGCGGTCTCCTGGCTTGGAAAATCAGGGAACGGGAGAGAGTGCGAAAGAGACTAGAAATCGTTACGGACCCTTTTGATATTGAACTGTAAAAGAATATACCATTTTATTTATTTATTTATTTTTTTGATGATTTTCATATTGAAATAAATAGCTATCCAAGAGCTGAGTGAAATCATTACAAAGGCGAATTGTGACGTTAACCCCTGGCATCGTCTCCAGAGGGGAGAAAGAATTATTTTTCATTTCTCTGGGATAATGTAATAATTTATTATGCGGTTTAGAGCAGAAACAATTTTTTGATCGACATCTTCTAACGCTACATTGAGGTGAAAAACATTTAAAATAAAGTTTATTATTTTTAACAAATTCTACTCTTTCGTTTACCGAAAACATTTTAAATTGTGGGCAAAATTGTAGAGCATGAACTTCATTATTTTTACACAATACACATTTATCATTTTTTAACTCAGATAAAAATACATTCGATGTATCTCGCGGTATTTTCGCATTAAATTTGTTTTGTTTATTATAACTAAAACGCTTGGCATTTTCACATAAGGGCCTAGAAAATGTCTCATTTTTATATTTGCCATTCGATGACCAATATATATCGCACTCAAGCCCTAACTCATGTGGTTTAAAATATTTCTCTCCCTGTTTTATGCTCATATGAGACATTAATTCTCTATCGAGAGTGCTCATTATTTTATCCGATATAATTAACTCACACAATGATTTAAAATCATTCACATTGCGCAGCTGACAATAATACTCAAATGTCGCGCATAATCTTGATGCAAATTGTACATAACTCTCTCTGAACTGATTTTTTGCACTTTCTTAAATCTATTACAGCATTCTTGCGGTGTGGGGGAAAATTCTTTTAATATTACCTCTTTAAGAGAGCACACGCTTACTATTATTTAATTCTTCTTTTCTGAAACATGAACAAGTAAATTATTAACTCTTTCACCTAGAATATTTAAAAGAATTTCGCCTTTAAATTGTTCGGGAACCTCTTATTTTGAATGCTTTTTCAAGCGACTGGAAAAATAAATTATATGACTCCACTCTCTTGAAGGTACGGGTATTGTTAAAGTTTTCACGGACTTTATATAACAAAGTCTCAATATTAACATTGGCGGCAGTTTCAAGCACACTCCGATTTCGAATACCGGAATTTTGAGGTAAACTCTTCTGAATATTTGCAAACTCTAATTGTTTTTGCAATTGCGCTAATTTAATTGTTCAAAAAAAAAATTCTAATTTAGTTTGACTATCCAATCTCTTATTTTTAACTTCCTCCAAAGCATAATCGATTGCGGATTGGACTAACTCTTTATCCTTTTTGTAAACGTCACTATTTACAATTAAGCTTTTTAAAATCAGCGATTTTTGCACCTTCTGGTACAGTTAAATTTAACTCTTCTGTGACGATTTTTAACTCATCTTTCTTTAATTTATTTAAAGACATATTTATGAATTAAGGTCACTAATAGAAGGATCAATTGCACCTACCTCCTCAGATCGCTGTTTCACGCCGTTAGCTAGAGTTTCGGTTTCGAAGTCGGCAACTAATCATACTTTAGCCATCACACTTTTTTACAGGATTTTGAATCCAACGGCTTCACAAATACACATATCCATTAGATCGCCTATCTCCGGCTCGACGGACCATGTTTTGACTCAACACAATAAACAACACTAGCAGTGGACTGTCGCTTTTTACTTTTTCTTATACTCCATACACACACTACCTCTCTCGAGGTGATTGTTGCACAGTTGCACACACTGAAGTTTATTTTACAAAACTAGAGGGCGCTGTTCGTTAACACCTAACAATGATATATATATAATGTTCTTAAAACCATTTTATACGTGTATTCTAATCTAAGTGACACTAAATATTAAAAAAATATTCGTTTGTTCGCTTTTGCAAAATCACGTTTCGGAACATAGTTGGATTTTTAATTATCATTTTTTGCTTTGGAGACAGGGGCAGCATTTTCCATTTTTGTCCGGGACGAAAAAACTGCTAGGCCAGCCCTGCCCAGGGTTCCGTGGAACACAGTTTGAAGACCAGTGCTTAAGTAATGAGCCTTAGGAAAACATTTTTCGATTCTCTCTTTAATTTTTTTTCACTGGAAAATTTTAAATTGATTGATTGAATATTAATGTCGCACTGTTCAGCTACACGAGGGCTTTTGGCGACGGACCACATAATTTTGAACCATGGTCAAGTGACGTGGACGACACCTGAGCAGGCAACCCCCTCTCCTAACTGCCACATCGCACCAACGGGAGGACATTTCAGCTCTCGGCAGATTTAACGTGCATCGCTGCCCTACACGGTGGGTCTTTAGTGGTACTGGGCTCGAGCTCGTGACAAGGTAAGCCACAGTCCGATACCTATACCACTCGGCTACCGCGGCCAGGAAAATTTTAAAAAACAACAATGGAGTCGTCTAACTTTTTTTTTAATAGAAGAAACTTTTTTGGATTCCCAGGAAGAGAAAGAAAATGAAAACAAAATGGTCTCAGATACATTTTTTTTTTGTGAAAGTCAAACTACTAATTTAGAGGAATCCTAACAGGGGCGTAGCTACCGCCGTATCAATGATACGGGGCCCCCAAGCTACAGGTGCACCAACATATGTAACTACAGTCTCACTAATAAAGCCCTATATCTAAAAAAGGATCCCGAAGGAATTTTGATACAGGGCCCCCTCAGAGCCAATGAATTCTAAGACACAGTATTGTAATAGCCGAAAAAGCGGTCCTTTAAGGGGATCCGGTACTTTCATATAGGAGCCCATGTTAAATTACTTAAGTTTATGTACCTTTTTCTCAGAAACTTCTAGCTACAAATAGATGATATTTTCACAGTAGATTATATGTATTATCAATAAGACTTTAATGAAGAGTTTTGTCTTTTTCCTTAAAATTTAGTTTAAAAATACAGTTCCTAAAACAGTTCACTAGATATTCCCTCCATTAAAATGTGTAAACATGTTGAAAGTATGCTCACTGTGTGTAATTTTGAGGATCCTACATTGATTAGTTTTTGAGAAAAAGGTCCATAAAGAGAGACAAAAATATTACATTTTGAAAAAACAGGCTTTAAAGTAAAAATTTGTAATTTGTCAATGAGAGTGTCTTACTTTTAAAAAATAAATAAAAACACTTCTAATTATCGCATTTCTATATATCATACATCATTTTAAGCAGAAATGTTTGAACTTTTGAAAAATGTAAGAAAGTCAAAATCGATAATTTTTCAAATATTCATGTGAATTAATTTTAGGACCGACCTAAATATCGCAGAACCCCTCAGGAGAATGCACGCTTCGTCTGTTTGATGGCCCTGTTTCTTTCGGCACTAGACTGACAGAGTGAACTGCAACAAATCAACGAATCAACAAATAGCTCCCAGCCAGACGCCTTATAGCAGGGATGGGGAACCAGTGGCACGCGTGCCATCAATGGCACGCGACACAATATTTTGGGCACGCCAGTGATCAAAATGGTTTACATTTTATTTCAAAATAACTAAGTTCATTATGAAATATTACGAACAAACGCAAGTGATAGGTCCGGGGTAGATGTGAGCACCCACGTTTATCATTGTCTTGCCTTAGTTACGTTGTGGACTACAGTTGCTTGGGATGCAAAAATTGTATGCGCATAGCTAAATCAATTTCGTTGACACAACTCTATTTCAAAGTTTATTTGTGTTATATTTACGATTTTTAACTTATTTAATACGGCTAGTTCAGCAAAAGAACAAAAACTAAAAGATAGTAAGTGTAACAGAGAATTTCAAACTTGATGAATCTAGAAATATGGCATGATTAGTAAAGGTGACAAGCGGTGTGTGTTTTATGCTCTGGAACAGTGATATGCAGATCATCGTCTGTAAAACGTCTTTCTGAAACAAATCACAACTCCTCTTGTCAAAAAAGTAAGCCAGAGCAAAAATAATTAATTGCTTGTAAACCATTTGGCAGATAACTCCAATTCAGCATATATTCCCTAAAAGTAACATTTTACAATCCTAATATAAGTTATTGGTCATCCACACTCCCACAATCTGCTATAACAGAAGTCACACTAATGTTACTTTAATTTGAATTACACGTATAACTAAAACATTTGCAACTATACAATACAAAAAGTATTTTTTCGTAGTAAATAAAGAGTTTTATTATTTTTCCAATAATCACAAGTCAAAATTATTTGATGGCACGTCTATACCTCATTATACAATTCTTCAGAAAAAATGGCACATTGATCCATAAGGGTTCGCCACCCCTGCCCTATAGCGTTCATACCATTAGCTCCAAATCATGATATCTGCGACTTCAGTGATGTCATGCTAGAGATCTTTGAAGAGTGTAGTGGCGATGTGTTGTGTTCTCCGATCAAAGCTGTTTCTGTCTTGGTGTCAGTGATGCAGTGGCGTAACGAAGAATATTAAGGCTCCTCCTCCTGCAAAGTCAAGTTTTGGGACCCGAACAGTACTTGATGTCAGTCAGAATATGAGGCCCTTATTATACTGTTCCCCCAGATGTGGGGGTTGCAGGGGTGTACGTTACGACACTGCAGTGATGGCTGTAAATTGATTAGAAGGCCAGGTCAGCGCTTGTAAACAATCTTTCTGCGGCCTAAGCACACTGGACCGGCACCTAGTATTATGGTCTGGAGCGGACAATTTTCTTGAATGTAGGAGCTTTCTCGAGTTTGATTCACATACCCTGTGTTCTAATTTGTACGTCAGTCTGGTGATTCAAGCTGTTGCATTGCCATTTATAAACATCATTCAAGGGGTGTTTTCCAACAGGATAACTTGCACCCTCATCCCCTGTTGTATCCCAACATGCTCTATAGAATATCAACGTGTTGGCCTGCTAGATCACCAGATCTTTCTCTAATCAAGCGTGAATGAAACATCATTGGACGGCAATGGCAGCGTCATCCACAACCGGAATCAAGCAACCTTATGTGTGGATCGACCAAGAATGCAGGCATGCAATTCCATCCCACAAACGGATATCCTATACTTGTATGATTCATTGTTCGCATGCTTGCATTTAGAATTCTGGCGGTTACACCGGTTTTTAATGTGCCATCATTTCACATTTTAAATGGCTCTTTACGCTCCTACATTGACCTGTGATCTTAAAAGTTTAATCAATTAAATATGTAAAATATATACCTAGGCAAATGCATTGCCGAAGTTTCATTAGTCTACAACAACTTTTTCTTGCTGTCGGGATTTTTTTCCCCATCAGTATAAGATGTATCTGAGAGTAACTAAGGATAGGTGTGAACTAAAAACGAACTTGTTTGACTTGAATAGATCCGTTTGTTCGAAATGAAATTTGTACAAAAAAACGCATGCGAAAATTTTGTACACATTACAACATACAGATTTATGGAAGAAAGATGTTTAGTGCTGCATGACTCAAATACTTGAAAATCATCGAGGTTACAATATCGGCTCAAAATTCTTTTGTTGCGCGTTGAATATATAACAAAAATCCATCAAGCTTGGGGCCCCCACCAGTGATGGGGGCCGCAAGGTCCGTCAGCCGCTTAATCCGCCTCTGGTACCACCTCCTAGCGAGTCATGAGAGAAGCATTTCTGCCCTAAAGAGAATAAAGACTGAAATAAGATTTACTGTGGAAAAGAAAAACTTAACAGTTTGATGTTGGTGCACACTCAAAATGATGTTACGATGGAAGTTAATTAAAATGATGTCTTTAAGGCAGTGTTTCTCAAACTGTGGGGCGCGCCCCCCTGGGGGGCGCGATAACCTTCAAGGGGGCGCGAGCATATCGAAAATAAAAGGTTAAAAAAAATTAATTTACTGGAATGAAAAAAAAAACAAAATACTTTCTGATATAATAAAAAATACAGATTTACATTGATATGATTTATATATATCATCTGGTGAAAAAAGGTCATCAAAAATAAAAGATTCTACTTTGAACGCTCATTAGCTATCTTTGATCCTATAGCTAAATAAAAAAATATTTTGTTTGCTTTGCTGTAATCCTACGATGAGAGATTTTTTATTACGTTTCTTTTAACTTAAAATATTACTTTTGCTGGCTTTCGAACTTACTGTTATGGTTACCTGCATCCCTTTCTTTTAGGGAAGTTGTAAATTATATAATTCTGTTGCGCTTTTTTTTCACAATGTGAAAGAGTTTTTTGATACATGGATAAGCATATTGAGCACTGAAGGATTAATTGGCCAAGATTTATTTTTTATGAGGATACTGAAACATATAATACAAAAATCGTTAATTCTGTGTGTGTGTGTGGGAAAACTGTTTATTTGTTACCAATGACCTTGACAGAGAATCCTCTAATATGACAGTCTTAATGGGAGCTAAAATGAATTGATAACATGTCTCCTTTTTTGGGAGTGGCAAACGTTTTTTTAGAATCTTAAGGTACTTGTTTATAGACCGAGTTCCCGGCACGACCACTATTTTTCAAAAATATTTTCTTGAACATGCTGCATTTTCCCCTATGAATAACTTAATGGTTTTAATTGTGATGTTGTACGACTGATTATGGTTTATAAATGTAAATGAGCATTGGGCATCTGTGATCTCTCTGAAAGGAAATTGAAGCTGATCAAACAAGGGAAACACTTGCTGAAATAATGCATATTAATCATGTTAGCGAAGGTAAATTTGAGAAAAGCAATAAACATGAAACGAAAGGAAAATTTTCAATAGCTACATTAAGAACTTTATCAAGAAAATATGAAGCCATAACTGTACCGCAAAATGCACTTCACCCTGTCAAAAAGACACAAGCAAGAAAAAGTTCAACAGGATATTTGTCGATCATCAAAGGATATTAAAATTACAAAAACGTGAACAAAATGTGACAGTTTTGCTTGCAAATAGCTTTCCTGTAATGTTAGCAAAAGTGTCTTGTGATTTGTGTCCTTTATTAAGGTCACGCACATTTGGAACAATTTAGTTCAGTTTTATTGGATATTTTCTCAAATTATGAAAGACAAATAGAAAAATCCTTGAAATAGGTAAGTATATTTTCTCTTAGTTAAATTATTCACTGAAATTGTGATTTTTATCTTGTATATTAAAAATAATTATAAAAATAAAGAATTGGGGTGCATCACTCCCCGCGACCATTAACGTTAGTATCGAGTGCACACCTAATCCCGGGCTTTCTCGCTTTAAATATTAAAAAATAACACAATTGTTATTCATTAGAATTTTATATTCTTTTTTTATTACTTAACATTTATTCTAAATGCTAATTCTGCGAGGCTTAAAATTACAGTTCATTCAAAACCGTTTATAGTATGAGTATTCCTTTCAATAAATCATTTTACATTTTTGTATACATTGTCATGCTCAGATCTATATTTTGTCTTCAAAGTAGCCATCGCAGAAAATCCGGATTCACAAAGGTATGCTTTTAAAAATGGTAATAGTATACGAAATGCTTTTGTTTTCAGTGCAGAAAATTCAGCATCCACCTCTATCCAGAATTCAAAGAGTGATTTATTAAAAAATTGCCCTTTAATTTCGTCACTGGATGTGAAATCCATGAAGATCTCTTTTTCGGCAGTTGAGAGCCCTTCTGAAGTATTTTGAAATGGATCCCTAACCCATTCGTAACTTGCTATCAATTTGCCCTCGTCTGTGTACTTGTTGATGCTTTATTATCGTCGAATGCTCGCTGTGATTTAAAAATATATCTATGATTTTGTTTTAATCCACTGCCGTAAATACTTAATACCGTGAATTATAATTAACGCGTGAATTATGAAATGTACAATCAAGAGAGATTCGGTAGCTAATCGATTCGGCCAAGACTGACTAGAATTGTACGAAGTACAGCATTTTTACATGTTTTGTGCAGACGTTTGTTAGGTTGCCTAGACTCACATGTACGTTCGCGAGGATGCCAGATGTAATGGATATGATAAAGAGGAACATAGATTAGGCTATTTTTTAATGACATTTGTACTTTTAGAAATGGATCTTGAAGGAAATAAATCTTTAATTATATATTATTTCTCAATCTGTTTCAATTTAAAAATTATAGAGAGAGAAAAATAAAATAATCAACCTATTACTTAAAAAAAAAAGTAATTTACTTAATATATATTACTTAAGAGTAACATATATAAAAAATTTAATACTTACCTTATTAATACTGAATTAAGAACAAGTTTAATAAGTATTAGCGACTTCTATGGGCTTGTCTTGCAGAGCAAAGTTTTTTAGAAATTGACCCTCTGAGTTCTTTTTCTATATTTAGCTGATATCTTTATCTTGTCTTCTAAGCAGCCACCGCATTTTGCAATATGTTCCAATTTAAAAATCAGAGAAAGGAAAAATAACATAATAATTTTATCCTATTACTTAATTTTTTTTTGCTTAAAAGTAACATATACAAAATTTAATACTTATGTTATTAATTTGTACGGTTTATAATTAAGATCGTGTATTGTAGCTTTAGCGTCAAAGGGCATTATTATTGCATTCAGTAATTTATTAATGTATAAGGGGCGCGATAAAAATTGTGATTGAAAAGGGGGGCGCCAGTATTGAAAGTTTGAGAAACACTGCTTTAAGGATTTTGCAATGATCAAAACTCGAAGAAAACCTTTGTTATAGTAGTGCAACGGCAGCGACTCAACAAAGAAAAAGGATATCTAAAAGTAAAAGATAGTAAAATGATAAGCAATGAAAAGATGATAATTAACAAATTGAAAACACGCGCAGTCCATACTATAATGTTTACTCTATACTGTGACTGCAAACGATTTCATTAATTCACCGTACTAATTTACAAAAGGGTGAGTAGGTGGTCCGTGATGTCATAAGGTAAGAAATGAGTGGCCAAACCATGTCACTATTCTTTCCTTACGGTCACCAGTCCAGGACACGGAGAATCTATCGCGGGGGATGATGTAAAGATTCTCCAACAGCAAAAATAAAAAAAGGGGGAAAAGTAAGAGAGTTAAGGGAAAATGTTTCCCTACCCAAAATTGGCAAGGTGAGAACTGAAGGAAGGATTGCTCTGAAAATAGTGGGGAAGGGAGCAACAATTTGAAGTGCCTAGGGCACCAGGAGGTTAAAAACGACCCTGCTGTTATGTATGTAAAGTGTTCATTCCTCAAGCCCCTGCGGGGGGTGCGTATTCAGATATCGGTTTTTCTTTTTCTCCTTTCCTCTGGGACTCTGGGTATAAGCGATTTATTTCGCTGGCACCCGCATCATCTAATTTTCGTTTCGTATATAAAGTGAAATACCTTTAACGCGAAAACGCTTAAGACGAAATATCGGTTAATACGAAACAGTGCAACAGTCCTGACAAGCTGCTATGTATTTTCATGTATTTTTCCTCCTCTTAACACAGAATAAAAATCGCTTACCATAACAAGATTTCCCTTCTATGAATGAACAAAATACGGAAAATACCAGCTGGATTGGACTGTCCTATTGTATTTTCGAAAGTAGATGATGATAATGTATGTACAGCCCCCATTATAACAAACAAGGATATTTGGATTTTGCTCCAAGCTAAAAAAATATCATTGATGCAAATTCCGATGATGAAAATGAAATGAATAATGCAGCTCCTGTTCCCACATCATCCGAAATGAGGAGCATCATGAAAAGTATGCGTAGTTATTTAGACATATATTTCAATGGTGAAATGAATAAGAAAAATGGACAATATCGAACAATTGGTTGACAATTTGATGCTAAAAAAATGCAAAGAAAAGTGTCAGATTATTTTCCAAAAACTCAGTAAATGTTTTGTTTTATAAAAAATTTTAAAATTTTGTATTAAATTTCTTTACGTTCTTGTGAATGCTTTTGTTTCATTTATTTTTATTCAATATACGCATATATACTTATCTATGTAAATAAAATTAACTTTAATAAACTTAATTTCGCTGATATATGTGTTTGTTTTTTTTTTTTTGCAATATCCTTTAACACAAAAAAGTATTTCAGTCCCTTCAGTTTCGTGTTAAGTGATTTTCACTGTATTTATCCAGCACTAGGTATTAAAGGTTCACCTATGTAACTGTATTGTATTAAAAATGCATTACATGGTTTAATTAAAAAATGTCTTATATATATATATATAATTTCTACTTCTTTTCCCCTTCATACAAAACACAAATACAGTTCTAACCATGAATACAGCAGAATTTTTTCTCTTTTTTTCAAAATAAATCATTGGTATTCAACTTTTGTCGAATCACTGAACCTTTAAAACTGTCTTTCTAGGGAAACCCATCTACAAAAATAAAAAACAAAAAATGAGAATATTATATTAAAGTAATATTTAATAAAATTCAAAGATCAATTTGTTATAGCTACCTTAAGCAAAGGCAATTAAAGAAAAATATTGAATATTTTATTAAAATTGTTTAACTTAATGTTAATGAATTTATTCATTAATAGCATTAATTCGTGCACCAGGTGTCTTTTCAACCCTTGTATTATATTTAGTAATTGTGAAGTATGCGTTTTTTTTTTTTTCAGTTTTACACAAATGTGGAAGTTTAGGTCCATTGAAGCTGACTGCAGTCGCATTTCAGTTACAGTTAATATCTTTCTTTGGGATTTGGAGCAACAAAGGCTATTATCCCGTCGTATTTCATATTCTGCGTTAATTTGTTTTTGTTGCCACATGCGTTGAGAGAAATGTTCCAAACTTAAATAAGTTGCTCAAAATAGCATTAAAGTGTTTATAACTGTGTATGAAACTTCTGTGTCTTCTGCAAATTTTGCCGCTTAAAATTTAGAAGCCGTTCCTGTTTAAATTTAAGTTTTAACGTCGAATCAGTTGATTGTCGATAAGTTGTTAATTCTCCTTCATTGGTAAGCTTTCTGATTTATGCATTCTAGCTTTGTTTTCACAACTGGGAAATATTATTTTACAAGTGTTAGATATGCAAACATTGCACTAGAGCAGGAGTGGGCATTAAGTCGATTGCGGTCGACCCATGAACCGCCTAGACATTATGGGGTGACCGCCTGAGGATTAGCAGATAGTTTGTACATGTATACAGAAATATTCAAGATTGGCTGATAGTAAGCAGACTAAGTCTTCTCCTGATTATAACTATGAGCATTAATTCTAGATGAAAATGTTTTATTTTTGAATGTTTGCAAATTGTTTCGTAACATAAGCATCATTTCATATTATATTCGTGGCTATTAGTATAATATGTTTGTATCTTTCATTTTGCTTTAGACGTGGTCTTAAAAGTCTAAGTTTTTTTAGTTATGTAGGTAAATACATATTCCGTATTTCTTAATAAGTTATAATAAATATTGCAAACTTTTTTCTTAGCCCCCTGGGTAGACCACCATACCTTGAAAAAATAAGAAGTTGCCCGTTCCCTGGAAAAGTGTTCCCATCCCTACACTAGAGAGTATAAAATAATTTTGTGGAACCCTGGACCATAAGCAATAGAATACTTATAATCTAGGTCAGTGATTCTCAACCACTTTGCCGCGGCACTTTTGTGTGCCGCCTAATTCTTAAAGAGTGCCTCCAAATTTTTTAAAAATTATTAATTATACTCTGTGAAAAAAATTTAATAAAATCCACAGAACCGAATCATTCCGCATTTTATAGAAATAATCTAATCTTAACTTATCCTTTCGTGGATAGATGGATATAAAAAAATTTGATTGGGTTCGTCATCCATTTGTGCACAGATATATCTGTACATGAATTAACTTTGTGAATGAAGTGAAAAAAAACTAATTTCGCTCTGTAGTAATCGAGATTTAATTTCAAAACTTCGGAAAAGTCAATTAATTTATTTTGGATTAAAATTAGAGGCGATTATCCCATAATAGCTGAAAAGCTTTAAAAATATTCATAAAATTTCTGCATCTTATTTGCGTCAACTCGGATTTTCATCATTAACAAATATAAAAGTGAAAATAAAGATCGAGATTTTAAAATGTAAATGACGAAATGAAAGTGATATTATCATTTTTACGACAAAATATAAAGGAAATTATCAAAAATCATCAAGATTAAATTTCGTATTAAATGTATTTTTTTCTTCTTATTACCGTTCTCTTTGAAATTACCGTAAAATCCGGCGTATGACACTCCCTTTCAACACAAAAAATGAGATCGAAATTTAAGGGTACGCGTTATATGCTGGGTATAAAAACGATAGCTTTAAAAATAACAAAAGAGATGTACATAAAAAAATTTACTTCTACACATAGAAATACTGTTTATTTAAAAGAAATGGCATGCCTTATGAACTAAAAGAGAGAGTTATAGTTCTACAAGTATACTATTTTTTTCAAAAGTCTGAGATAATACCTCGAATAAATGACTTCAAAACATAACATTTCAAATTTCTTCATAATAAAGGGGGGGGGGTACGCATTGTACGATGAATATGCCTAAAAATAAAAATAAAAATGCTTTTAAAGTATAGGTGTGTGTTATACACCGGATTTTACAGTAATTGCTCTCAATAAATATTTTGCTGTCTTTGTCGTATATATTATTTTATTTAACAATGAAAATTATTATCATAAGCTATTTTACATAGTATGTTACACTTTTGTTTTAAACTTATTTTATTGTTAGTGTGCCGCCAAATTTTGAAATTGTTAAAAGTGTACCACAACGAAAAAAAGAAAAAGATTGAGAATCCCTGATAATGGCAGGAGGTTACTGAAAAAATAGGCTGTCTGGCGCGACGAATTTATTTTTTTAAATTACTCCAGTAGAACGTGGGACCCTCTAAGGGAAACATGGTTTTCGGTACTCTCGTGATTATATAAACTCCATAGAACGTGAATCTATTTTGCACACACACATATATATATATATATATTTACTTTTTCTTTTTGAATTTTTATTGAAGTTATACTTCTTTTGGGGCGTTAGAGAAATGGAATGAGGGTAAATTTTTACGATGCGTGCTGCGCACACCGTCACGGATGTGACACACATCGTCACGGATGCAAAAACGCTTTGTCTAGAAATATACAGAACGGGACAGACTATTCCCGCCTTCGAAATTCTCAGAAAAATATTTCTCTTCACTTCCTTCGAAGTAGGGGACACCCGAGTTTGAACCGGAGACCTCTCGATCTGCAGTCGAATGCTTTAACACTGAGCTATACACCCGCGTGAGCGAACCTTTGCTTTGCGTTCCGCAGGAACGGATAAAAAAAGGATTTGTCTAGAAATATACAGAACGGGACAGATCATTCCCACCTTCCAAAGTTTGCCGAACCCCCATGCTAATGGTTCTATTGTCCCTGTGCGGGGGTGTTTAAAATTATTTAAATCGTGATTATCTCGGTTTTGGCTGGTCCGATTGACTGAAGGTTAGTTTCGTTCAACTCTGCTCGTGACCGCCTTTCGTCCTTGGCCCAGTTTGCCCTGCTAAAGACTTTTAGAAATATTTTAATCTAGTTACGCCAAAGAAGTATAACTTCTTATGTGCGTACATACGTGCACACACACTTTTTTGACTTGTGGAGCCCCTGGATATGCTTGGTGGAACCTCAGGTCTCCGTGAAACACAGTTTGAAAAAGATTGAATTAGAGGTCGTATAGGTGCTGTGAGGAAGGATTGGGGGAGAAAAATGAGAGAAGTCAATCACCAATGTTTTGAAAAAGGGGGAAACAAACACGTTTTTTTATGGAAGTAAATGATACGTGCAGTTGTACACACAATAGATTGTATAAACAACCTGAGATCTTGTCATTTATACAGCACTGGTGTGCCTAAACATTCGCATACATCAGCGCTTTTTTCCCACGATCACCTTACACAAACACAATATGAATTTACTTTTAATTAAGAAAAAATCTGCCTCTTGTGTTCGAAACAGTTGAGCAGTCAGAGAATTTGTAGTCACAACCAACCTTTCTCAGACTAACTTCGCACCGTCGAACCATGACTATTTTGCAAGCATTGATTCCACTACATTTTGTGTTAAAAATAATAAATAAAAATAAATGATTATTTGTTTTTCAAAAGAGTTTCCTGTGTAAGATAAGCCTCTATGTGTGTGTGTGTGTTGTGTGAAACAAAGAATTTTAACATTAAAAAAAGGCTAGAAATTTATATTTAATCCCTTAGTTTAAGGTATCCGACTATCCTAAAAACGTGAATTTTTTCAAAAATTGACAATTTTTTTTTATGATTTTGTTTTATGGTCCATCTTATTCCTTCCTTCTTCAGTGGCACGACAGCCCAGGGTGAGCGTTGGCCTTCTCAAGAAGCCTTTTCCAGGCCAGCCTTCTTCCTGCTAGCGTTCTCCGATTCTTAGTTCTCAAAACTAGTTCTTTTTCTAGGCCATCAATCCATCTGAGATTCGGCCTGCCCTTTCTTCGTGTGGCAATTGGCTGAGCATTGAAGACTTTTTTAGTATCGGGGTCTTCATTCATTCTGATAACGTGACCTGCCCATTTAATTCGCTGTATATTGATGTTGACAACGTCAGATTCCTTTTATGATCGATAGAACTCTAAATTTGATCTTCGTCATGTTCCATTTTCCTGAATTCCTCCAAAATGGATCTTAAATCTTCCTTTCGTAGATACTTATCATATTCTCATCTGTTCGAGACATGGACTAAGTTTCACATGCATAAGTTAATACTGATCTTAAAAGACTTTTATACAATAGAACCTTTGTTTTTCTTTTGAATATAATTTCGAATACCATTAAAACATCTATTAGCCATTGTAATTCTCTCTAGGATTTCAGTTGTACAATCGTTTCTATTGTTAATTTCTGAGCCTAAATAAGTGAAGCTGTCAACACAATTTCAAAACTATACTCTTCAATTTTAAAATGGGAATTGTTAAAACATGATTTAGTGCAAGGAATGTACTTGGTCTTATCCTCATTGATTTTCAGTCCCAACCTAATAATAGTAGTAATAATTTTTTTTCTCTTCTTAATTTTAGCCCCGTTGATGTGGTGTGGTAGTTAGGAGAAGGGAGGGGGGTGCCGGCTCAGGTGTCGTCTACGTCACTTGACCATGGTTCAAAATTACGTGGTCCGTCGCCAAAAACCCTTGTGTAGCTGAACAGTGCGACGCGTTAATATTCAATCAATTTTAATTTTAGCATGTTTTCCTTAAAATCTGTGTAATGGTGTATCCTAGTTTAAAAAAATTAAAATATATAATATAATATTCTGTCTCTCTCATAATAATAACTTATAATCATAATGATACTCAAAATTCAGCACTAAGAAAATAGAAAATTTTGGACTATCGGTGGCAAAATAATTGTTAATCTAAGGGATTAAGTGAGTGATTATTAGCGTCGTACTATATATAAAACAACACGAGGACCGTTAACGACAGACCCCATGGTTTTGAACTATGGTCAAGTGACGAGGACGACACCAGAGTCATCCTCCTCTCCTATCTTCCACATCTCACTAACGGGAGGACTTTCAGTCATGTCAGATTTAACGCGTATCAACTCTACACGGTGTGTCTTCAGTGCTACTAGGGGTCGAACTCATGACACACGGGTCACAAGTCCGTCACTCTGACCGCTAGGGTACTGAGGCTACAGTTAAGGGGTTAATTACTCTCAAAATTTAATTGTAGTAAATAAACAAATGAAAAGAAAAACGAAACTCTTGCGAATCAAATGTGGTTGCGGTAGCCTATTGGTGAAATAGAAAATATAAGGAACAGGAACATTTGGGGAGTTGGAATAGAAAACATAACTCTGTCTGACTTAAGGCTCCATCAGAGTGACTGGGACATACTTTTCTATTGCTCTAGAAGTAAATAGGATTAAAAAAAATTAATTAATCAGAAATTTAGAAAATATTAATCTGTAATGCAGTGAGCTAAAAATTATTAAAAAGTGCCTATAAAAAGCTAAAAAATAGCTTAGAAGATGATATTTGGATAGTGGGCGGGATGTAGCCCAGACAATCCGAGTACAACAAATATGAAGTAGGATTAGAACAAATTTTGAAGTAATTGAGAGAGCTCGAGAGCAAGCAGTGGCCGCGGTAGCCTAGAGGTCTGGTTGATTGAATATTAACGTCGCTCTGTTCAGCTACACGAGGGCTTTTGGCTACGGACCACGTAATTTTGAACCATGGTCAAGTGACGTGGACGACACCTGAGCTGGCACCCCCTCTCCTAACTACCACACCACACCAAAAGGAGGACGTTTCAGCTCTCGACAGATTTAACGTGTATCGCTGCCCTACACGGCGGGTCTTTAGTGGTACTGGGCTCGAACTCGTGACAAAGCCTAGAGGTTAAGGTATCGCATCATGGTCGGCATGTCATGAGTCCAAGCCCAGTATCACTAAAGACCCACCGTGTAGGGGAGAGATGCACGTTAAATCGGTCGAGAGCTCCAACGTTCTCTCGTTGGTGTGGAGAGGGTGGTGCCAGCTCAGGTGTCGTCCTCGTCACTTGACCATAGCTCAAAATGACGAGGTCCATCGCCAAAACCCCTCGTGTAGCTGAACCGTGCGACGTTAATATTCACTCACTCACCCGCCGATCTAAGAAAAGGAAATTTTCATGACCGCTTCTGACGACCAATAAGATTGCTTGCTCTCGAGTGAGTGAATATTAACGTCGCACGGTTCAGCTACAAGAAGGCTTTTGGCGGCGGACCTCGTCATTTTGAACCATGGTCAAATGACAAGGATGACACCTGAGCTGCCACCCCACTCCTAACTACCACACCACACCAAAAGGAGGACGTTTGAGCTCTCGACCGATTTAACGTGCATCTCTCCCCTACACGGTGGGTCTTTAGTGATACTGGGCTTGGACTCATGACATGCCGACCATGATCCGATACCTTAACCATTGGGCTACCGCAGCCCCCCAGGCTTGTTTAAAGACAGGACTGCATTCCTTCACTGCTGTGTCCATCCCATGTGACTAAGAAATGGTTAAGGTCAGCTTTCAGTGGTGTGCTTTTGCTGCGGAAAGGAGCCAGTTCTTGCAAGTATAATTTCAAACACATGCCAATCAGTTCAAACCTATTTGAGGTAAGTTGTAAATCTTTTTTAATATTCTAGACGATGCTTGTGATTTTTCTTAAATGTGCAATTTTTAATGTATTGAAGAAAATGAAGATACGTATTAACCACATTGTATTAGCTGTTATATGTATTTCTGAGTACTTTTATAATTCTATTTCCATATGATGAACAGTGAGGTGTTTCTTATACAACAGCCACGAATCACTTTATTTATAGTATTTTACTAAAGATAGAAAATAAAAATTTAAGCATGAGGCTTTATTTACATAGTTAAGTTTATAATAGCTATAAAAATTTTGCAGTAAATTTAATTCTAAAATTAAAAAGGAAATAGAGTATTTGACAAATTTTTTTAAAATGTGTGAATAAATGAGTCTTTCACACATACATAAAAAACAAGTCACCTAATTACATAGGAGAAAGTAAGCTAACATTTTAAAATATCACTTGCGTGTACAAATTCAATCCGATATAAGTACGAATTCATTCACCTTTAAACACTGGCGTAGCTAGTTCTGAGTGGGCCCTGTATCAATATTTCTTCGGGGCCCTTTTTTAGACATAAAACCCTGTCAGTGGGACTGTGGTTACACATATTGGGGCCCCTGTAGCTCGGGGGCTCCGTATCATTGATACGGCTGATACGGCGGTAGCTACGCCACTGCCTTTAAAATGTACATTAATATTACAAATAAATTTATATTATATAAAAACATAAATTTTCTTTTATTTATAAGTGTCTTTATATCTTACATAAAAGGATAAAACTCGAAATATACGATTCATTTTCAAACTATTATTAATTACAGCAAATGGATTATTGAAAGCTTATGTAACAATTTTTTTTTTATTTGTAATTAAGTTCCTCATTTACTAAGCTGAAATATATATTTCTTCTACAAAATTAAATCCATTAAAAATGTTTTGATTAACGTGGATGAGAAAAGAGAACCGATTGTTATTTTTACAGTGAAAATTAAATACGCAAGGGAATTTAATTATTAAGACATGGAAGAAAAAGCTGCCTGAAAAACAATCTCCCAAATGGGGACAAAACTTTTGTTTCAATGAACCACAAGGGGCTACAGACAAACGCTATAACGCCAAACCAGGCAACCCAGAATAATGTCGACATTGCACATCTACCAATGACAAACGACCTCTTTTCCTTCGACCATGCCGAAGAGTAACGCCCGAGGTGAGAGCAACTCAAAAAGTGCTCTTTTTTTTTAACGTATTTAACGTTCTGGTCTTAACAGGTGGCTTGAAAAATCGAATTCACTAGAAAGCTCGAAGTTCTTGAGAGGTAGGGAAAATCTCACTTCGGAAAAAATGGTGTATACTGGTGAGCTAAGCTCTCCATTCATATAAATTATGGCAAGAAGTTGAAAGATTAATTGTGCTTTTTTAAAACTTGCCTTCTTCCCTTATATATATATTTGTATTCCTGATGTATATAATTTTTTTCGTCTTAATAGCAATAATTTATAAATTTTGATATTGATAGAAACATTTTTTTACCACCTACTTAAAAAAAAGCTCTGAGAAAATCTCCAATTACAACTAAGTAATATAGGAGCAGCTCAAAGACGCTTCTTAAAAAAAATGCATCAACCAAAATACTTATTACAAATGTCAATAAATATAGCAATTTTAGTGTGTATTTTTATTTTTGAAAGTTCTTATTTTACAATGATTTAGAGCACACTGAAATTGGAAATTCTTGAACTACAATAGAATAATTGGTTGATTTCAAAAAGTAAAATAGTTTTTTGGTAAAATTATTTATACTTTTACATATACTGTTTAAAAAAATAAGCTATATTAAAATTATTAATATAGCTTAGTTCTGTATGTGTCATCATCCTTTTTAGAAGTTATTATTAATAAAAAAATTTGATCGTTTTATTACTAAGATATGTCTTAGGTCGTGCATTATTTTGTGTTATTCTTGAAATTTAATTTTATGTAGTAAATCTTTTAATTATGAAAAAAGAATGTGTATTTAGGTTTTAGACCAGGGAAGAGCAACTTGTTTTGCCTCGCAGGCCACATCGTTGGAACGAAGGATATTAGAGGGCTGCATCTTGTTAAAATGATTGCATTCATTATATATCAAACGTGTTAAGTAAAATTGTGGCAGTTTTATTGAATTTATTTACTGTGCTAATTGTAAATTATCAATAGCTGCATGCACATTTAATTTTCAAATTAATTTAATGAGACAAATGTGCCCTACCATATTTTTCTACATTTTTTTTAAAATCAGCATTGAGATTGCTTGTTTAAATTTTCATGACTTCCTGTAAGTTTGTCATCTTGTTGTATTTGCATCTATGTTTGCTCTTGTTGATCTTCATGCATGAAAAACTTTTCTCAGAAATATGTCTACATGGAAATTTTTCTGACAAAAATTTGTAAAAGTCAATGTCATAGCATTAAACATTTCCTTCACACTGTGATATGATTGCAAGTCAATAAGTTCAAGCTGTAGCTCCTCAGGTGCTGTATCAATATATGCAGCAATAGGATAACAGAGCTAATTCAATTTAGGTTAAATTTTCTTACAATCTTGAAATCTTCTTGTGACCTTGTCCTCCAAACCTGTCCTCTTTTTCCTAATATAGAAATTCTGTTTTCCTGATGCAAGACGAATCTTGGATCATTCATGGTGGAGAAATCTCGGTTCAAAGTGGATTTTCTGAATATCTTGATGGGTTGTTATTTGCCAACCCTGCTCTGACCCTTTATCTCACTTTTCTGTTATCTTTTATTTTCTTTTAACATTTTATCTTATAAATTTGCATAACTGGATTTTTTAAAAAGTAATTGAGATTTTCTCACATGATTTACATGCTGAAATAATTGTTCTTTCATTGCCAAGTTTAATTAACCATAATCTGTATTCATCAAGAAAAAAATATTAAGGTTGTATTACTGATGCACTTCATAATTTTAAATTCACATTATCTATATTAAAACGTTCAACACAATTTGGTATTATATTATTTATTATAAATTATTTTAAGTTGTTGAAATCATTTGATTCTAACTCCGTAATTTAACTGCATGTAAGGTGCATTTAATATTTTGTATTGTTTTACATAACTAATATTTTAGAGCTGATATTTGAGGATATAATTCAAAATACATTGTGGTAAATATTTTTGAGTTCTAGAAATTATTCTTTGAGTTATATCACTAGTAGAATAATGAGTCTTAATTATTATTTGAAGATATTCTGTGCTAATAGGAAGGGAAAACAGTTATGGAAGTGTCTACAAGTTTGATAAGGTACTGATCTTGAAAATTCTTTAATTTTAAGAGGAATGTTATTCAAACAATTCAAAGCATTGCATATAATGCTGATTATTAATGAACATTTTGAAGAGAACAATTTGAAGAAAAATTAGTGGGGAGGAATACTTTTAGTGTGAATGCTTCTTCTCATAGCAAAATATTGTTTGATGATTGTGTTATGGAATAAATAGTTAATTTGTTTTATAATTTAATTATGAACAAGTAGATGTATTTGCATCAGTCATTATCATTCAGTTATTACCATTATAATCAGTTATTGCTTTGAAGTAGCTCATAACATTAATTTAATGACTTAACACTTTTGCGATGGGTGTGTCATATAAACACCAATCTTGAACTCCCTTATTGAGTGGTAGGTCATTCAACATACCTTTCCATGGGGAAAGTGCACTGCTATTGCATTATCTGAGATTACACGGTATTTCATGTCCCTAAGCCTAACTTTCCAAAAAAGACTAAAGATAAATGTTTAGGTCAATTATTTAAAAAAGTATTCATGAAATTATAGCTACACTTAATATAGTCTTAAACACAAATTATGAAGATTTTCTGAAAATATTTTCATTAAAATCTACTTGCAAAGTAAAACTTAACTACCTTGAACTAAAAACAAAACTTTTCTATAAGAGAAATCTTTTAATCAAAATTTTTATGCTAAAAATGTCCAATACCAATGCTATACAAATAATTCAGAAAGAAAACAGTGTGTGATATTCGTTAAAGAAAAGGTAAACTCGTCCCAGATTGCATTGTTCACAAGAGTAAAATATCTCTCTTTGTTGACTTCTTACTGTTTGTGCACACATCTTCATTTCCTCCCTCCTTCATTCACATTTAGTTGAGGAAAATGCCTTGCACGAAGCCTTAGCCATTGTAATACCAGGGCAAAAAAAAAAAAAATGACTGTCTACTAAGATAGACAAAAACTGAATCAAAGTGGGAATTCCTAAAACCAGAGTGAAATGTTTATATCCCTAAAGAAAAAAAGGCAAAATAAAAAAACCTTATTCGAAGAATCTGAAGTCACCCAATGTTTTATATCACATGCAGCTATAGCTGTATGTCAGCTGAGTTTTGTTTACTTAATATCTCTCGCTGTCCCACAAATTTAAACAAAATACCAAAACCAAAAAGAACTTTACATATCCGAGATCAAAACCCTAGAGATTCAACTAAATTAAATGTAGTGGACATGTTGCCCCATAATACCAATTAAATGTGCACATTCGACTATACAAGTATGACACACCTGTCCTTTAGAACAGTATGAACAGTGATCCACCAGTGTATTACCCAAATGTCGTTGACATTTGAGATCAATGCATATATGACACACCTGTCTAAAATGTCTTCCGTTGATCTGTGCATTGTTACAAAAAGGTTAAAGCTAGAAAACTAATTTTAATATGAACCTCCCCCCAAAAAAGATTTATGAACTATTGTGGGATTGCTACACGTCTGGGTAGGTGAAGTTTCAATACTCCCATACAAGGAATGCTTTGGAAATTCGAAAGATGTGATGACTGCACAAATGGGTACTTACGTAAGTACCCATAAATGTTTATTTTAAAGATAGAATTTGTGACCATTTTCCTGAAGATTATAAACTCTGTTGTAACTAGGTCATTTGTTTATATAACATTAATAAATTCAGTGAAATGAGGTTTTAGCTTGAAAAAGGAAACAAGATGCTTCATTTGCAGTCAGACACCTCAGTGCTAAATTCTAATTATAATATTTGAATGTGGGTAAACAGCTATTACAATTTTCTGATATTTTTTAACAAGTGAAATTGAAAACACCTTTTCTTTGCCTTATAAAATACAGTAATTGTTTTTAAAAAGATTGGTTAGAATTTTTCTGTATAATTACCAATTTTTCTAATGTGTTTTAGAAATTAGATTGTTGTGAAAGAAATCCTAGCATTTTTTTTTTTTTTTTTTTTAAACTATGAAATGATCCCTCTCCTCATCTTTTTGTAATTTATTTCTTTAGATGAATTTCAGAAAGCTTTTTTTTTTTTTCTACCTCATCACCAAATAAATTTATGAAATTCTTTGATAATTTAGGGTACTAAATCCTTCTAAAACCTTCTTGGCCTCTTATAGGCATGCTTCAAGAAGGTCCCTCCATAGGCATGCAGAATGTGAGATGCTTCACCTCATATATACATTTGATGAGGATTTAATCATTTTAATGGTGTGAGTTTTGTTAAAATGTAGCATTATAGCTAAAATATTGACATAAAGTACAGTGTTACTGAAATTCCTAATTTTTGTATTATCTATAGCATTAACTACTGATCAAAGTAATGGATTGTCACTGAAGTAATATAATAGATAGGTAATTCTGTTTTTGTAGCTCTCAAACGTTCAATGTCTGTTAGGGATCAGATGATACAAAACATAAGAATACCATGCATTAAAAAGGAAGGGGAAAAACAGGAATGTGGCTCAATAAAGTAAAAAAAAAAAATAGGTCCATGTATGAGTTGGTATATTGAAAAATTAAAAAGGAATAGGAAAATTGAAACCTCTTTTTTGGTAAACATCTCAATGAACAAATCTAATTATGTGTATAAAAAATATACTTAGTGCTGAAAACATTTTTTAATAAATTATTTTGCCACAAACATGACTCCATTAGGTACATTAGGCTCTGATGTTATCCTCATTGTAATATAATGTTTATGATATAATCAGAAATTTCAATTCAAATAAAAAACACTTCACAAAAGAAGTGGTTAGTTATCACTGTCACAACTACCTGCTTACATTTTGAGATCCTTTGTTGCAGTCTTCACAAACCATCTTACAATGTGCAAATGGGTTCTTTTTTTGCATTTTTCACAAGAAAATTTTGATATAGTCTTCTTTTTTTAAATTTATTTCCTGACAAGGGGAACAGTGCTTCCTACTCTAAGTTCTTGGTTTTGTTTCTCTTGGTTCTTCAACGAACAGCGTATTTATTGTACATCAGATATTTCTTCAATTCTGTCATAGTGAAAGAGGCATGCAAATGTTACTATTAGGCCATCTTCTCACAGCATTTCTCAGGTGCATCTAAATTTCCAGCAAAAAAAATCGTCTTAAACAAGTTTCAAAAATATTTCCTTAAACTCCCCCGCCAAAAAAAAAAGTCCCTAAGGAATTTGGATACAGGGCCCACTCAGTACTAGCTACGCCAGTGAATCATAAGTAATTATGTGCCTAATTTCGAATAATTTTGTGTTTTTTAGGGCATTAGAATTATGTGTGTGTATATATAATATATACTAGCTGACCCGGCCACGTGTTGCTGTGGCTTTGTTTTAATACGTTGATTTAATATTATTCTAAGCCATTCAATGCAGTCAAATTAATCTTCGTTTACAATTTCGAAGAGTTGAAATTAATCACACACACACAAAACAATAGAATGTTTTTGAGGTTATAACTTTAGACTCGTTTTGTTGGAAAGTGAACTTGAATGACGTGTTTTTTAAAGCCCAGCATTATTACGCACGGTTTTTTAACGCTCGTAACAATACTACTGAATCATTTGGTTTAATGAGTCATGTATCGGAGAAATTTGTGCAGTGAGCAACGCTTGACGGAGTTTTTTTTAGATATTTAAATAATTTTGAATCTATAAAGTATTTATAACCTATTTCAGCTACTATAAACCTATTGTTTCCTTCTTAGAATACAATTAATTCACAAATATGATTGTATATTTCGCAAAAAATATTACTTTATGAGTACAGACATATGAATAAATAATTTTATATGACAATACTAATATCCCCTTTTTTTAATTCACTGAACTAATCCCTAAAGTAACATAAAAAAAAATTGAAGTTATTACTTCTATCGCGTGATCATAAGCACACACACTTTTTTAAAATTTTGTATTTTAATCATCTCCTATTTGAGTATAAGAGTTTTTGATTCCTGACTCGAAAAAGTTATTTCTCGACTTTATACAGATTAGGAAATACTGTGTCATTTACCTCCCGCTGCAAAAGGTGTTTTCAGTTTCCAAAAAAATGTAACGCTGTAGAAAATGTCACAGTTTTAATGAGTTTGATTATAAATTTCTGCATCAGAATCGCGCTATTCATTGGCTCCAGCAAGTCAACCATTTCCTCCACTTGAGTTGCATGGATAGGCAGTCCATCATCAAAAGTAACATAATCGTTAGAATCTTAAAATATCCCCTGTGTGCGTTGTGGAGTGGGATGAGATAAGGAAGGATTTTCTCCTGTCCTATTCAAAATTCACACAATAGATTATACTCATGACTCATCTGCACCTGTAAAGTCTAATAATGGTCTTCATCCCGTCGAAATAGCTGCTTATAAGAAAATTCTTCTATTCCGGTAAAAAGGATATGTCATTAGAAAAAAATCCTGTTTTTCTATACAAACTAAGAAAAAAAAATTCTTTCAGTCGATGAAATAATTCGTTGATTCGAGTTTATTACTCGTTAAATAGGGGGTTTTACCTCCATTTCAATCGGATAAAAATTTAAGTCGTGAAATTCGTTAGATAGGGGTTCGGTAAATCGGGGTCCGACTGTATAATGATCAATGTAAGTATAGTGGATTATAATCAGTTTTTTTAATTACCAAAATTTTTTTAATTTGCAGGAAATGTGTAATGAGTTAACAGATATTAATGTACAAAATTAATTGAAATGATCTTGAACCGTTTCTGAGATATTCAAATTTATGATTTTAACTGTACCAAATAATTAATACGTTTCAAAATGCTCCATACGAAACCAGATTCAGTTTACACTATCAATATTCCCCCATAATGTTCATTTTATACATATGAAAAAAACCTGATTAAGTTTTATTTTTATTTCTTTTTTTAAAAAAATTACAAAATTATGTTGAAATCTTTTCGTAAAAACTAATTAAAATCTTTATATTCTATTGTTTTTACTATTTTTCCTACCCTTAAATGTAAAAACATTAACTGATATTTATTTATACATCTAAGGAGAACGTTTGTGCAAATTTTCACTGCAATTGGGAAAAATTTATTTCGCGTGGAACATTTTTAAAGTTATTGAAGCGACAGAAAAATTAAAAATTCACTTATATGAAGATTTTTATGTCCATGATGTTTTAAGTCTTCAACCACATTTGATAAAAGCAATTATTGCTATAATTAAGGGACACTATTACTTTCAAGTTGTAAACTGATTTTCTTTGTGTTCTTATAGTAAACATATCTAATTTCAATAATAAAGAAATTTTCAGTAGAAAAAGAATGATTGATATTTTGATGTAATCATCTGAAATGATTGAAAATGCAATTTAAAGTCATGCAAACTCTAGAGCTTTATATACTACATCAGGGGCGGCTCTAGGGCCAGACAAACCGGACGCATTTCTGGGGCGGCATTTGGACCGAATTTGAAAAATACTTTTTTTACGAAAAAATTCGGATGAAATTATTTTCTAAAATATTATTATTTACATATTAGACCCGTGTAACATAATTATTTTGTTTTAGACTGAATTGAAAAGTCGGCTATTGCTAGTAAAATTTGTAACGATTATACTCAAAAAAAATTGTATTACGTGGCGATTTGACTCTGCAAGTGCATGGGCACCCGACATCGGGATACACAAGTAGACATGCTTATCTTGACAAGATTTTCACTGCACTGATGTTAAGGGGGTTCCGGGAAATCCGTCAGATTTCAGTACTTTTTGTATTCCCGGGGGAATGGCACGGGGCTTAAATAATCCATGAAGTAGCTATTTTTTACTAGACTAGGGATTTCAACCTCGGCTGTAAATTTTAGCTGCCCCTGCTGAGGCAATTTACGATCGTTCACTCGAAACTTCCTAGACAGAGGAATTTTCACTCCCCCATCTGTGGGGTAAGCGTGCAATAAGAGAAAAGTAACACCCACGAAGAGTCGAGAATTTTTTCAGCTTGTCGTGGGAAAGAGTAAAACCTTGCACAATTTTTTGTCAAATCAGTTTATGTGGATAGCTTACCGTAAAATCTTTGAAGGTGCATTTTTTAGTTTTTAGGTATATATTCGCCGTATAACGCTCACCCCCTTTTTTACGAAGGAACTTGAAAGGGATACAATGCTATTATGTTTTGAAAACGTTTATTCTAGGTATTATCTTAGGTTTTTGATAAAATAGTATACTTCTAGAACTACAACTCTTTATTTTCGTTAAGTATGTCATTTCTTTTAAATAAGCAGTATTCCGATCTAAGTAGAAGTCTAATTTTTTTTATTATTATCGTCATCTTTTTTTATATATCCGGCGTGTAACGCTCACCTATAATTTCATTCTTGTTCTTTGTGTTAAAAGTGCGCGTTACATGCCGGATTTTATGTGTGGTATAAGTATTAATACTTAAATATATATATATATATATATTATTTTTAAAAAACTTTCGGTTACTTGTCTTTAATATGAGCTATTTCATTGAATTAGTAATTTGAAGAAGGGAATGAACCACCAAACTGTTTTAGGGAGATTATTTCTAAGCAATCTCGCAACTTTTTTTATTCATTATTTTTCTTAACCAAACTTTCGTGTCAGATTCTTAGATTAATATTTATTTATATTTATGCAACATTAATACAGCAACTCCGTAAACAAGAAATCGGTTATACAAGTAAAATCTCTTCAATATAATAATTAATATTTTTAACGTACGTAATTGTTACTTCAACAGCAAATAAATTTTCAAGTATTTATATAGTATATTAATATTTATCTCTTAGTAGCAACATTAGAGGAATAACTGATTCATTCTTCAAATGATTAAATTTCAAACTCATGTGAGTCAGAAAAAAAACATTAATTTTTGATGTAATTTTTTTCCCCCGAGATTTTTAATTGTAACATTTTTTCTATGTCGCTAACAATTCTTGCCTTTAGTCCTAAAAGAGATCAATTTCATTAAAAAAAAATTATAACTTTTAATTTGGGGAAGATTTTTCCTCTATGATAAAGTTGAAAATAAAAAAAAAATCAAGGTGGTAACAGCATCTGCTAAATAACGATAGTGTGTGACATATTTATTTATTATTAACTAAGTAAATTCTTTTGTATTCGAATTAGTAATAATTTCTTTCTTCAGAATAATTATTTATTCTTTCGAACTACTTTTTTCTACAGATTTTGTTACTAACTACATTTGAAAATTATATACTGAAACATTTGGGAGATTTCATTGAAGTTCAAAGGTAGAATTTAAAATTTCTTTATGCCTCACAAAATTGTACTTTTGCAGGGAGCATGGATGAAAATACATTTGATACACTATTTATTATTTTAAACCGTTTTCAATTTTATTGTTTCATGACGTTCATTTTTACTTTTTAATACATATACAAACTTTTAAAAATCTGAAAATTTATTAGTCGAAGCTAAATCGAAAATTGAAGAAAAAAACGGTGTATTTTTCTGCATTTTATATAATAATTATTGATATTATTTAAAAATAACATGTTTTTAAATTATTTAAAGTTTTGATGTATTTCCGGGAAGGGAAAAAACCGGGAAATCAGAAACATTAATTACTACGTTAAGGGTGACAAATATGCACAAAACAGAGAGAGAATATTTCGCTTAGAGCAGCGTTCGGCAAATTGCAGTTCTTCAGAATTCTGCTGTTACATACAGTTAAAAATTATGTCTGCTAAAAATAGTTATTGTTTACCTTTTAAAAATTTATAAACATCTCTTGGAAAAAAAAAACTCGTATTTACATGCATATTTAAATATTTGACTGGCTTACCGACAGAATTTATTGTTGAATGTGTATTTGATTTAATTCTCTCTCTCTTTTGTAATTTCCAGTTATATATTTGTATTTAGTATTGTGATTCTGGTATTTCATTTAATGTTTCTTATTTTCTACTGTGTACGTTAAATGTCAGTTTTATGTTGAACCTTGAAGGGTTCAAAGCCGCAGCATATGTTAAATCATGAAATTTGATATAAGTTAACCAAAGTTATATAGTTAAGAGAAATGGATTAAAAAACTTTATTTTTAGATTAAATCGAAATAATATTGTTGACGAGAAATTTTTTTTCATAACAGATCTTCTATTTTCGGAACGAGACATTGCTCACCCTTCATTACTGTTCCCAGAATTAAAAAAAAAATTGTGGTTCATTTGTCTTGTTTATTGTACGTTTTGATTCCGTTTTTCTGAATCATCATGTTGAATCAATATAACAGATGTGGGGTTTCAGATTTTTTTTCTCTTTTTTCATACATCAAGAGAAATTTAGTAATACTATTTGGTAATTATATTCTTATAAATATAATTGTGTTATTGCTGATTGAAGTATTGAAAAGGCATTTTGTAACAATTCTTTCGGAATATTTAAAGTTTGTGAATTAGGTCAGTAATAAGTGAGCTATATTTCAATGTTTCCTTCTTTGATGTAAAGAGAGATAGTAATATTTGTAATATTATTTTAATATATAAATATATTTCCAAATGAGATTACATATGATTATAGTTAAATGTTATGAAAAATATTTCGAAATGACAGTTTTTTGAGGAAGCTAAAAGAATTTTATTTGATTGAGAAATATAATGTATTTTTTATTTTTATTTTAAATATTGTAGTCTGTTTCTTGATTATTTTTTATTAGAGTTAATTTTAGTGATTATAAAGAGATTATTAATTTCTAGAGATTATATTAATAAGATTAATGGAAAGTATTTTTTCTGTGGGAGTTGTATAAGAACATTTTTCTTAGTTTAAAAATTATGTAAATCCATTCTATATTTTGTGCGTGCTCTATACAAATGTATATGTGGGCTTGTTGAAAATATAAGTTAAAATGATTTCCTAATTTTAATACTGAAAAATATAACTTTGTTAGGATATCCTACTCTCTATATAGCTATCAATTCTAAACATATTAAACATAAATAAATACAGTGTTCAAACGAAAGCAAATTAAGGGCTTTTTATTCTTTGTTTTAAATTTACGATAAGATTTTAGAAAATATCAAACACATTGATTTTTAATTAAAATGCGACAATTTTTGATGAATTCATATTTTTGTATGAAAGCAAAACACTCTAACTTAATTATCTTTATACTTCCCTTACATTTACTTCCCTTACTTAAGTATATATTTTTAAAATATTAGAATGTTTGAGGGAAGACAATAAACTATCTGGTACGTATACAAAAGAAAGCGACTCGAAAAACAAGTCCACATTAAAAAACAAGCTGGAAGTTTACTAAATACAAAAGATTACGATCTACCATCCGCTATGGAACTCTTAAGAAATTGTAAAGATTTTTTTTAATGATCTTCGATCGGAAGGGGCTTTTACTGAAATGCTCTGTGATGCAAAAGAACTGGCCTACGAGACTGATATCCCTGCTAATTTTGAGGTCACGCAGCCACGTCACAGAGTTCGCCGCAAAAATGTTAATTTTGATTGCGAAGCACGAGATGATCCGGTGGAAGATCCTAAAAATTAAAATTCAAGATACAGTTTTATTTTTTTACAATTGACCAAGCAATTGATGCCTTGGAATGCAGATTTAATTTAATGAGTACCCATAGTAATTTTTTTCAATTTTTATATAGTATATATGATTTAAAAATACCCCTAAACATTCAATAATTAAAAACTAAAAATTTAGAAATGATGTTGACAGATGGAGAATCAGTAGATATAAATGCGCTTGATCTAGTAGATGAGATAATGTTATTTTCAGCATTAGTAGGCAAAAAAGAAAGCCCAATAGAAGTTTTAAAATTTATTCCAGTTTTAGATTTAGCGCCCCAAATCTTGCCATCGAATTAAGAATTTTACTTTCTTTTCAATATAGTGTAGCAAACGGAGGGAGGAGTTTCTCAATTCAAAATTTCTTACGGTCTACAATTCTTCAAGATAGGTTAAATGATTTATCTATATTGGCTATCGAACTTAAAATAGCTGAACAAATTGATTTGAAAGAATTAATCAGAAGTTTTCAGAGTTAAAAGTCAGAAAAAAAACACTCCTAATTTTTTGTTTGTTTTGTTATTTGTTTTAATTTGTAATAAATATTTACACGTATACTGTTATGTTGCTTTTTCTTTGCAAGAACTATTCAAGTTTTATAGGTGTGTATTTATGAACTATTAGTATGTTTTTAAAAATATTTTTTATACGTTGTGGAGAGGAGCGGCATTTTTCATTTTTGTCCGGGGTGGCAAAACTGCTAGAGCCGGCCCTGACTACATACCGTGGGCCTAATTATCAGAATGCGTAACTCCTTCTGGGATGCTAATTTGATATAGGAGTACGACGCGTCTTGTTTATGTTCGCCAAGATAGGCGATAACATTACAATATGGTTACCTTGATATTTTTATCGTGTGGTAATGTGGTTGCTATGGGGATAACGTATATTAGAGTTAATTTTTATTGATTTTTTTTCGCATCAACCCAATTAATTTCAGACCATTTTAATTCGAATCTTCGATTAATTCAGATTCGAAATTCGAATTTTTTTTTTGTTTTTTTTGCCGAGTGCTATTTGGCGCGATTCCTTAATCGTGCCAAACAACGCTTGGCGCGTAGCACTCCTATATCAAATTTAGTTCCTTTGTGGAGTTACGCATCCTAATAACTAGGCCGACGATATCTAAATGTAAAATTATAGACCCCTCATCCTTGACCGTTCAGAAATTTTAATTACAAACCTATTGGAACTATAATAAGAGGTAGGCCTAAATTAATATGGGCTGATTTTGTTGAGGACGATAAAACTTTAAAATCGTCCTCAACAAACACTTTTTAATTAGTTACTCTTAAAACTTTAAGAGTGACTAATTAAAAAGTATTGCTAAGCAGAGAGAAGAAATGGAGGAAGGCTTTTTAGAAGACTTTGGCTCACCCAGGGCTGTTGTGTCCATAGAAAAAATGTAAAATAATATAAACGATAAAATGTCTGCTTGATCACAGCATAACTAATATGAATAACTCACCATTATAAGAGTACTGTGATTTCGAACTGTACGAGGAGGGACCCAAAAATAACTGGAATCGAACTATTGCCCATGCATATTTTGTAGTTATGAATTGTGCTATTAGGTGGTGTTACTTCGGAGTTTTTCGGGACCGTTAGTGAGCTGGCATCAGTCTGAGTTGAGAAGATTGCTTGTGGTGCTCTGTTGTGTGCGTTCCTGTTTCAACCCTTTGGCGATTAGTGAGAGGGCCATCTACAAAAAAACAAAGATTATGTATGATACTGTGGAAACAAAAGGAGTCCGACGGAGCCAAATCGGTTGGTAGGGTGGATGAGGCACACAAACACAATGTTGTTTTGTCAAAAACTGTCAAATCAACAAAGCTGTCTGGGTTGGAGCATTGTCGCGAACGTGCTCTATGACACTTTCGTTTTTTCAGAAATTTCGACGATCTTCATCATTTGCACATTTGATTTTGGCAGTGTTTTCGTCATTTCTTCCTGTCGAAGGATGCCCTGGGCGTGGAATGTCTTCAGTTGACATGATGCCAGATTTGAATTAAAAAAACCTTTTGTAGACCTGTGATTTTCCCAATGCTTTGCTATTAAAGGTTTGTCAAAGCTTCCCAATGGTTTCGGCTGCAGTTTTCCGAACAGAAAGCAAAATTTCACACACAATCTTTGTTCTTTGTGGTCGGCCATCTCACTAATCGCCAAAGGGTGGACACATGAACGTACACAACAGAGCACCACAAGCAATTCACTTAACTCAGATTGACGCCAGCTTACTAATGGTCGCGAGAAACCCTCAACTAATAGCACAACTCACAACTATAAAATATGTTCGTGCAACAGTTCGATTCTAGTTATTTTTAGGTCCCTCCGCCTTCGTATATATCCGTATAAATAAATATAAAAGCAGGCAACTCAAAAATTTTCCTGCCCATAACTTAGGTCATTTTTTCCCTTATGTTTATTGACATTTTTTTATATTAGTGTATTTTTTTTATATTGTTGACAGGATGTAAACAAAGAGGCGAGGTCAAACAGGTGTTCGAATTGAAAAGTGCATAACTTTCATAAGAATGCTCGGAATTGAAAAATTCTTTTTAGATTCAGTACCAGTGGTTTCAAAAGTTTTGCTTATAAGCTCAAAGGGGAAAATCAAAAATTTCATCGATTTTTACCAGTTTGAAAGTCCACTGTACTCTTAATATGACAAAATTAACTGTGCCAAAGTTCTAGTTCTTCGAATGTTGTCAAATTAGATTTTTCCATGTGGATGTTAGGATATTCTGGTTTAAAATAATATAACCCATTAACCTTTTGAGCATAAAACAGTTTTCTTCCACCCTTACTGAAAATTTCAATTTTCCCTTTCCTCCCACAAAAGTATCACCATTTGTACCTAAAGCTAGACCTAACCTTAAATTCCTCCTTAACTTACTAGAGTACTTGATATTATGTAAAGTTATATTATTTTTATCATGATTACTATTAAAGTAAAATTTTTTGATTCCAACTCCTTCAACAGGGGTAGTTATTTCACCTACGGCAAATGATATAGTTGTATTATTAGAGAGCTAGTTCATATGAAATAAACACAATTTCTTTTGATTATAAAAATGTGTTGAAACTGCAGCAACAAAACCCATATATAATCATCAGTAGTTATATTTATGTTCAAAGTTAAAGTCACAAACATGTTTTCATCATAATTTTTAATTAGCCTCCAGTAAAACTGATAGAATTTGTATTTTATATATTTTGAAGGACTGGTAGTACATTATCAACCTTAGCTTAGAAAAAGATGTTGTTTAGCATTAGTTTTGCAGAACTACTGGATTAAGACCGTTCAAGTATATGGGTATTTTCCCTCTAGTTTTGTGAATATTGCATTAAAACAAACAAATTGGTCTGTTTGCAGTGAGAATGACTTAATGAATCATCTAAACGATTATAGGATGGATAGCCATTGGCAGGCTTGAAGCTGGCCAGTCTCGAGCTGAAATGGTTCGATGCTTACAAGTAGCCCGAAAGAGGTCTCCTGGTTATGGAATCGGTTCTAAACAAGGGGTTTTGTCACTACCGCAAGGTTGGCCGATGTCTTCACAGAGCATAGACATCTGCACATGATGACTATTTAGCATTAAGTGCACGGCGACATAGGCAGACAACGGCTCCTCAGCTTGCTTTTGACCTTGTTGTGTCCAGAAGAAGAATTTCCTGGCAAACAGTCCACAGTTGTCTTGCAGAGACTGGTTTTACGCCTGACGTTCATCTGGTGCGCTCCTTTGACTGCATCCGGCAGGAAAGACCGGATATTGTGCAGCTGAAAACATCAGTCGTGGACACTACAAGATAGGGCCAGTGTTCTTTTCAGTAATGAATCAAAATGTACCCCATACAAAGTGATTCTCATCGAGTCTTCACCTGTAGAGAAAATGGAGCTTGCTTTCATCTCTCTTACGTAACAAAAATCAACAGATTTGGTGGCAAAGGAATCCTTGTGTGTAGTGGCATAATGTTGGGCAGTTGTACACCACTGTACGTTTTTGATGAGAGTACTGTCAACTTACAGCACTATAGGGATGAGATTCTGGAAGCCTGAGGTTTTTCTGGGTGCTATGGGCCCGTACTGCATTTTCATGGACAAATAATACATGGCCACACAGAGCTCACATTGTTGATGAATTTCATGAAGGAGTGGATATTCGCCTTATTGATTGGCCCTCGAGGCCACCGGATCGTAATTCTATTTAATGTTTTGGGATGGTCTAGGAAAAGCTATTTCTCAGTGTAGCTCCCCTCCCAGGATCCCAGGAATTAAAAGTCCCGCTTTTGGAAAAAAGAATTTTGTTGCCACAAATAATTGACACCCTCATAAACAGTATGGCAGCTCGTGGTGAGGCTTGTATAGCAGTTCACAGTGGTCACTCTCAATATTAGACAGACTTTTCCCGAGGTAAATGCTTCATCTCTGATTCATGACTTCACGCTTAATTCACAAAATCTTTTTCACATTGTTATATTTTTTCTTGCATTGTAATATGTCTCTGTGCCAAATTTTGTGGCAACACATTAAATAGTTCATCAGTTTTCTCAGATTTTATGTTTGTGACCTTAATTGTGGACCGAAGTGTACTTCCTGATTAATGCAAGCCTGAGTTATAGAATTATTGTTGCTTTGATTTTTATTACTTTTAAATTTTTCTTTGCAATTAGATTACCCCTTTTTTCAACTAAAACAGAGTCCTATTTTATTCCGTTACCTTAGAATTTACAGACTTAGATTTTATATTTTCAGTTTTATGAACTTATGCTTTACCAGCAAGATAATTATCATTTACATCTAGATCTTTCTTTCATTATTTAAGTCTGTTTTCCTCAGCGAGGAGTTTTGATGATGCTTGTTTAAATTTAAAGTCATTATTCAACTATAAATAGATTGCACAATACCATGGTAACTTTCCGGTAAATACCTGATAACTGGAAGCCCTGGTACATGTCTCAAGAAGGTGTCCGGCATCTTTCCGCTGCATGACGACTATTCTTAATTCTTAATTGAGAAGCATAAAGTCTGATTTTCTCCTTCTAATATTCTACAATTAAAGAATTCATCCATTAGTCCACAATAACGCGTGTATTTAACTGGAAATGTACCAGCTGTGTTGGAAGTTTTTTTCTAGGCGAATGTAGCATCACTGGTATCCGACATCAAAAGATCCAGTTATCTTTCTCAGTACTAAGATAAATACCGGGTGGTTATAATTAAAGTTACACTATTCACACACAACACACCTGCAGAACACGTTCTGCTTATTGGATTTTGATGAAACATGGAATACATATTATATGGACCATGGGAAAAAAAAGATTTCTGCAATGAAAAAACTAGTACAAATTTTGACCACTAGGTGGCCTTTATCGAATATTTCTTACGCAAATCTGTAAAACCTATGTATAAACTTGCAGTCATAGCCAGAGAATCAATCATTCAGCGTACGTTTGTCAACGTTAATAATGCTCTTACAAAAAAAAAACGAGCTTTACTGATAAAACTGTTTTATCAGAACGGCTGCAACCACTTAGTTGCTTTGCGAGAATATCGTCGTTTAAAAGATCTGCGGAAAGGCTCCATATCAAAGATTGGTTTGGGGGAAAATGATCATGAAATTTAAAGAGACTTGAGATTTGGGTTTGCAGCTCGGAAGAGGAAGGAAACCGGTTGGGACTGAAAGTGTCGAAGAAGTCACTACTGCTGTGGTTGAAAGAACCTCCAGTTCCATCTATTCTTCAGCAAGTGGTCGGTCAGTGTCACGTGAGTTGGAGATTCCGTGGTCGACGGTACGAAAAATTCTGCGATACATTTTAAAATGGTATCCATATAAAATCCACGTGATGCAAACGTTGAAACCTCAAGATCACAAAATACGCCTGATCATCTCCAACTCGCGTGACACTGATCGACCGCTTGCTGAAGAATAGATGGAACTGGAGAGGCTCTTTCAACCACAGCAGTAGTGACTTCTTCGACACTTTCAGTCCCAACCGGTTTCCGTCCTCTTCCGGGCAGCACATCCAAATCTCCAATCTCTTCAAATTTCATGATCATCTTCCTCAAACCAATCTTTGATATGGAGCCTTTTCGCGGATCCTTTAAACGATGATATTCTCGCAGGGCAACTAAGGTGTTGCAGCCTTTCTAATAAGAGTTTTACCAGTAAAGTTCGATTTTTTTTTGTAAGGGAATGATTAACGATGACAAACGCACGCTGAATGATTCTCTGGCTATGACTGCAAGTTTATACAAAGGTTTTACGGATTTGCGTAAGGAATATTCGATAAAAGCCACCTGGTGGTCACAATTTGTACTAGTTTTTTTATTGCAGAAATCTTTTTCCCATTGTCCATATAACATGTATTCAAAGTTTCATCAAAATCCGATAAGCAGAACGTGTTCTACAGACCTCTGAATAGTGTAACTTTAATTGTAACCACCCGGTAGTTAAATATGCCAGATCCCATCTGTACTCGAAAATTACGTTTTTACTTGGCGGGCGCGATGTCATTGGGTTTTACTTCCCGGCTAGTTATTAAGCTCCGGCAGTTTTTATCCATAAAACCATGAAAGTAGTCTTTCTTTCCAGCTACAGTATTTGGTGGAATGGAGTTTCTCAGTAGCACTCTCCTTTCGAACTGCACCCCCAGAAGATTAGTAGAAGTCATTAAGAAAACCCATTACAAAAAAGTTTTGTGTACATCTTTTCATTCTGAACACATGTTGCATTTGATTGCAGCCAAGTGGCCAAGGTAACAGACTCGTGGCAGGCATGTCAAGAATTCGAGCCTAGTACTGCTGAAGACCCGCTGTGCAGAGAGGGCTGATGCACATTAAATATGTCGAGGCTCAAATGTCTCCCGTTGGTGTGGTAATTCGGAGAGGGGGTACCAGCTCTGGTGTCGTCCTCGTCATATGGCCATGGTTCAAAATTACGAGGTCTGTCGCCAAAAGTCCTCTAGTAGCTGAATAATGCAACATTAACATTCACTCTGTCACTCACTTTGATTGCAGCCAATTATGCCAGTTTTTTTGGTAAATGTTCCTAAGTTTGGCAAAGCCAAGCTATACTGATGTACAAAGACTAAACTGGCTTCTAGTCAGAGTACATAATTAAATACATGAAACAAGGTCCATTTGCACTATCTAGTAATGATACAAACTGCGAATTATATTCCATTGTGATCACTTACTTTGATCCTGCAAAATAAATTATTCAAAGTGATCTTTTTATAATTCCAATGTTGACCATTAGATTAATTTAAAAACGTTTGATACTTTTGAACCTTCAGAGTTTCATTAATGGCAGATAATCCTTCAATAATACAAGGGGAAAATGGAGTCGTTATTTAAAGAAGGAAATATAGTAACTTAATAAATAGAGAGAGGGATTGCTTGTATCATTCAATAAATTTCTCACCAGAAAAAAGTTTTCTTCTTTATTTTTAAAAGTTGACATGCCCACAAATGTATTGTACTATCTATGTTGCTTTCAAAGTTTGCACAATAAAGAACTTCAAAAATTTTTAAAGCCTTCTTGTATACGCGATGGTCGTAGTCATGACTAGGGTTTCTGCTTTCCCGGTCTTTTTCCCTTCCCGGGAATTTCCGAAAATGCATCAAAATTTCAAAAAATCTAAAAATAAGTTATTTTTAATTGATATCAATAATTATGTATAAAATAAGGATACATATAAATTCCAAAATTTATACTCATTCATATATTGAGCTAAAAAATATATAAAGAATATAAGTTAATTACTCATTTTTAAGGTATGATTTAAGAAAACCTAAGAGCAATTTTTTTATACTTTTATCACTCAGCCTAGTTCCTTGCTTTTTTATGAACAACGCAGCTGCAGAAAATGCTTTCTCAGCTTCAGTTGATGTGTTGACGCGGAATAGTTTTTATAGACTCACCCAGTTTTACAATATTTGATGATCCATTTTTTATTGCGTCAAATAACTACATTTCTTGCTTCACTTGAAGCTAGAACTATCTCTAATTGAACAAAATTGAATATTAGTCTTTTTGAAAGGATAGATTTTTCCAATTTTTAATTAATCCAATGTTAAGGTATCCGACTACGTTCGGAACCATGATTTTAAAAAAGCGTATAAATGGATAATTTTCGTGATATTTAGTGGCACTTATAGATTAGAACACATGTATAAAATTATTTTAAGGACATTTTGACAAAAAAAATTATTTAAATACAATATTTTGGCAAAAAATTAACTTAGAATAACTTTTTTCAAAATGTTCTCCTTTTATAAAAAAAAGTTTCTAAAATAATAATATTTTGTGTGTGTGTGTGCTTATATAAAGTAAAGACTTCTCCAGAGAGTCTGAACTATTTTTTTTCTTTTGAAAAATTCACATATTTTCAGAGTTACAACCAATTGAAGTAATTATCGGTGTTTTTTTCTTAAAATTTCTCCCCTCTGTTGTAGTAAAACATGGATAAATTCTTAGTTGAAAAAAATTCTAATTGAGCCTCTGTACAGAGGTTTGAGCTATATACAGGCAAATTATTATTATAATAGAAGCATTTTTCGCTAAAGGAGAATATTTTGAAAATCAGTCATTCTATGTTCATTTTTTGTCAAAATATTGTATTTAAATAATTTTTTTATTGTAATAATAGTCTTAAAACAATTTTATATACATTTTCTAATCTAAGTGACACTAAATATATAAATATTATCCACTTATACGCTTTTGCAAAATCATGGTTCCGAACGTAGTCGGATACCTTAAAGATTTCTTTTCCAAAGTTTTCATGCTCTCTACTGAGTGCGAAGATTTTGAGAGTGATTCGTCTTCCTCGAAAAAAGCTTTGTCAGTATTACTTTAGCTTGTCTAATTCACCAGTTCTTTTTGTTTTTGTTTTGTGAAAGTGAAATATCAACAGTAACTGCAGTAGCTTCATACTTTGTCCCAAAATTTAGATAGTGCATTAATCCAATTGCGTTTCTCTCTAATTTTTTGGACTAGAGAACATTTCATATTAACAAATTCTGAGTTTCACTCTCCAAAAATGAAAGTAAATACTCTTTCAACAGTTAGCTATGTTGCGTTTCGACTGCACAGTTTTCTAGGAGAATATTTACTGGCATCAAGCCTGCTACAATTGTAGTCAAAGTTTTAAATTCTGCATCAGCCATAGGTTGTTCTTTAATATCAATTAATGCTTTTAAAATAGTTGATTTTATAATTAAAATTCTTTTGCATTGATATTATTTCAACCACGTGTTATTTCCGGGAATACAGAAAGTATGAAAATCTTACGACAATTTCCCAGGTTCGCGGGGAAGAGACCCTAGTCTTGACGTCCACTTCTAACTTGATCTTTAATTTCTTTATGCGTAATTTATATATATAATATAAGCATTGAGTTACTTCATTGCATTTCTATAGAAGCATCTTTACTACACTGATGAAGTAAATTAAGAGAATTTGCATATTTTATCGAATTGCACGAAGAGAACTGAACTGAATGAAAAACCACCGCTTCTAGATAAAAATACAAGTCTTGTACGGCAAATATGTAAGCGTGCACGTAGTGGCGTAGCTTGGGTGTGCAGAGTGGGCCATGGCCCCGGGCAGCATATGAAATGGAACGGCGGCAAGCATCGCGATATTTAAATTCAAAAAATATTTCAAACTCTAAATCGTGCCCACGCGACGAAACTGACGGAAACGAATGAAAGCTTTAATACACGCACAGATGCAGGAAGTTTATTAGTCGCTGCAATCGCATTCGTTTTTGTGTTACTTAGGCTTCTGGCAACCGGTACTGTGTGAAGTGAATGATGCTCAAAATTATTTGTAAACAGAGGGACTAAATATCTATCAATGTGCTCATGAAATACGTGCTTTACAGACCGTATTAGAAGCAAAACGAGAGGAATTCGTGGATGACGCTTTAATATATGCTAAAATTTTGTGATGAGCTTGATATTTCTTTTGAACTCACAAAACGAATCAGGAGGAAGCATATATTTGGCGACGGAAGTAAAGATGTTCAGTTATCGTACGAAGATGACTTGAGGCAAACAATGTTTTCTTCAATAGACAGAGTTACTGCTGAAATTCGAAAAAAGATTCCGACAGTTGCAGAATCTAGCGCAAAAATATGCTTTTTTTAAGGCCTGCAGTGATACTGAGCCTGGACGAACTTAACTTAGATCAAGCTCCTCAAGACATTAATAAAGAAGAATTCCAACTTGAGCGCGTATGTCCATAAGCGTTCGTAGCTGCAACAGACCCAGGCTGTAAAAAAGAACTCATTAGGTCAGGCTCTCTGGATTTATTAAAATAAATTATTGAGTCCAAACTTGAAGATAGCTTACCAAACATTGTCATATTGTTGAGAATTTTTTAAACATCTGCCATCAGTAATGCCAGTTGCGAGAGAAGCTTCTCTAAGCTAAAATCAGCCTAACACAGATACTAGCCGTTCTTTCATATAAGGAGAGAACCTATAGGGTTTGGAGCCGCGGGATCCCGGAGTTTTTTCCGGTCCCGAAATCCTGGCATTTAAAATAACTAATCCCGGGATTTAATTCTGGTCTAAATTATATATTAAAAATTTTTTTTTCATCAAAATTTTCTAAGAATTTAATTCTTAGAAAATTTATATTTTGTTATGAAATATGTACGTAGAATTTTTTGTGCAACTATAAGTGCTAAAAGTAATATATATATATATTAGGCTTATTCCTACAAACAAGACATAACATCCAACAATCACATTCGAAAAACACATTGACAGTAGGAATATCACACAATGAAGGACATATGAGTAACCGAGATTAAAAATTATAAAATGGATGCTGCAGTGTCATAAACATTGCTGTCATATATATATATACATATGCAGCTCTCATTTCTCGTATGGGAGAACGTTGCACAGATCTCACTGCAATATTTACACAATAATATGAGCAACATCTCTAGAATAGATTTGTCACAGTTCCTTCTTCAATTAAATGCCATTAATTAATAACGACCTGCTTGAAAGATTCGAGACACTTCAAATCCCATTGCATTACTAACAGCTCATGCAACTGGATCTTCTACTTCCAATGAGCTAACACTTGAAATACATTCATATTCTGATTCAACAACTGGGTCAATTTATACACAAAAAAACCATTAAGTGTAGCAGAAGAACTAGATAAAATTATCAATGAGGTATATGCACCAATGTAGTCTATTAGATTTGAGACACTGTCTTCTAAAATTCAAAAAGAAATGTCTCATTTTTAAAATAGAGGGAGACGTGGTCTACCTGAAAAGAACATACTCTTATTTAATGACGAAAACACCTAATAGTATAGAATCTGAACGAGCATTTTTTCTTCGGCAGGACAATTTGTAACAAAAATAAGAAGCTGTTTGAACGATGAAACGGTGGACAAGCTATATTTTTTAAAAGCTTATTTACCGAAGCACAAGAATAAATAGTCTAATCCTAATCCCGCGATTTGGATAGTGTAATCTCAAAATCCCGGCATTGAAAATATGACACGGGATTGCAAACCCTACTACCCTCCAATGTCCACGATATCGACAATTTGTGACGGGCTCACGCGTCTTTTCTTTAACATAACCTCTGGGTTCTTTGGTGGCCAAGATTAATGGCAACTCTTTTCCAACCAAAACCCAAGAAGCGAAATGTGAACAAGAAATGCAAATAAGACAGCTTTTAAAAGAACAGAAGTTTCAGTAAGCGAGATGGCAATTTGGGGAACGTTATGTTTGGAAGAGATACAAGCGTGAATTGACAGCCTATCGTAAAGTTACCTGGAAACCCAGCCATTACTACAAGGTGCATACCATTGCACGCGCGCCCAGACGTTTCCTCATAAAGATCGAAGCTAAGTTTGGATTAAGGTAGGACTGATTATTTGATACTAGGACTTGTAATATTATTAGGAGTGAGAGTAGGTGGATAGAATAATTATAACTTAGAGAAAGTGGTCTAAATTACATGATTCAGTTGAACTATATTTGTGTTTGTTCATTCTAGATTCTCGCTTATTTAAATTTATCTGAATTGTTAGACATTTAAGTTCTATTCTTAATAAAGTCATATTAAGAATTTAAAATGTCCATTCCTTTTTAAAACCCTACACCTCTAGCTCACGCTGACAATCAAAGATACGGTCACCAAAGGGGGGGGCGGTATCACAAATTATGGCGGCAGATGTTTAATGGTCTGGGCGGGCATCATGTTGGATGGCCATACACCTCTCCATGTCTTTAAAAGAGGCTCTGTGACTGGTGTGAGGTACAGGGATAAGGTCTTGGAGCCCTATGTTTGCCTTTTAAGGGATGCATGTGTCCCCGAGTTCATTTTGATGGATGATAATGCGAGGTCACATAGAGCTCTTCTGGTAGACGAATTTCTAGAGTGAGGATATTCGCTGAATGGATTGGCCAGCCATGTCTCCAGACCTCAATCCTATAGAGCATGTCTGGGACGTTTTGGGGAGGACAATTGCAACTCGCAACCCCCCTCTAAGAACCATCCAGGAAATGGAAACAGCGTCGCTGAACGAGTGGGACAATTGCTACAAAACTGATAATTTCAAGTATGACATCACGCTGCGAAGCCTGTATAGCTGTAAGAGGGGCCATACCCCCTATTAACCTATTTCTTTTGTTTATTCTGCAACCGCTGTTTCATACCTTCCAACTTCAACGAGTGTTACGCACGATCATGCGTGTGTATTACAATTGTTGAACGGTTATTTGTTTTGTATGCATCAATGTATGTACGTATCAAATTTAATTAAAATCGGTCCAGTAGTTCTAGAGATAATGGATCAAGTCTGCAAATTCTCTTAATTTCTTTCACCATCGTATAAAGTCATCTTTTTCTTCGATGTCTATATATATGGTTTTAAATTTATTGCAATGCGTAGGAGTTTTTATAAATCAGGGCGATAAAAAAAAAGTTTTCTCATCCAAATATCTTTGTGAAATTTTCCTCGCATTATTTTTGAAAAATTTATACATCTTGCTTTGTTCTATAAAATTTAGAGTTTGTCTTTTATTTTAAAAATTTGCTTGAAATATTGATCCAGGGCTTTTTTAATGCTTTATTTTCAAAAGTTGTCAGGTTTGATAATAAGAGAGGAACACTAAAGCTTTAAATAGCGGTCTGTATTCATGTTTATTTATTTTAATATTTTCTTTCGTTTATTTCTATATGTTAAGCAATCGTTACTATTTTATTTTTATGTATTAGGGTCATCCTTCAATTCCATTGTAAAAAATAAACTTTTTATAATTTGTAATTCTCTTGATATTCATGGCACACCCACTATGTCTAAAATTTTAATGCGATGTTTTATATTAAAGTAATAATATACTTAAGAAGTTATTTTGTTTTATTGAAATTATGATTTCTATGTATTTTATTTTGGTTTAAAGAAATACTTTTTCACCCTTTTCTAATAAATACTTTATATTAATGCTTTGTTTTTATTTTAGAGATGGATTATAAACTAGAAATTTGTGTAGACAATTTAAAATCTGCTGCTTCTGCAGTTGCAGGAGGTGTGTAATTTTCTGTTCATATTGTATCTTTATTTAATATTTGAGAACAAATTCGATGTAATAGAGTATCTATTTAATAATGTTATAAAAGAATTATAATTCTAATATAGGTATATATGTTAGTAAAAATTTTTTAAGTATTAAATATATATTTTTCCCTCTTTCAATCAATGTGGCTGCAATAGCTAAGTAGTTATGGTAATGAATACATGGCTGACAAGTCCTTGTGTCACTGAAAACCTACTGTGCAGAACAGCTGATGCATTATAAAGCTGTTTTAGCTCAGTCCTCACATTGATGTGATATGGAAGTTTGAAGAATGAAATGCCAGCTCAGATGTTGTCTTTGTCATTTCACCAAAGTTCAAAATTATGACGTTCGTCGCTAGTAGTCCTTACATTGCTTTAGAGTGCGACGTTAGTAAAAAGTCAGTTTTCATTGAAATTTTGAAACATTTGAATGATTAAATTTTGGATTTGGAGAAAAGAAGAAAAAAATCAATTTACTTATATGCCTAACTTTATAGGACATTTAAAAGATTGCAGCTCATTTATTTTGTGCTCTAAATTTCTCCAGAAATTTTATTACGTGGCGTTTGCTTTAGGAACATGTTGTAGATACATAGAATGAGAAATGAATAGTAACACTGTAAATAGCTGTCTGTATATAAATTTGTTTTGGAAACTTGAAGTACACTGCTGGCCACTGTAAATGCAACACCCTGAAGGAAGCATGCAAATAACATGAAATTTACAACATGCATTAGCGGAGGTGAGATATGCAAATGATTAGAATTTCAGCGCAGACACACATCACGCGCGCCTGTGGCGCCACCTCAAAGCTCTATTTAAGGCTTGGAGATTTCGACGATTTCAGGTTCGGCAATTGTGTTTTTCTTGTGTTTCTTTCAAAAAACGGTCAGTTATGTCTCGTAGAAAATAGCGATCAACTTTTGATCAAATATCCGAGTTCGACAGAGGAATGATAGTGGCCTACCGAGATTGTGGATTATCTTTCAGGGAAATCGGTAGTCGTTTTGGACAAAACCAAACAACTGTAATGCAGATATGTGACCGTTGGATGCAGGAGGGTACGACGGACCGACGTGGTCTATCGCATCCACCTCAGTGCACCACTTCACGTGAGGACAGGCAAATTGTGCGCATGGCAGTAGCGGATCGCTCAGTCACATCACGAACCATAGCACAGCACATCGAGTCTGTAACGCATCATTCAGTGTCTGCGAGTACCATTCGACGCCGTTCACAGCAGAGTGGTCTGTTCGCAAGACGTCCATTGCTTGGTCTACCCCTGACGCAAAACCAGAGACGTTTCCGCCGCCAATGGTGCGATGAAAGAAGAATGTGGGTGGCAGAATGGAATGAAGTTGTCTTTACTGACGAGTCACGCATCTGTCTTCAACACCACGATGGTCGGATTCGAGTCTGGAGACACCGTGGAGAGAGAATGCTGAACAGCTGCGTTATGCACCGCCACACTGGTCCTGCACCGGGTATTATGGTATGGGGTGGTATTGGATATCACTCTCGCACTCCTCAAGTACGCATTGCCGGTACTTTAAACAGCCAACGTTACATCTCCGAGGTGTTGGAGCCAGTTGTCCTTCCTTACCTTCAGGGCTTGGCCACAGCCATATTTCAACAGGATAATGCGCGACCACACGTGGCATGCATTGTCCAAAGGTTCTTGTTTAATCACCAGATTGAATTGCTTCCTTGGCCGGCTCGCTGTCCGGATCTTTCGCTGTTAGAAAACATGTGATCCATGGTTGCTCAACGATTGACCCAGATTACACCCCCAGCTGCCACACCAGATCAACTTTGGCAACGTGTGGCAGCTGCTTGGTCTGCTGTACCCCAAGAACACATCCAAAGTCTCTTTGAATCAATGCCGAGGCGTGTGGCAGCGTTGATCTCCAACAATGGCGGCTACTCTGGCTACTGATTCTGGCAGGAACCACACTTCACAGAAGTCTGTAAATTTAATCATTTGATATTTGGTCAACATGTTATCTACAAAATAATTTTTGTTGTGCTATCTCTTGTCTTTCTTGGTGTTGCGTTTACGGTGGCCAGCAGTGTACTTTGTCAGTTCTGTAGTATTTAATTTTGTGTAAGACAAGAAACACAATGCATTGAATTACTCGAAATTCATTTGTGACTATTTGCTTCATTAGGGAAGTATTCAAAAAATTGCACTTGTTGTTTTAAAATTATGTTACTCTTTGCTTTTATTTAACTCGTTGTTAATGATATTTATTTAAGCTAACGAAAATATTGTAACACTCATGGGTTTTTGTTGAATTGAATAGTTTAGCATGTACAGGGTGGCCATTATTAAAATCAAATATGTAAAAAAAATATTTTCACCCTATAGATGGCGCTGTACCATACTTCAATGCTCACCGGTGGCATATACAACTTCCGAAGCGTCGGGATCTCACAAAGAAATATGGGCCCACAAGAAAATGTCAAGTCATTCTCTCTCTACGCCATATAGTTACATAATTGGAATGGAGGGGTTTTTCACGTTTAACGTATTGGTTGCTTGTTCCCCATATCATGCAGTTATGCACATTTACACTACCCGATAGTGTAAAATGTGCCTTATCTGTCCACAGGAATCTCTGTATCCAAGTGTCATCCTCATTGATTTTCGACAGGACAAAGTTTACAAAATCATTTCTTAGGGTGTCATCATGAGGTTTCAATTCTTGAAGCATTTTAATTTTATACGGTTAACGCTGAAGAATGTGGCGCAACACTTTATGCACAGTTGACAGGGAAGAGATAATGTCCGAGCCACATTTCTTGCACTCTCTTGTTGGCGTATACTGGCTCCTGAACTGCTACTCGTAGTAGCAATAGCGTCATCAATTTGTTGCACTCTTTCCAGGTTTACGGGACGCCGCCCTGTGCCTGGAATAACTCCCAATTCTCCTATTTTTTCAAATTTAGAAATCATATTTTTTAATCCATTGACACTCATTGGACCTCTTCTTAATCGTTTCATACGCCGGTATTCTTTCAGAGTAGCTAAATAATTGCTACCATTCTGATAGAATATCTTCACTAACAATGCGCTTTTCTTATTCGGAGTCACAATTGACCATTACTCAAGGTGGTCTTGTTGTTATACTGTTCGATGGGCTTAAAATGTGCATATATGCCGTCGATAAGCATTGAAACACGGCGCAGCGCCATCTTTCGAGTGAAAAGGGTGATTTTTTTCTTTCATATTTGACTTGCGCATGTTCCGAAACGTGTAGATACCAAATGTCATTGGAATATTCTCGGTAGTTTTCTCTCCAGCACCTCTTGAACACTTGCAGTTTAATTATGGCCACCCTGTATATTTGTTTTAATATTATGCAGAGAAAACTTTTGTTGTATAACTTCTGACAATAAAGTTCTATAAATGAAGTCAGAATGACCGATCTGGCAACACTGGCGAAACAAAACGCTGCACATGCGTAGCGGCAGGTGTTGACCATCTGCTCCACCTTTTGTTCTGTTGTGAGGGTCGTTTCTGTTCCTTGTGAGATTTGTTTTATAAAGTTCTTGTTTACTGCGTTGGTTCTTAACTGAGAACAGGAAAATGAACGAACAAAGGATCAAAATCAGGTACGTTTAGAGGCTTCACAGAATTTTGTCGGAGTGGTGGATGCGGCACCCAATTTCTTGAACTGATAAGTCCTGATGTCTCAGGTACGACTCTGAAACGAAATGGCAAAGCATGGAATGGCGTTCTCCTGCATCATCTCGTCGGAAAAAGGTCGAGCAGAAAAATGCACATCAAAACGATGCTCATTACCTTTTTTAATAGTCAAGACGTTATCCACAAGGAATTTCTACCCGAGAGAACGACGATGAATGCTGTAAGATACATTGTAATTTTGACTAGTTTCATGAAACCTCTACGCAGGTTACGACCCCAGTACACACAAGGTTCATGGGTTTTTGTTCACGATAATGCTCGCCCTCACACATCCAATATCTTCAAACTTTTCCTGGCGAAAAAGGGGGTGGTGCTATGGGAACATCCGCCATCTCACCAGATCTCAATCCTCCAGACTTCTTCCTATTCTCACGACTCAAATTCGCTTTGAAAAAAAAGAGATTTGACGATATTCCTGACATCCAACGAAACGTAACGAGGCTTTTGAACTACATCCCAAAAGAAGACTTCTTGCAAAGTTTTCAGAACATGTATATAGCAGAGATCTCAGCGGTGCGTAGTTATGGAAGGTAACTATTTCGAAGGACAGTAAGTTAACTTTCGTTAATACTTCATCCACGTTAATGTTACAGGACAATTCACCAAACTTTATTGTCAGAGGTTGTATTTGTAATGACTTTAGACTGAACATTGTGTTATCCAAATTCTTTCCCAATAGTATTTAACATCAAGCATAAAATTGGTATGAACTTGTGTGACTTACTGTTTGAATTTAAGAAAGAAAAATACCGTTTATTGAATATCTATTCTGAAAATAAATAGTAATTTTTTCATTTGGTACCTAACTCATAAACTCTTCTTCTTCAGTTTTTTATATTATTTATTTATTAGTTTTAATTAAAGTTTCTTTTCCTAACATTTGTATACTTCCATTTCAAATAGTTAGAATAACTGCTGGGAAGATAGCAGAATTATAAGGGGAACTCTATTTTCTAATGTGTTAATTGTACTGTGTATAAAGTTTCATTTAAACTTGAAGGAAGGGGAGGGAAGAAGCAGTTATAGTAATTTTTGTAGAAAAGGTTTTAACCCTAGAGATAAGCTAAAAAGCAAAATCTAAACCACACAATTTCCCATGAATGTTATGTTTTTTTCGAGTCTTTATGAATATTGATTCAATATCTTAATGTATCGAGATGTACAGTCGGACCCTGATTTAACAAATTCATCGGAACCGAACAAGTTATTTGTTAAATCGGGGTTGTTCGTAATATCAGGGTTAAAAACTTTTTTTGCACTTTACCTTTTGGAAATTCCATAAGCAACTACATAAAATATCCATAGTTAGAAATAACACTTTTTTATTCAGCTGCTAAAAATACTATTGGCGAATTATTACGCGCTGCTTAAATGTCAATTTTAAAATATTGACTAATACATGTTTGAAAACTTTAATTCCTATCGAAAGAATTCTGTTTCGACTTTATGCAGATAAGAAAATACTATGTCTTTTACTTCCTGATGCATGAGGTATGTTTTCACAGTTTATAAATAATGTAAAAAATTGGAAAATGTAACATTTTTGATAGGAGTTTCATTATCATTTTTTTTCATAACAATCTCTATGCTTTTGGTTTCAACAATCTGAAATGCTTAGTAAATTTTCGAAAACAAAATTTTCTGCAAAACCGTACATATAATAAACTTTCGCTTCTATCAGAAAAGACAGAAAATAGTAAAATCTCTTAAAAATATCCTCTGCGTTGTGGTGTAAGATGAGATAAAGGAATTTCCTGTCCTATTCAGATTCGCACGGTAGGTTACACTCATGACTCATCTACACCTGTAAAGTCTAATAATGGGCTACACCCTTTCTCGTCGAAATTTACTACACTTGCAAGAAAAATCTTTTTTTCTGTTCCGGACAAAACGATGTCATTTGAAAAAAAAAGAAAAAATCAATTTTTCTAACAAAGTAATAAAAAAATTATTTTTTCGGCTGTTGAAATAATTCGTTAAATAGGGGGTTTTGGTTCCATTTTAATTAGGGAAAAGAAAAAATTCGTCAAATCGCGAAATTCATTAAATCAGGGTCCGACTGAATGTACATGAATTGATACTTTAAAAACATTTGTATTTAGATACAATATTTTAATAGTTAAGTTTAAAAAAAATCTTCTATTTTTGTTGTTTTCATTTCTCTGCATAATGTATCTTCAAATGTAATATTTATAAATAAGTGGTAATGATATGTGGCTTTTGAAGGGAAAATGAAATTAAAAAATTCAATTTGAGCATTATATTTTTGGCGTAATATTTTATTTCCTTTTTGCAAATTTTTCCGTAGTTTTGTGATAAAGATTTTAAAGATAAATGAATTTGTTGCTGTAAGTCATGTTACAAAATTTCATAGTTTTATGCACAGAAAAAAATTCATTGTAGTGCTTATTAGTCATTTTGGGAAAAATTTGCTTAGAATAGCTTTAGAATCACTCAGATAGGGAAAGCTAATATAAATTATCCGTTCTTTTTCTCTTATAGGGCCAATATAAATATGTATTAAGTTGTTCTGCTTCTTATAATTTATTTAAGGGCTTGAACGGCAATGATTGCCTGTATTCTGCCTCACTGGTAAGATTCTAATTAAGGAGTAGTATTTAAAATTTGGAGAGGTCAAAGTGAGTTTTTAATTAATTGGCAAACATTCTCAAGCAAAATACACATGCAGGTTGACAAAAATATGTAAGCAATTCTAGTTTCATTTCTTATTAACTTTTGGAAATTTTAGAACAAAATTATTGCGTCATCAATTTTTGAAGAATTACTTTTTGTTTGAAATTTTTTTTCCCAAGGCAATAAATTAAACCTTCATTAAAAAATTTTCAGGAGCTGATCGATTAGAAGTATGTCAAGCATTGGATTTGGGAGGTCTGACGCCGAGCCCTGGTATATGTTCCTTTTAAATGGATTATTTTGTAACTTCATAGTAATAAATCTCAAATCTCAATGGAAAGTTCAATTGTTGTATAATTGTTTCTAAAGTTATATTTGTGTTCATTAGTGTCTGAACTACTTCCAGAACACTTAATGTTTTCAATGATTCAAATTTTGAAGGGGAAAAAAATTCGGCTGTTTTTAATACTTAATATCATATTGCATTTTTATGTTAAAAATTTTATAAAATATATTTTAAGATAGATTTTTGTGTCCGTTTTATAGTATGTTAATTATTTTAATAGGTAATTTAATGTGTAATATGTGTCTAAGAAGTTTATAGTAGCTTTGATAATTTTTTATATTTTCTTTATATTAAAAGCTTTTGTAGGGATGGTGAAACGGAATTTTTCGATACCAGTTCATATGTTAATTAGACCTAGGGCTGGGAATTTTGAATATACTGATGACGAAGTACATCTAATGAAAATGGATATGGAATTTGGCTTACATCAGAAAGTTGATGGTTTTGTTTTTGGTGCCTTGAAGTAAGTGTTAAATAATATCCCTAAAAATTTAATTGATTATTTTATTCTATTCCAATTTTTGCTTCTAAAAATTTCTATTGTCATGTATGTATTAATGTACAAATATTTTTTTACTATATTGTAGGTGCTCATTTTTTCAATAGTTTTAATTTGTGAAATAAAAATATATTTCTTGTGTTAAAAAAATGAAAATTTTGTTTTTTCTGTCAGTGTTATTTTGGTATTGAATAGATTTTTCTTATAAAAATGTACTTTATAAAAATAAAGTTTTCTACATGATGGCGAACAACCTAAACATTAACTGTAGTACAAAGCAACACATACGAGGGTAACTCTGAATACGCGCAGATGAGAAGTTAGTAAAAAAAAAATGTGTGCTTATGACCACACGATAGAAGTGATAACTTCAAATTTTGTAATATTATTTCAGGGATTAGTTAGGTCAATAAAAAACAAGGGGGTATTAGTATTGTCATTTAAAATTATTTATTCATATGTCTGTACTCATAAAGTAATATTTTTTTGCGAAATGTACAATCATATTTGTGAATTAATTATATTCTAAGATGGAAACAATAGGTTTATGGTAGCTGAAATAGGTTATAAATACTTTAGATTCGAAATTATTTAAATATCTAAAAAAAACTCCGTCAATCGTTGTTCCGTACTTTGTCGTGCTTTCATTTGGATCATTTGGCAGAATTAAATTGAATTTTGATTTTAAAAAATCAACTAAAGGTTTTGATTTGTCTTTTGAAAAATCTATTAAAATCCCCACTTAAAATTATAGCTAATTTATTCAGATGAGCCGATCCGGCTTGGTGAATTTTGTTTTTAATTTAACAATATTCAATTCTATCCATGAATTAATTTTAGCAAAGGGATAGTAAGACAGGTAGTTGATTGGGCAGAGAGGAATCTAGGTCAGAACCTTTAAAAAGGGATTTAATCGCAATATTTATATCATATAATCTCTAGCTTATCCTTGCTGTTTTGTTATTGTATGGCAGCTTTGTACAAGTATATCCGGTGCTGCTTCAAGCTAAGTCTTCTTAATTACACTGGTGTGCAAAACTTAAGCAACAATGTAAAAATTTAGCAGATAGCCATGAAATTGCAGAAAAAGGAGGTGTGGGGATCAGTAGAGGGGAAAAGGGAAGTCAGTAGAAACGTCATGCGTATGCAAATATCAGGAACAAAACGTCAGAAGCGATGTGAGCGTACGCAAAACGCGTGATGTCGGCCGCGCGCTGCTCAACAGTAGAATGAAATGAAGGACGGAGACACAATTCACCATATTCTCTGCAAGTGCCAGTGGTCGTTCGTGAAATATGGCTGAAGAAATCACCTGGACGACTTCACACGTGGAAGAATGATCGGAAAGCTGGAGGAGGGGCGTACTGTCACCAGTGCAGCTGCACAGTTCGGAATCAACAAAAGTGTCGTTTCGCGCGCTTGGCAAGCGTTCAAACCACAGGTACAGCTGTTTAAAGGTTGGTGTGGCCGCCCGGGGGACGACAACTGCAGGGGATGACCGATATATCATCCTGCAGGCAAAAAAAGATCAACAGAAGTCAGAAAGCGCCATTTCTAAGAAACTCTGTACGCAACAGGTCGACAAGTGTAGCGGTTCACTGTGGCCAGACGCCTTCACGAAGGGGCCTGTTCACCCGCCGTTCTGAACGCTGCCTCCCGTTGAAAGATGGCCAACGAAGCCACTGTTTACAGTGGGCCGGGAGACACAAAAACTGGACAACTGATCAAAGGAGTCTGTCCTCTTTACGGATGAGAGTCGGTTCAGTCCAGAAGCGATTCTCAACGCGTTTTGTTTTGGGAGAAAATCGGACCCGGTTTTATTCAGTAACATAAAGGAAAGACATCGTTACGGTGGTCCTGGAGTTCTTGTTTGGGTTGGCATTATGCTGAACGGTGGAACTGAGCATCACATTTTCGACAGAGGGTCTGTAACCGTTGATCGCTATTGTGAGGAGTACTTCTTCCCCATGTGCATCTTTTCCGAGGTGAAATTTGGCCCAGACTTCTTTTTTATGGATGACAATGCACGGCCACATCGCACTCTTGCTGTCAAGGAGCTGCTGGAAAGTGAAGATATCACTCGAATGGATTGGCCAGCTGCTCCCCAGATTTAAATCCCATCGAACATGTGTGGGATGCTTTGGGGAGACGTATTGCCACACGCTTACATCATCCAGTCAACCAACAACTCAAACAGATGTTGATTGAGGAATGGGGACTCCTACTTCAAGAAATGTTGCATTAGCTGGTTCTGAGTATGCGGAGACGGTGCAAAGCAACCATTGTAATAAGGGGGAGGGCAAAATTAATTTTAAGGAACATCTGCTTGTTGTTCTTCCTGTTGGATAGACAATCATGAGTCATGATACTATGCGTTCAATAAAAGCTTGTTTTTGTTTGATTCCATACCGTATGCGTTGTATTCCTTTTCAGCGCCGATGCTTTCGTCATCCTTTACGTACATAATACTCTCCCTCATTTCAGAATTTCATGTCTCTCAGATGATTTTTCGTGAAGTTATGGCAATAAACCCACCTGTTGCTTAAGTTTTGCACACCAGTGTATATTTTGTTTTATTGTATTTAAATTATTTAATGTAACTTTCTTCATACCTTTATATACTTAATTTTTTTTATTTTAAATTTTTAATTTTAATTTTCTTTTTAGACTCAAAGTATATTTAAGTAATTATGTGATTATTAGAACTATTTGTTCATTGCTATTCTGATTCGCTTACAAAGATAGATTTTTATTCTTAAATTCACTGCAATATTGCTAATGATAATTATACTATTTACTTAGTTCTACAAAAATTCTCCTTTTTCTACATTTTCAGTTTAATTTTAGTGTAGGATTTCTCTATCTCTCTAAGCTTATTTTTCAAAAATATTACATGTTTACTTTCAATGCTTCTACTAGGATTAGAAATATTCCCGCCATTCATAGAAAAAGGTGAGGGGGGAGGAAGTCCCACTTAGATCAAATCTATAGATAAGATATAACATTATAGGAACTTTCACGGCGTATTGGTGGAGGGAGAGGTGACACATTACCGCGTTTTATGTCATGGGGAGAAAACGTCCTTACTTTGGTCATGTCTTTTTAGGGGTGTGTATGTTTAGGGGGATGTGTGTCGCGGACGACCTTGAGCAGGATTTCCGACTCCGAACAAAAAAAAGCCGAAAGAGCGTTACATTCCCGAGCATGACGTTCTTTCTAGTTCACTCTCCAGCAAAACGCGCGTAAAGAAGTTATCACTTCAAAAATTAACAGTTTAATTTGAAAATACAAAGTATTTAAACTAAGCAGTCGAATTTTTGTTGACTTACTTCAAGTTGTTTAGCATAGAATACATTTTAGACAGAAGAGAAAATGGAGTTGATGCGAGCACATTATCGTGCTATGATTTTCTTTGATTTTAAAGCGGAATTAAATGAAGATAAATGTATTCAACGGATGCAATTAGTGTTTGGAGATGAATCTCCATGTCGTGCTACTGTATTCAGATGGCTTAAAGAATGTTGCAGAGGTCGCAATTCTCTTCAGGGTGAAGAACACACAGGGAGGCCGCGGTCAGCAATAATCCCAGATAATGTGTCTGCCGTACGAAAAATTTTAATGGATGATAATCTCTGTGCCTACCAAATGATGCAGAAGGAACTTAACATTGGATCTGTGGCCATACACAAAATTATTCATGAAGATTTACATATGAAAAATGTATTTTGCCTTAGGGTTCCCCACTATGAAACTGAGCACCAAAAAGAGGAGCGTGTCAGAATCAGTTAAGAAACGCTTAAATTGTTAAATGATCGTGGCCACCGCATCATTTCTAAAATTGTAACGGGTGATGAAATGTACATACCGTTTTTTGATGCTCCAGCAGCGTCAAGAAAGCAAAATATAGGTCTTTGAAGATGATCCCACGCCGACAATGGTGAAAAGACAACGAGCAATGAAAAAAGTAATATACAGTAAGACCCCGCTTAACTCTGTTTCGTTTAACGCTGTTTCGGTTTAACGCTCTTTTATTTGAATTGTGGGATTCCCCAAATTAGCGGTAGGCTTCCCGATATCCGAAGCAGTTTTTCTTTGTTTCATCTTTCCAGCGGTGTTATACGAACGTAGTTTTATCGTTTCAAACATTTGTTAACGTTATTGTAAGTATAAATTTATATAATATAACGATTGCTATAGTGACAAATACTATGATTTTTAGTTTTTATCATGGGTGATAATAAAAAACACGAAAATAAAGCAGCAAGAAAAAGCAGAAGCAAATTTTGACAGGAGTTCAAAGGCAAGACGGGGCGTTATGGATGCCTTTCCACTTACCAACAACTTCTTACAGAACGCAAAAGGAAAACGCAAATTATATTAAATGCCTTCTTGATAAAAAGACAGAAAATTGGAAATACAGAAGATACTGTATGATCTGAAGTGTAAACATACTGATTTAGAGTTTTATTTATTTTTATACGTTTATGCATTTATTATGTTTCTATATTTGCAAGAAATACATTTTTGTTTTATTGTTATAAAACACATAATAAATTTAATGGTAAAATACCTGGCCAATTTTCTACCCATCTTCCCCTAACCACATTATTTACATGAGATAACCTCGTTTAACGCTGTTTCATATTACGCTCTACTTTAATGGAACGTATACCCGCGTTAAGCGGGGTCTTACTGTATGCCGTTTCTTCAGAAGTACGGAATTGGTCAAAGACATAAAATTGACAGGACAGCAGACACTTACAGCAAACTGGTATACCACTAAATGTCTTCCAGAAATTTTCAAAGAAGTATTTGTTAGGAGACATACAGCTGAGTTTCTTTAACAAAAACAAATTAAAGTGATAGGATATCCACCTTATTCTCCGGATCAAGTTATGGGTAACTTTTGGTTATTTTTTTAATTTAAAAAAAAGAGAAATTACAGGGACGTCGTTTTCATTCAGAAGAAGAGATTGATGTGGCTGTAAATGCATTTTTTCCCCATCAATTTAAAGAAATGAATGGTTTGAGGCATTTAATCTGTGTAAAAATTCGTCTACAAAAGTGCATTGATGTTGGAGGAGACTACTTTGAACACTCGTAAAATTTTGTATGCATAACTTTAAAAACCTAGGTGCATCTCAAAAATTTCAGAATGACCCTCGTATATATAAAGCTGATCGTTAAAAAAACATTAAATTACTATAATTTTAACTTAAAGCAAAATAATAAGCCAAACAGTGTACAGAACATAGTGCAGCAGCAGTATATAAATAGTAGTACTGGTTTGCACAGGCAATTCATACACAGCTACTTTGCTAGCCAATGCACCATATAAAGAATGTTTACAATTTCTGATTTTAATAAAGTGGCAAAAATCCTAAATCTGATGTGTGAAAATTTGTAAAAATTTAGTTTGTCTACCAAATGAAAAAAAAAATGGGTATGTAAACTGACTACCTTTTATTTAGATATGACATTTTATTGAATTTTTAATAAGTATAAATTTTGAGATTATAAAAAAGTTAATGCATAACTTTTACATTAATCTCCGTATATAGTGCCGTTTTATCCATTGTGCACCCAGGGGCCCCGATAAGATGAACTTAACCAGATTTCCTGGTTATAAATTTCGATCCGCCAGTCACAAGGGGGCCTGTAGATCTTCTGCGCCCAGGGTAAAGTGAGCTGAAATCGGCACTATTCCTGTGTGTGTGATTATTTAAAAAATGTCAAATTAAAGGTTTTTAAAAGAAAATATAAATTTTGTGTTTGATTAAAAAAAATGTTAATTACAAATGCAATAAATTTTGTATATAGTAGTGTAAATCCAGGCAGGAGGGAGAGGGGCAACCCTCACTGGATTAAAAAAATAAATTATAAAAAAATATCAGAATTAATGTGTATTATCTAACATGTCCATAATTTCCTGATGCGGATTCAAAAAATAATGTAGGATGGATGGTCATCAATCTTATAAATTAATAGGAAAATAACATAAATTATAATATATTACAATTTATTGATGATGAAACACTTTCTTAAAAGAAGGGTGTTTTTTTTACTAGAGTAATAACATAAGGTCTCTGACAGAGACTATTGGAAGTAAGAAATATTGAAAGAAGAGGTTTATGAACATTGATTTCATATATTGACCTTCAGTCACACCTTCATAATCAAACATAATCCTCTTAATTTATAACTAAGTATTTCATGCTTTTTTTAAAAAAAATCTTATTATTTACTTCAGTAAAAATTTATTTTGATATAATAAATAAATTGTTTTGCTGTAGTAATGAATTATTTTTCTTTAGCAGAAATTTATTTTGCTGGAACAAACATTTACTTTAGTTAAAAGAATCATATAGTTAATGAATTTAGTAAAACAAATAATCTAAATAAAGGAAGAAATTGTAAGCAGAAATAATAGATTGAAATTGTAAGTATAATACTTAGACATAGTTTGGTTTACTTTATTATGATTTAATTTCCTTGCTAGTATATTTTTCATCTGTTTTTAAATATTTGTGTGTATGTGGTGTAACGTCGTCAGTAGTTAGAAAACAAGAAAATTTGTCACAGCCTCATTTTAAAATTTAAACAGTATTTAATAGCTTCATATGTTATTAAAAAGTCCAATAAATATGCGAAGCCGGGCGGACAGTTTATTTTCACTGGAGGTCAATCCTTATTCCGAAAGGCACTCGACAATCCCTTGCTTTTTCGGGCTCCTCTCCAGTTTACTCCATGGTTCTCTGTTTCCATCCAGGCCTCCGTCCGTCTCACTCCAGGGCTCTATCCCTCTGTTTCCATCCAGGGCTCTCCGTCTCACTCCAGGGCTCTATCCCTCTGTTTCCATCCAGGGCTCTCTCCGTCTCACTCCAGGGCTCTATCCCTCTGTTTCCATCAAGGGCTCTCTCCAAGTTTTTTCCTCTCCGTCCAAGTCTCTTCTTTGTCCTTTTCTCCTCAAAATGAACCCCTTTTAGACACCAGGGGCGGGTCCACCACACGCCCCTCGTCTTCCTCATTGGCAGGCCAAAAAAAAGGTCTGCCCTCGTCTCCGGGCCACTTTCGTCTCCCATTTGCGCGGCAAACACAAACACATTCCTCGTCTGTCTGGAATCCAAGGGCGCCATAATTCTCATCCAACTTCTGAGACTTCCATTCATCTCACCACCTGGGCCTCATAGCCCTATTCTCTATGCACCGACATTCATACAGGCTTCGCCTATTCAGAACTTTCATACAGGAATGCCTATTGTCACCGGCATTCTTTAGCCATTGTAAATTCCAGACCCGATGTCTGCGCTTGTCCGAGGCCAAACAACAAACAATGACCCCCATGGCCACCTGCTCTTGTCACCCAACGTCCGTTTGAAGCCATAAAACTTCGCTTGAATAAAGGGGTGAGGTTCACCCCAATCGAAGACGTCACAGTGGTATTAAATGAGAGTATTTATAAGTTAAAGTACTCAATACAGATTTTGAGTTAGATTTCTTTTTATATCCATTTTTTTCCTGCATAGTTGTTAATACATACTTCAGCTTAATTCTTTTCATAAAAGCTCTAATTAAAGCTTTTTTAATTAATTTACCCCAAGTGTGCAAATTCTGTTAGAAATACGAATCTTTAGTCCACTATCGTAGCTAGTTCTGAATGGGCCTCGTATCAAAATCCTTCGGGGCCCTTTTTTATAAATGAAAGCCCTGCTAGTGGTACTATAATTACATATGTTGGGGCCCCTGTAGCCTGGGGGCTCAGTATCATTGATATGGCGGTAGATACGCCCCTGCTTTAGTCTGTAGAAAGTAATATATATTTATACTTTATCAAAAAATTTACTCTACTAAAACTTATTTTTCCTTTTTCATATTGTTGGTATATTTAGTAAATATTTATTGTGATGAAATACAGTTAGACCTCTATATAACGAAGTCACAAAACCCCCCCAAAAAGTTCTTTATATGGAAAATTCGTTATGTAGAGTTTCATCTCTCAATATTCTTTATAAACCACATAAAACAAATTTTAACCCAGCATCTACAAACTTAACTCAATGGCGTGACAGCCCGTGAGGGCCATGGCCTACTGTGCCCAACTCAGTACACGCAACCTTGGGCCCTGAGGTGCATGAGCAGATGTTCCGGTCAGGTGGTCAGCCTGACGCGAAACCCCTAGTGTTAAGTTTCCAAGCAAGCTTGGTACTCATTTATCGACCCATTGAAGGGATGAAACGCTGAGTCAACCTTGCCCAGTGCGGGGTTTGAACCTCGGACCTGTGGTGTGTAAGCGCAATGCACTAACCATTCAGCCACTGGGCTTCACTTAACCCGGCATCCCTCGCGCGAAAAAAAACAACCTAAAGTTCTCGCGTAGAGTATCTCATACCCAAGGGCATTTACATCCTGTTTTTACCGTAAAATTTGTATATAAAAGTTAAAAAGGAAGAAAAGTAGGAAATACAATACGTTTATTGCATTTTTCACACGTAAATTTAGTTTTTCTGTTCTTTTTATAAGGACATTCAGCATATTGTTTATATGCTCCTTTAATCTTGTCGTAAGTGAATGTGGATGTTTTCACTAAGTCTTAATTTTTGAAGTTATACTTCTTTTGGGGCGTTAGAGAAATAGGATAAGGGTGAATTTTTACGATGCGCACGCACACCGTCAGGAAGTGACGAGCACCGTCACGGATGCGAAATTGCTTTGTCTAGAAATATACAGAACGGGAGAGATCATTCCCGCCTTTGAAATTCTCAAAAAAATATTTCTCTTCATTTCCCAGAAGAAGGGGGCACCTTGGTTTGAACCGGGGACCTCTCAATTAGCAGTCGAATGCTCTACCACTGAGCTATAACCCCCGTCTGCTAACCTTTGCTTTGCGCTGATTTGTGACGTCACTACTAATGGAGAGATCGTCCTTCGCCTACGGAGCTTCTCTGATGCGTTTGTTTGAACACTTTTTGTTATTAAACCAAACATACTTACAGGAAATTAAAAAAGAAATTAGTAAATTAATCTTTAAATTGTGTTTCATGTACATAAAACATAAGAGTAAATATTAGCTTACCTATTTAAATAACAATGGTAGATGATTATAGATGTATTTACTACGAACGCATTCCGATGAACATAAACACATTTATATTAAATTGTAGCAAATTATAAGAGCCTTTTGTATTCGTATATTTATTTTTGGGCGTTAGGGAAAAAGGATGAGGATAAATTTTTACGATGCGCACGCGTACAGCGTTGTCTAATATTTTAACAAGCCACTTTTTTGGTGCTATGGGACTGATATTTGGGGATCATAATAACTATTGTTATAAACCATATCTGTTGGGACTAGTAGCGCACACAGGAATTTTTAAGGGGTCCGCGGTCGAAAGTTCACCAATCTTGTATCAGGCTCCTTTTGATTTTGTCGATTTTCGGGAACAAAACACAGTAAAAAACTAATTATTGAATAAATAATTAGCATTAATTAATAAAATTAATCATTAATAACAAATACTTAATTAAATTTTACGTACTATATACTTTGAATTATAATCAATCACAAAAAATTTAAGGGCTTTAGGAAGGGGGTCCGGACCCCAGGACCCCTCTTGTGTGCGCCACTGGTTGGGACGCATCCCCCCTCTACAGCTTTTTGGCCAATATCTCGGCACCCGAGCCTCACAGTCCATTAGGACCTATCTCATTCGATCCCTCTCTATCTGCTCTTCCAGTTATTATAATTTCATGCTCATGGGGCTATTTCTTCCATAGTTTTCACAATTGTTTTAAACTTTTAAATTTGTTTAAATTCACAATATCTTGACTCCTGTTCGAGTCTCGGACTTGAGATTTAAACCAACTGTTCCACTCGTCAAGACGCATCCAGTCATCTACTTCATTCCCATGGAGAGGGCTTAAGCACTAAAATATCATGCTCCCACGTTAATCCTATTAGGACTGGAAAAAATTTCACCACCCTAAGAAATTGAGCTTGGGACTTGATTTTTGGAGGTCCGCCATATTTTAGTATTAGCGCGAGCTTTACGGGGAATTGGCCCCCTCCCCCCTACAGGACTTCCCCAGAAATAACTCGAATCCTATGCCACCTTAGTCGACCGCACCAGCTGGATTCGATTGTTCTTCCTATGAGCCTCCTGGATATATTTTTTCAGGACCATAGCCCCTTTACCCATATTTGACATTTTAAAATTATTTTAAAGTTATAATTTTTAAAGTTATACATCTTATTGCGCGCTTGGGAAAAAGGATGAGGCTAAATTTTTATGATGCGTGTGCATACCGTCACGGCACCGATGCGCGCAAACCGTTGTCTAATATTTTAACATACCACTTTTTTGGTGCTAGGGGACAGATATTTTGGGGATCGTAATAACTATATTGTTATAAACCATATCTGTTGGGACGCATCCCCCCTCCTCTACAGCTTTTTGGCCAATATCTCGGCCCCCGAGCCTGACAGTCCATTCAAACCTGGCTTATTCGATCCCTCTCTGTCTTCTCTTCCAGTTATTGAAATTTCTTGTTCATAGGACTATTTCTTCCATATATATATATATATATATTTAATATTGTCTTAAACTTTTTAAATTTCTTTAAATTCACAATATCTTGGCTCCTGTTCGAGTCTTGGACTTGAGATTTGAACCAACTGTTCCACTCGTCGAGACCCATCCAGTCATTTACTGCATTGCCATTGTGTAGGCATGGGGAGGGCTTAAGCACTAAAATATTATGCTCTAATGTTAATCCTATGGGGACTGGAAAAAATTTCACCCCACTAAGGAATTGAGCTTGGGACTTGATTTTTGGAGGTCCGCCATATTTTCGTATTAGCGCGAGCTTTACGTGGAATTGGTCCCCTCCCTCTACAGGGCTTCCCCAGTAATAACTCGAATCATATGCCTCCTTGGTCGACCACACCGGCTGGATTCGATTGTTCTCCCTATGAGCATCCTAGATATATTTTTCAGGACTATAGCCTCATTTCTTCATCCATATTTAACATTTTAAAATTATTTTAATGTTTTAAATTTTTTTAAAATCCCACATATAGCTCCGAGGATTTTTGAGCTTCGTTAATGAAACTCGGACCATTGGCTCTCCTCGTTGAGCTCTTTCATCTGTTATAATTCGTGTGTAGATAGCGGGCCTAGGAGGGGCGTTATCACTAAAATTAGAATCCCTATGTTATTCCTATGGGGCTCGATCTTTTGATGACGTCACGATATTACAGAAATAGAAGGATGAAACTTTGGGATCATCTACTACTCTGTGTATAGTTGGGATGTACGAGACCATTTACGTCACGGTTTCCCTCCCCGGAGGAGTTAGTTTCGTTTCCCTTTCCCGAGCAAGTGCCGCCCCCTTTGCAACTACAGACTCCGGACCGATTCGAATGGATTCCTGTTGTGTTTCCTCACAACCAGGCTGAGTTTCGAGTTACTGGGGGCCCTTCTTCTATTTTATTTAATCGTTTTAATTATTTTAAAATGACCATAACTTGGGGGCTCTTCATATGGATGTCAATTTTCTCAGGAATGATTCTTCCCGCTGAGACATTCAATATGAGGTCTCAGGTGTCACATTCGGTTCACCTCATCTCCAGATACAGTCTGTCGAAAACTCCCCATGTTATTGGTCCGATTGTCCCTGTGTGGGGTGTTTAAATTTATTTAAATCGTGATTATGTCGTGGGGTTTGGCTGGTCCGATTTACTTAAGGTTGGTATCGTTCAACTCTGCTCGTGACCGCCTTTCGTCCTTGACCCAGCTTAACCTGCTCAAGATTTTTAGAAAGATTTTAATCTTGTTACGCCAAAGAAGTATAACTTCTTACGTGCGTACATAAGTATACACACACACACACACTTTTTTTAATCTGTATCTTATTAAAACTAAACATATTAGAGTACATATCTCTATTTTTTAAATTTCTTTTTTATTTTCTCTTTTTGTTGAAACAATTTTTTTTCTTTCCAAAAGTTCATCTGAGAGTGGATAAGATGTGTGTACCAGTTGTCTACTTTAAAATTACGTTCTTTCCAAATGTTTTTGTGTCTCTACATATAAAATATTTTTTTCAACAGTGTCTCCCTCTTCTAAATCGGGATCGATTCCAGTGGTGAAATCATACTTGTTGTTCAGTGGCGTAGCGTGGGCTTTCGCCGGAAATTTATCGATTCTGTTTTAATTACTAGTAAAAAAAAAAATTAGAAAAAGTAAAAGCAGCTTTAACCTTTTATTAATTAAAAGTGCACTTTTCTTGTTTTTTTCATAGCAAAATCTTTTATACAATTGTCAATATCAATATATATGTCATGTTGAATTGCCAGAATAGCTAGATTTGTTAGCGTAACGTGGACATAGTCGATCTGAGATAATTTTAGCTTAGAGAAGCTTCTCTCGCAACTGGCATTACTGATGGCAAATGTTAAAAAAATTATCAACGTTATGACAATGTTTGGTAAGCTCTCTTCAAGTTTGGACTCAATAATTTATTTTAATAAACCCAGAGAGCCGGACCTAATGAGTTCTTTTTTACAGCCTGGGTCTGTTACAGCTACGAAAGCTTATGAACGTACGCGCTCAAGTTGGAATTCTTCTTTATTTATGTTTTGAGGAGCTTGATCTAAGTTCGTCCATGCTCAGTATCACTGCAGGCCTTAAAAAAGCATATTTTTTATCTAGATTCTGCAACTGTCGGAATCTTTTTTCGAATTTCAGCAGTAACTCTGTCTATTGAAGAAAACATTGTTTGCCTCAAGTCATCTTCGTACGATAACTGAACATCTTTACTTCCGTCGCCAACTATATGCTTCCTCCTGATTCGTCTTGGGAATTCAAAAGAAATATCAAGGTCATCACATAAACCTTTAGCATATATTAAAGCGTCATCCACGAATTCCTCTCGTTTTGCGCCTAATACGGTCTGTAAAGCACGTATTTCTTGAGCACATTGATGGATATTGAGTCCCTCTGTTTACAAATAATTTTGAGCATCCTTCACTTCACACAGTACCGGTTGCCAGAAGCCTAAGTAACACAAAAACGAATGCGATTCCGTAGCGACTAATAAACTTCCTGCATCTGTGAGTGTATTAAAGCTTTCATTCGTTTGCGTCAGTTTCGTCGCGTGGGCGCGATTTGGAGTTTGAAATATTTTTTGAATTTAAATATTGTGGTGCTTGCCGTCGTTCCTTTTCATGTGCCGCCCGTTGCTATGGCCCTCTCTGCACCCTCCATGCTACGCCACTGTTGCTGTTATATATTTCATCATTTGATTCTTCCTCATCCGAGTTAAATTTATAAACACTATATTAAAAAAAGTAATTATTCACACCTTTTTGTATATTAATATCTATTTTATATATCTCACTCATCAAAAAAAAAAAAAAGAAACTGTAAGGAAAACAAGAAAAAAGAATATCGAGAAATACACAGTATTTTCAACATTAAAAAAATAATTTTATATTAACACTTAACTTCGCACTGTTGCATTTCTGGAACATATAATGTACTTTAATTTAACAGACTCACCACTTCTTTAATTACCTACAAATCACTCATCTGAAAAAAAAGATTACTGTAAGGAAATACATGCTAATTTGGTCACTAGATGGAAGTGCATTTTTTCCAGAAATTACAGCAATTATAAAAATCTCTGATGCCTCAAGAACTGTGTTTTTGCTATAAAAAGAATCCATTACATTTTATGCTTCCTTTTGTATATTGACGAAATAAATTATCAGGTAAGAATTTTAAACATTTTATGATGAATAATAAAATCCTCATATAAAAAAAGTTTTGTAATTTACAGCACTACTGTAATGTTGCACTCTGCAACAAACAAAAAATGACTGAAGTTCAATTTAAAACAGTTTAATTTTTATATATATATATTTCCCTTTATTATTACTTGAAAACAGCTGTTATAATTTTTCATATAAATTCTTAAAATTTAGAAGTTAAGATTTGAATTTTAAGGACATTTTTTCTAATTTAAAGCATACAGGTAATTTTAAACGTACATTATTTTATAATTATAATTTCTAAACATGCATTGCCACATGCGTCCTTAAATTTAGTTTCTCATAAAATCTGTTAATTTTGTTTGATTTTTTTTGTTAGAAAGAATACTTTGTTTCATAATACGTCTCATATTTTTTTAATGCACCAAAAATCTCTTCAGGCTTATTTTTTCGTATCTTTTCTTGAATTTTTTTAGCTATTTGTTGCTACCTAGAAATTGTTTGTATCCCAATGCCTCTGCAAATTGAAGAGCTTTCTCTATTATGAAAAATCCAGAGATCGGAACATTTTTATCCCTCATTGTGTATCCACTTCAAAACTGCCTCATCGACATCTTCATAGGCACATTTTCAAAAACGTTTTATATAAAAATTCAATGAATCATAATTTTGTAGCTTATCTAAATTTTCTTATACTAGTTGATAAGCTGTTTGGAGGAATACCAAATTTTAAAGCTATATCCTTTATTTTGATGCCTTAATCTACTTCCTGAAGAATTAAATTTATTTTTGATGCTCAAACACTTACGTTTTGACATTTTCGAGCAACAAGAAACTAAGTTACCTGTACGAGACTGATCAATCTCTACAAATTAAAGAAGACTAGTTCAAAGAAATAGGGATACAAAACAACTCCATTGAGGGTGAAAGGGGATATTGAAGATGTTTCTTGTGAACTGGACAATGGGGGTTAAAAGTTGCACTTCTTGGATGAAACGACCATAATTCTATTGCTTTCGACGAGTTAGGCATCTAATAAAACCAGTTCAAGATTTATGATAACCATAAAATGTGTTAAAAGAGAGAATAACTCGAAATGTCCTGAAATACTTTAAAAATAGGGAGGAAAAAATTGAATCACTAGATAAAAGTTCGTTATATAGAAAATGCACTTTGCTATAGGGAGGTTATTTCGTGAAGAAAATCGTGAAATGTTTTTGGTTCAAGAAAAAAGTTCGCCGTGTAGAAAAATTCGTAATATAGGGGTTCGTAATATGGAGGCTCGACTGTATGTTTTTCTTCATTATTCATAGGTTCCTTTAGAATATAATTCTATTCAGTATTGAATATATTTCTATATGTTCTTAGTATCTTCTGTTGTAAATTTATTTAAAATCAAATACAGAGAAATATGTTTAACGCGAAATATCGGCGAACACTAAATAACACAATGGTTCCGACCAACTAGTATATATTTTCATGCATTTTTTCTTTTAACACGAAGGGAAAATTGCTGAACACGAAAATATTTCCCTTCTAAGAATTAATAAAAACGGAAAAATACCAGTTCATCATTGGCAGAATTCATTACAGTAGATGATAATGTGTGTGCAGCCCCAATTATGGCAGACAAAGACGTTTTGGAGTTTGCTCAAAGAGCATTGATGCAGATTCCGAAGATGAAAAGGAAATGAGGAACATCATTAAAAGTATGTGCAGTGATTTAGACTCGTATTCCAACAGTGAAAGTGTTAACAAAATGTACGATATCGAACAATTTGTTGACAATTTGAGGCTTAAAAAAGAAAAATGCGAAAAATAATACCAGGTTATTTTCCAAAAACTTAATAAATGTTTTTTTCTTCAAAAAAATCTGAAAATTTTGTATTAATTTTTCCTAAGTTCTTGTGAATGTTTTTGTTTCATTGATTTTTATTAAATCTATGCATATCTAAGTCAATAAAATGAACGCTAATAAGCTTAATTTTGTTGATGTATGTTTTTTTCCTATAGTATTCTTTATCACGAAGTTCTTTTAAAACGAAAAATACTTCTGTCCCTTCAGTTTCGTGTTAAGCAATTTTCACTGTATTCCATTTGTAAATCCAAATTTGTATGGATAAGTATTAGTTTGAATTTTATTATTTTTTCAGCAGCAATCATTAAAATATGTATATTTTTAAGTTCATTAATTTATTTTTTAAATTATCTGTATTATTATTATTGCCTGTATTGAATTTAAGTCTATTCATATTTTTGGGGGTAACATTAGCTGCATGATCCAGCATTGTACAGGCTTTCTCAAGTGTATAACTTTTTCCCTTTTTCGCATGAAAATTTTCCCTTCCTTCTCGATGTCTGCACTTCTGGTGATTTCTATATTTATGTCACTAAAACTCCCTTTTTCAAAATTTCCTCCATTTCTTTCCCTTGTCAGATAAGTTTCTTTCCCCCTCTGTTCCATTTTTAGACTAAAAGAGAAGGGGAACTTTCTTGAAAGGAAAGTGCATACTTGCATAGTTTGTGGGATGAAGGGCTCTATAAAATTTTAAAAAATTTCTGAACTTTTAAAGTATGAATTCAAAATTACGCACCTTAATAATGGTGGCAACATTAATTTTTAGGTAACGTTATAAATATTTCTTTTCATTTATAAACTAAAATGTCATCTAAATAAAACATGGGTTTTTTGGCTACTTTTTGTGTTGAAATTTAAGCTTTAATTCTCTTGCATCATATTTAGTCTCAAATTTAGGTTTGGCATTTTATTAAATCAGTATTTTGATGTAGTGTCAGGTTGTAGTGTCTAAATTAATCATGCTGCATCAGCCCAGGTATTTAAGTACAACAAATTAATATCGAACTTATAAGTTTAGACCTAAGTATTGTAGCATTAAGCATAGTCTTATTCAAACGACCAACCTTCCTCTTTATTTTTTCTATCACTCGTCTAAAGTAGAAAACATAGATTTTCTGGTACTTCAGTCAATTTGTAGAAATCTAAATCTTCATAATTCTATGATATTAAAAGAAATCTACTTAGAAGAATGTAATAAATTAGAAAGTACTAAAATTAATATATAAAAATTTAAATCGCAGACAGCCTAAAAAGTAACAAATGGTATTATGTACATACACATAAAGACATCCGAAATTATGGAGAGAACAATATTTCTTTCTGGAAATAATGTTTCATAAATATATTCCTTAATGAAAACAATGACTTGAGCGTAGAAAATATGAAAATGTATAAAATTCAAGTAAATTTTTATAAAAGAAAAAATTAAAAAACTAAAAACTGTAATACTCTGCTGGCCATTAGAATTGCAGCACCATGAAGAAAAGCAAATATAAAAAAGATATTTATTATACGTAAACAGTATAGCCTAAAGAGAAAATCATTTAACTTGCAAGCAGTTTAAGGGCTCACAGGGGTGCGAAATTAGAAGAAATAGCTGCCAAGGGTGGCAGCTAAAACGGCCCGTACCCCGTTTGGCATGGAGTCGAATTGGGCTTGGATTGACAGAAATGTGCAACTCATTCCGTGCTACTTCAAATCTGTGCCGCACTTCATCACCCCTATTTGGTGGAGATGGGTGGCGGACCAGTCTCTCAACAACCTATGACCTGATATTTTCAATGGGTGACAGATCTGCGGGCCAGGGTAACAATCGAATACCCTGTGTATCGAGGAAGGTCAGAACACGACGTGCAACATGTAGTCTTGCATTATCTCATTTGAATATGGCTTTTGGCAGGTCTCGATGATGAGGCGCAATCATTAATCATAAGATATCAGAAATGTACCCCATCTGTGCATTCAAATTACCATCGATCCGAACTAGGGATTTGCGTGCCACTTACGTAATAAACCCAACCCATCGCAACAGGTGCGGGGCCCCTATGCCGATATCGAATACAAGCGGGCGACCAGCGGTCTCTTCAGAGCCTCCAGGCACGTATACGGCCATCAAAATACTTTCACAGAACCGGGACTCACAACAAAAAGACTTAATGCCACTCTTGTATCCAATTTTGTCATTCGGCTTAGCATACTCTCCATCTTTCTCTATGCGTGCTGCATTGTCAACGGAAGCCGAAATAATGGTCACCGTGCCGACAATCCACTTTCTGCAAACATCGTTGCACCGTACGAGCGGATCTTGGGCGTGCTGCAAACATGCCCGTTTCCTGACTAATGGACCGTGATGTGGCTGTACGGTTTTGCAATGATGACCTCACAATAAATATGTCTGCTGTCTTGGGCATTATTCATAGAAGGGCGTGAAAATCCTGCTTACTTTTTAGTATGACCCTCAGCAACCCATTGATTCCATATTCACATGGCAGTGATTGGATTTCGATCAGTGCAACGACATATACGATCCTACCTCTGTCGAGTTCCTATACGTACTGGTAAGCTTTTTCATCTTTTTCGAGGCATAACACGATATTCTGAGCAAACTCCGACCTTATAAAGCGCTTTCCGAAGGACAAATCCACTACACAACTTTTCTTGTATGCAATGCTTTAGATGTCGTTTCTCCCACCTTCGGCTTCTTAATGATCTGAAATACCAATTTGCATATCCCAAACCTCTTCTTCCTTTCATGTGATTTTGATGTTCGTCAGATCATTCCTTTCTGGTGTTGCAGTTTTAACGGCCACCAGACCGTTTTTAAACTTTTAATATCAGTTTTATCATTTATCTTTATTAATTACGAATTTCATTGTAAATAGTTAGAATTATATCCTGTAAAATGATGTATGAATATTACCGTTCCAGAATAGAACTTAAATGTTAAAATTCAAAGTATCTCTTCTATCAAAAATATTATTTAATGAACATTCCATAATATGTTGTTTCCAGGTATTCTATTTTAGTTGACTTTTGTTAGTTTTAATAAAGTTTAAGTAATTACGATACAAAAGTAGCCTGATGTATGAACTTTCTATTTTCACCATGGCTGCAATAGCTCAGTGTTCAAGGTCTAGTCGCAGGGAGGAAACTTAGTGCCACTAGATATCCACCATGTTAAGGGACGAAATAATCTATATAAACAATTAAACCTATCTGTAAATCTTTAAGCAAAGTTAAAAATCGATATATGTATTGTCCTAGTTATCTGATATGTATAATAAATGTGTGTATATATTTGTTGAGGTACAAGTGAAAAAAGATGTATTCAATTCCTATTTCAATATTTTTTTGTTACAATTTAAATTATAAAAATGCGTTTCTCTTTTCAAAACGAAATATGTGCACTAAAGAAATCTTTTGTTTCAAAAATTAATTTTTTGACAAACTTGGTGCTCATTTGAAGGAAAGGAATGGGAAATGATACATGTTTAATTCTTAAAATTTCAAATAGGATGCAAAGGTGTATACTATATAGAATAGGCTGGAAATTTAAGAGTGTAATCAAAATTATATATTTTGTGGCTTTATGCATAAAAATTGCTAATTGAAATCAGAATCAAATTATGATAATAAAAGATTGAAATACTTTGAATGCAATGAATGTTTAACCAGTTAAGTCCCAGAAAGTTTCTTCCTTTAAAATTTCTTGTTCTATTTTTGTACTGATTCTGAAATTTGATTGGCAACAGTTCAAAACAAAAATAGTTGACAGCATTAATCCTTCTAATGATGATCATTTTGTTTTTCTTGTAAAATGTTTCCATGGTTATATATTTTTATATCTTGTGCATAAATTTTAAGATTTCTTACACTGTAAATTGTATTGTCAAAATTGTTTGCATTAATGTCTGGTTTTTTCTTTGTAGGAGTAATAATCAAATTGATAGGCTTGTCTGCCATGAATTAATGAGTATGTATAACCAAAAATAATATGTGTATACTTTACTTATCTTCATGACAATTATTTTTTCTTGGTACTTTAAAATAAAATCCGATTAAAGGATGTTATAAATTACATTTCAGACCTTAATTGCCTAATTTAAAAAATATATACATTTAATTTAAAATTATTAAATGCTATAATGTTTCTTTAGTGTTCAGGTTATTTAAAATTTTTGTATGTTATTTTATTATATATGTAGATACGAGGCTAGAGCTTAAATGATTCATGGATTTCAGAACACTGTATCGAAAGATATATGACCTACAAAGACAGGTGATATGACCTACCAAGATAGGGGATACATGACAAGATACATTCACTTCCCAAATTTAAAAGCCCACCTTGTGGCTTGCATGCTAGATAAATGGCTCACCTATGGCAACATTTGCAAGTTAGCGACAAAGCTGGAGAGGAGTTTTTGTGTGTTGAAATATGCAGAGTGTTCTTGGTTTGCAAATGTTCAGCATTGCGCTTCTACACAAATACAGAAAAGCTCCACCTGGTCAACAAAGCAATTTTCTGTAACTGGTTGTTTGAGTTAAGAGAAAAGCACTGGGTATCCATGTGTTTCTGATAAAATTATGCACAGTCCTCGAAAATCAATCATTTGTGCAAGCCGGGAACTGGGCATTCCACTGAAAAACAGAATGTTTTACTTCAGTGTTTGCATTTCAAACCCTACCATTTGCAACTCTTTACTCCGATTTGAATTTTGTACCCAAATGCTGCAAGTTATGGAAGATGATTGACTTGATTGGGAAGTTGATATTCATTAACGAGATGACTTTCCGTCTGTCGGGAATGCTGAATGATCACAATGTGAGAGTGAGGGGAGCTGAATTGCCGCATGTCTGTGTTGAACTTAAACTGGATTTGTCAAAGTGAATGTTTTCCATGCCATATTAAAGATAAACTGTATGAACTTTTTTCTCCATGAAACAGGTGAGGACAGGTTCTTTACATTTCGATATTTTGCAGTTGCGGTTTTACTTCTGCTGATTGTTGATTCCTCAGCTTTTAATTTTTTAACAGGGTGGGGTTCCACCTCCCTGGAACATAATTATCTGTGACTTTCTTAGCAAAGAGCTGTAACATTACTGGATTGAATGCACTGGTCTGGATGATGTTCCTTTGTTGCCAAGATCCCCCAGGTGGCTAGATCTCATACCATGTGATTTCTACCTGTGGTTTTATGTGAATGCAGAGGCGGATCAAGCGGCTAGCGGACCTGACGGCCGCTAGGGGCTCCCGGCGCCAGTAAGGCCCCAAGTGCGATGCCCCAATCCTAATGTTTACTTTCCCTAATGTAGATATATACTTTGAAAATATTTTTAACAATATCGATATCGAATGCATCAGGTTGGAGATCTTTTTCAGTTTTAAAGCATGTTAAAAATTATTTAATAAGTACTGTGGAAGAGTAGACACGTTGAAAAATATGACCATATTTTGTATAGAACAAGATGTTTTGGACAAAATAGATGCGGGGCAAAAATACACTGGTGTGCAAAACCTAAGCAACAATGTAAAAATTTAGCAGATAGCCATGAAATGCAGAAGAAGAGGCTCTTGAGATAAGTACAGTGAACACGAAGTCAGTAGAACGTCATGCGATGCAAAAAATCAGGAACAAAACGTCAGAGGATGGAACGCAAAACGCGTGATGTTCGCGCGCTGCTCAACAGTAGAATGAAACTGAAGGCAGAGAACAATTCACCAATATTTCTCTGCAAGTGCCATAGTCAGTTTAACGTGAAATATGGCTAGAAGAAATCACCTGAACGACTTCACACCGTGGAAGACTGATCGAGAAAGCTTTTTGGGGTTTTAGGGGCGTACCTGTCACCAGTGTAGACACGCTAGCAGAGTTCGGAATCAACAAAAGTGTCGTTTCGCGCCTTGGCAAAAAAGCTGCTTCCAAAACCACAAGCGTGACCAGTTGTTAGAAAAGGGGTTGGTGTGGCCGCCTCGAGGTGACTACGACCAACCTTGCAGGGGATGACCTGAGCTATATCATCCCTGCAGGCGAAAAAGTTCGACAGCAACTCAAAGTCAAGCACCATTGCTCAGGAAAACCTGTACTGCAGCAACAGGTCGACAAGTGTAGCGGTTACTGTGGCCAGACGCCTTCACAAACCGTTCACCCGCCGTCCTGAACGCTGCCTCCCGTTGAAAGATGGCCACCGAAGCCACCGTTTACAGGGACAGAGGCACAAAACTGGACAACTGGTCAATGGAGTCGTGTTCTTTTACGGATGAGAATCGGTTCAGTACCAGAAGCGATTCTCAACGCGTTTTGATTTGGAGAGAGATCGGGGGCCGGTTTTATCCCAGTAACATCAAGGAAAGACATCGTTTCGGTGGTCCTGGAATTCTTGTCTGGCTGGCATTATGCTGAACGGCGGAACTGAGCTTCACATTTTCGACAGAGGGTCTGTAACCGGGGATAGCTATTGTGAGGAGGTACTTCTTCCCATGTGCATCTTTTCCGAGGTGCCATTGGCCCAGACTTCATCTTTTATGGATGACAATGCACGCCACATCGCACTCTGGCTGTTGAGGAGCTGCTGGAAAGTGAAGATATCACTCGAATGGATTGGCCAGCGTGCTCCTCAGATTTAAATCCCATCGAACATGTGTGGGATGATTTGCGGACGTATTGCCACACGCTAAACATCATCCGGAGTACAACCAACAACTCAAACAGATGTTGATTGAGGAATGGGCACCCTACCTCAAGAAATGTTGCACCAGCTGGTTCTGAGTATGCGGAGAGCTGCAAAGCAACCATTGTAGTAAGGGAGGCATATACCTTATTAAGGAACATCTGCTTGTTGTTTTTCCCCTGTTGGATAGACAATTATGAGTCATGATACTATGCGTTCAATAAAGCTTGTTTTTGTTTTGATTCCATACCGTATGCGTTGTATTCCTTTTTCAGCGCCGATGCTTTCGTCATCCTTACGTACATAATACTCCCTCATTTCAGAATTTCATGTCTCTCAGATGATTTTTCGTGAAGTTATGGCAATAAACCCACCTGTTGCTTAAAATTTGCACACCAGTGTAATTAATGAGTTTTACCAAAGAGAAATGAAGACGTTAAGATACGTAGCAAAATTGTAAGCTCCTTCGTAAGGTTTTAATTTTTTTTTTAAATACAGTACATATTTTTTTCTTTAGCTTGTCGAGTTGTATTATTAGCAATACACATTTTATTTTGAGAATTTAAGATCAGCGAATCTTTTCGCTATTTAAGTTTTTGACTCTTGACCCCATGGGCCCCAAACCTTTTATCGCTAGAGGCCTCCAACTACTTTAATCCGCCTCTATGTGAAGGACAAAGTTTACATAACTCGAATGATGCATGCACTACATAAACACATCACTACTGCTGTGGCATGCATTGAAGGAAGGATGGTATTGAACGTCTTGGATGTGTGCCACGTAACCAAGGGTGCACTCATTGTATATTTGTCGTATATACGAGAAACTTATTGAATGCATGTATCTTTTCATGTATCATCTCTGTCTTTGTACATCATATATTTCTGAATAATCAGTCTTTTAAAAACTTAAAAACCATTTTGGCTAACACTATTACTTCTTTAATAAAATTTTAAATAAAGCAGTGAATAGTGAAACTTAAAATAGTATTTTTTCTATTCTATTTAGCTGCAGCCTGTGGTAAGCCTGTAACTTTTATCAAGGTGAGATCTTTGTTTATTTAGATTGTTGTAAACTCCTTGCTTTTAGAACATACCGTAAAATCCGGCGTATGACGCGCACCCTCTTTTTCACAAAGAAATCTGAAATGTACGTGCGCAACGCTCTTATGTTTTGAAGTTATTTATTCGAGGTGTTATTCCTAGCTTTAATAATAAAAAATAGTGTTGTTCTAGAACTACCACCCTTTAAGCTCATAAGGAATATTATTTCTTTCAAAGAAACAGTATTTCGATCTATGTAGAAGTCTAATTTTTTCTATGCTTAGCATTTTTTATTTTTAAAGTTCTCATTTATATACCCGACATATAACGCGCACCCGTAAATTTCAAGCTTATTATTTGAGTTTAAAATGCGCGTTATACGCTAAACTTTACGGTAATTCAAATTTTGTTTTACTATTTGATTTGACACCGAAGTAAATTTTTCGATTATAATAAGTATCACAATAGTTTTCTTTCATAAGTTCAATGAGATCAATGTAATATTCTAATAAATAAATAGTCGTTGCAGTAAATTTAAATTACCCTTTAAAAAAAATAATTCATGAAACTGTATTCGAAGTTTTTGACATGGTTTATTTCTTAATGTGAATCCCACGTTCAGTATGTGGCAAATGTACCTGGCTGCATAAAAAGAATATGTTAAGTTTGAAAGCTCTATCAGTTTTAGAATAAAACAAAATAATAAATTTTTCATACCTTGATTGAACTATTGAATGATATATTTGCTATAGTTTTTTTATGGCTTCTTGTCAGCATAATGACATTTTGTGTGTATCATTTAAAAAAATACCTTATCCCTGGAGGCGAAAAATTAAAACAGTGCTTGTATGGTATCATCATTGTTTGTTTTTAATTTTTGTTATGTTAAACTTTTTTTAAAAATTGAAACAAATGATAATCACATGGTACTCTGTCCGGGCAGTATGGTGGACACGACAGAATTTCCCAGCCTAGCTCTGCAAGTTTCTGACGAGATCCCTAAGCTGTATCTGGAAGCAATATGATGACCTTCCTATTGACCTCCTCTGTTGAAATGCTGGTTTTAAATTATTTAATTGTTGGCAGTACCTTTTCGAGTTGAGTTTTTCGTTCTGTTTCAGTCGTTCAAAATATGGTGATCTTCGACTGTCCCACAATATACACAACATTCTCTTGCTCATTCTCAACTTCGGCTTAGAGATGGAAAAGCCAGGTTTTCCGGGTTTACAATATGCCGTTTTCATTATGATATTTTCATACGTAATCCATTTTTTATCCTCGGTTATCATCCGGTTCAAGAAGGGTTCGATTTTGTTCTATGCTAGCAGAGATGTGCGTATGATGACAATCATTCAAATTCTCACTTAATTTATGTGGTACCCATCTCGAATATATCCAAACCAATCATAGTTTCCGAATACGGTTTGTTGAGCTTCCGCAATCTCCGATGTTGTCAAAAAAAGATTTTGTTTTAATATGATCGTGACAGTATCGTTGTCGATCAAAGATAGTCGAAATCACCTACTTGAAAATTTTCGAGCCATTATCTGCATCAGAAGCTGTACCTTCATCAAACACTTTTAATAAATTTCTACACACTTCTGCAGCATTTCTTTCTTGTTGGAATTTGTACAAAATACAGTGGCGTGTAAATGAACTGATCAATCGCCATGGGTACTATATCGCCTCTCATTTAATAATGACTTAAATCATTTTCTTTTTAGTTAATTTGCCAGATTAATATGTATTGTAACGTCGTGAGTAGGTAACAAACAAAACAAAATTGTCACAGCTTAATTTTAAAATAAAAGGATTATTTATTTGCTTCCCAGGTTACTATATATGAAGCAATAAAGTCCAAGTTATATGCCAAGCCGGTGCAGTCAGGCTATATCACGGGAGTTCAATCTTTTTTCCGAAGGGCACTCGCTCATCTCTCAACGCCACCGGCGTTCATCGTCTCTCCTTTCTATCCGCCGCCGTCCAAGCTTTTTTCAGGCCTCTTCTCAAGTTCTCTCCATCCAAGGCTCTCCTCCCGTCTCCTAAAAAAAACCCTTTTAAACTCCAGGGGCGAGTCCACAACACGTCCCTCGTCTCTTCTCATTGGCGGGCCACAAAAGTCTGCCCTTGTCCCCGGGCCACATTCGTGTCCTATTTGTGGGGCACACACAAATACACTCCTGGTCCGTCTGGAAACTAAGGGTGCCATCATTCTTGTCCAACATCTGGACTTGTCAATTACACCACCTGTGTTCTATAATCCCATTCTCTCGACACCGGCCGAGGTGACAATATTCTTTCGGACAGGCTTCGCCTATTGTCAATGGGGTTCCGGCTCTCTTTTGGCCATTATGACTGCCAGACTGGGTGTTGGCGTTTTCCCGAGGTCAAACAATAAACCATGACCCCATGGCCACGTGCACTTGTCGCATAACATCTGGTCGGAGCCATAAAACAGTGTGAATGGAAGTGTGGGGTTCACCCCAATCGAAGACGTCACAGTATACATTCAGTGATAAAGAGATCCAAATATATGAGTAACATGAATATGCTCATACTTGCTGTAACTGAAACGGACAGAATTTTCCGGTACACCTAATATTTATTCGAAGCAATTACTATATTTATTCGAATCTAAGCCACACTAAAGCGGAAAAATTCTTTGGATGAAAGAAATTGAACATAATACTGACTTTTAGATCAATTACAGGTTCATATATGTATTTAAAAATACTGGTAAAATAAATCAATTATTCGCTTCTTACAGTTCTCGTTTTAATTTTTTATTAATTTCGTAAATATGGGATATTAAGATACAGCTTTTTACATATTATTTTTCACAAAAACGTGTTGATAATTTGGGTTGCAGCTTAAAATAGATAACAGTTTAGTTTCGAAATATATATATATATATATATTGTGTTTGAGAAGACTATTATATTTGTGTTACATTAATATTTTTAATATCTAGAGCAGGGGTGGGCAGACTTTTACATGGTACGGTCTACTTCTAATTTTTTAAGGTGTTGCGGTACACCCAGTGACGTAGGTGTGGTAAGCTACAAAAAAAGCTCAACAACACTTATATTCTAACAATAATGAATACAAAATGTACACTTACCTAACATAATTACAATAAAAAAACTTACTCTTTTAAAACCACGCAAGATACAAACATAATAATTATATCCACAAATTTAATAATATCAAATGATGCATTTATTATCAAACATTAAAAAATAAATCATTTTCATTTAAAGTTAGTTCTCGTAGAATTTTATAAGTCTTGGCACTCTTAGTCTGCATACTGTCCGCCCCAATCTTGAATATCTCGGTATATAATTACTAACTGCTAATCTTTCACTGGATTCCAAGTGGTCGACTGTGAAACAGGAAGGATATGTTGTCTTAACTATATTTCTTATTGAAAATGCAGATTTACACAGGTAGGTAGTGCAAGATAATGTTGTTAAATGAAATGCAGCTTTTTAAATTAAGATACTTTACTTCGTCCATTAACCGATGTATTTCCTTAACACGTTCGCTGCCGTGCCTTCTATCACGGGACGTAACATCAACATAAGAATCCAATCCCGAGGAAGCGTGAGCTGTGGGGTGATGTTTCAGTAGCCAATCACGTGTTATCGTGGGAAGAGCTGGCCTGTGTTTATTTCCCGCGTTAGTTGGCTTGTGGTTGAAAACGCATTTCTACGACTGGCATCGCGGTGATCGCATTTTCCCTTTTTAGTCGCAGATAACGTGTTAAGCGTCATCGTGTGCTTCCAATAATGGTTCATGTGTCGTCTACACATAGTTGTGCATGCATTGTGAAGAGCCGATACTCCAGTCTAACTGGCGTTGGTGTTCCACATATATATTTATTTTAGTATGCGAGTCTTAGGTCTTACGTGAAGGTGGTCACCCCAAAATGTTTTGGCGGTCCACCGGTCGATCGCGATGGACTTAAAGCCCACCCCGGATTAAAAGACTAAAAAAAATATCAAAGAAGTAAGCTTGAGAGCCTTGATCTGGATTGGTTGAATTTAAACTTCGACGATTAGCTTTTTGATTAGAATTCAGAAAATGTCTGCTGCTTAATAAATTTTGATTTAAATATATTGTACATTATTATTTCTTCATTTAAAATAATATTCAGAAATTTTAATTAACAAAATTTAAATGAAAAAATTATCTGAAAATTATGCCACTACTGTCGCAAAAAAAATATTATTTTATTCCTTTAAAAAATGTGTGCCATTTCAAAATTCATAAATTTACGTATAAATTTCATTTTAGCACCCTACTCGACAATGTGTGATATGGCGTATACGGATATTATAAACCTGGGTTTTAAAAGAATTCTAACAAGTTATGGCCAACCTACAGCATATGAAGGAAGATATCAACTAAAGCTGTTGGTTGATTGTAAATTTTGTTAAGCTTTAATAGACTATTTTGATATAAGTACTGATATATTGCACATTCTTAATTACTAAAGAGTATAAATTTTTTTCTTAAACAAGTTATTTTAGGATGCAATAATCTTGTATATTTATATTACTTAGCTAGAAAGTTTCTGCAGTGGATGAATTATATGAAATATCTTTCAAATGTATATTGGGAAAAACAAGAATTAATTAACACATTAATTTGCTTAAGTCTGAAATAGACATTTTATTTTTTGTTAGCAGTTTTTGAATATCCTCAGCTTAATTACGTAATGTATCATAGTAAAGCTTCATGTGTTTGTTTTTCTAAAAATACTTTTTTTCAAAAATAATTTAAATCGACTTTAATTTTAAAAATGTTTACTACCATTAGCCTATAATAACTTATGTTGCATACATTTTAATTAAAGGGGTGGAAACCACATTTGGAGGTTCAAAAAATCCCATTTTTTTATTGCATAAATCGTTAGCTTAACTATTCAAGAATACGCTGTCAAAATTTCAAAGCGAAAGTCACATTTGTTTAAATTTTATGAGCATAGAACCAAGTGAACAATTGGGTACAGGCTCGAGCGCAGATAGGGTGGAGCACTAACTCGAGTAGTCTCAGATTTATCTTGGGATGATTTACTGGAGAGATGTTTAGGTGGCCAAACAAAATGCAAATGAAAGTTTTAATTCCACTATTAGGCGATTAGCTCCTAAACATTTGCACTCCGGACTAAAAATCGTTGAATTGGCATCGTATTTAGCAGCAGGTTTATTAAATGAAGGAAATTCTTCTCTTCTGATGGTTATGAATGAGGGAGGAATATTGTAGTAGGCAGGCAAAGCTTCAATTATGCCGAACAAATGGATAACCAGCGCGTGAGCTGGGAGAATCGACGTAGTTCATTGGAATCGAAGGAAAGTCGGAAAGCACTGCTTCAAATACAAAACGAAGTCTATGAGATAGAAGGATTGCTATATGGTGCTGGAATCGCCGATTAATCGGAAAGCATTTTACATGTTAACTTCCTTGGATTTCTAGTTTCTGAGAATTTATTTTTCAAACGCGTTTACCTTGAAATGACTTTTTTCATATTTGCGTGCAGTCTAACTCAAAAAAGTATAGAACTGATCATTATGAAAATTGATAGCTTGATTCTTTATAAAATTACGAATTATATGAACCAACTTGTGAGATGATATTATGATTTTAAGGGTATTTTTCTTTGCATAATTAGAGGGAAAAAATCGTGAAAATCGAAGTACATTTTCGCAACGCCTACAAAATTTTTAATTTTCATTATTTTCACCTACATTGAGGTTCATATTCTTAGAAATTAAGTTGTTAATGTAAAATCGAAACCTTTTTGATTTCAGATGAAAATCGGAATGGCTACACTGCAAGTAATTGGAGAACTATACTAACAATCTTCAGCGGACATCATAGCGTTATGTTATTATTATTGGCTGAAATATTTTGAAAAAAATCACAAAAGCTTATCGAAATATAAATGAAATGATGTCAAAATCTATTTGAATTCTAATTAATTCTTCCCACCCCCAAAAAAATCCCCCCAAATCAGTGTCAAACAGCCTCCTAATGTGGTCCTCCCCTTAAATGAATGTAAAAAATTTAATTATATTCCTTTACTTTTCTTAAATTTCAAATGCGTACATAAAAACTTCAGACGTCTTTATAAAGTTCTTCACTTAATTATATTTCATTTTAAATGTTAACCCTTTATGTACCGACGATATTTATAAGTACCACTCACTTTAAAATTACATAGAATAAACATTTTTACGAATATCCTGACGATACTTAGCAGAAATATTTCTTAAAATCCACTCTTCCAAGATATATGGCAGCACGGGTTCTATGATGAGTATTTAGCGGGGAAGGAGAATAGTTTTATAGTAGAAATTGCGTTTTCAGCTGACGTCGTTTTCAGTGGATTGCGAAGATTAGCATTTTTGTCCCGAAAAATACTTAATGTCAAAATTTAAGTGTCTTATTTTTTTGTATGTTAATGAAGACCTTAGAAAACGATTTGACTATTTTAATTGAACAGTGTATATAATTAATTTTACCGTTGAATATCTTTAATTAATTAGCTCTAACGGATTAAATTTCCCAAAGTTGAGTATTTTGCTTATGTATATCCCTTAATTTTCAATGTAGTGATAAAAAAAAGTATTTCATGAAAAACACCAGTAAATCATAATGCGGTGCATAAAGGGTTAATATGTTTGAACATTATCTTTATTTGAATATTATTTTGTTTTTTATACTGCAATATAAGATACGTTGTAACGTCAAATGAATTATAGCCTCAATAATGAAACAATCTATAAGCCATATGACAGATGCAAAAAGGAAGATGAAATCGAATAGTTACTAAAGGGTTCAAAAAAGAAAAATTTCAGTTTAAATCTTTTTTTAAAAAAATTATCCAGTGATCTGCACAATCTTCTTCAAAAAATCTTATTTCTTTAGACATATTCAGCTGTAATTAATGTATCACTTTCACTTATGTTATATAAAGCTTTATTTTATACTTAATATTTTGTATTTCAGTGATATTTTTAAATGATAGTATTTTGGAGTTTAACTGTTTTTGTTATGTTTATATTTTTTCAGATTGGTTCTAAAATTACCATCATGCCTGGTATGTATATTATGCTTTTATATTCAAAGGATTGAAAAGTCATGTCATTTTTTTTGTCAAAATGAGAATGTTAATACGATAATACAGTCGTGTCTCTATATAACGAAGTTGCTAAATCCCAGAAAAGAAGTTCGTTATATGGAAAATTCGTCATGTACAGGTTCATCTTTTAATACACGTTACAAACCACTTAACATAAATTTTAATTTCATAAACACTATATAATAAAAGTAATTATTCAGACTTTTTTTTAAATTAATATATTTTTTCTTTATATATATTACCCATCAAAAAAGAAAGAAAAACTGAAAGGAAAACAAGAAAGAATGTCGAAGAATTCACTGTATTTTCAATATTAAGAAAATAATTTTATACTAAAATTAACGAATTTTAAGGATATTTTATAATTTAAAGCATACAAGTGTGTGTATAATATTAAACATACATTATTTTATAATTAGAATACGGGGACACGGGACAACTTCACTGAGGGTGGAAGAGGATATCTAAGATGTTTCTAGTGAACTGGGCATGGGGTTGTGTGAAGGTTGCACTTCGATGAAACGTCAAGAACTCTATTGCTCTCGGCGAGTTAGGATCTAATAAAACCAATTCGATTTATGACCACCATAAGATGTGTTAAAGAAAGAATAAAACTTGAAAGTTTTTCAGAAACACTTTAAAAAAAGGGAGAACAAAAATTGAACCACAAAAGAAAAATTCGTTATATAAAAAATGCACTTCGCTATAGAGAGGTTATTTTACGATCGTGAAATGTTCAAGGTTCTAGGAAAAAGTTCGCTATGTAGAAAAATTCGCAGTATAGAGGTTCGTTACATAGAGGCTCGACTGTATTATAATATATTTTTTTCTCTATTTTGTGTCTATCATTAGCACTGTTTTATCCAATCTTTTGCTACTTGGTGTTGGAACATTTTCAATTCTAGATTCTATAATACAAAAATTAAATTTTTCCTTGATTTTTTCCCTTCCATTTTTTGTGGGTTTTACCCCCTTTTTCTCCACTCATGATGTTGCAAAGATTTGAATAATTGCAACCAAAAGGTGATGATCTCTAGGTGAATAAAATGAATCAAACAACATCTCCCATCATAATTATATTCTGACCTGGTACTAATATTTCCAAATATTCCATGCCTCCACTATTCCTCTAAACAAAGAACAGTATTTTTTTAAGGTGTAGGTCTGGTTTTGGGATATGGAATTTGATTGGGAAAAATCAAATGTCTAAGTTTGGTTATTGTCATAAGACTCAATTTTTTCACCCAATCAAGAAATTCCTTTGCATTTATTTGCAGCAAATTACAGGAGACTGAATAATTAATTTTCATATATTCCCTAGAGTGCTTTGCCAGAATTGACGCTTGTGCCTCAAACCTTCACAATCACTCACCAGGCTAATGTGTATAACCCTAGCATTTCTGTAAATTTAATCAATTTTCTTCAAGTTCTCTTGAATCAACAACCAAGGTTTGTTATGTGCATATCCATTGTGACAAGACTTTTGCATTTAAGTTTACTTGCTAAATACCACAATGTTTATCTTCCTGAACGATGTGAGTTTTAGGGATCAAAATTATCCGACCTAGAAAACTATCTGTACTTTTTATTTCCATCTGATGTAGCTGGACAAACATCATAAATGTTTACCTTTTCTGTAGGTAAAACAACATGTGTAGTGTCAAATGTGTAAATTTTTATGATATTTGTCTTAATATTTTATACAAGGATTGTATTTATAAAATTGATTTGTAAAACATGAGAAAAGACACTTGTGAAAATAATACCTTGCACAATTTTAGTGTGCACAATAAACTGATTAATATGAAACCAATGTGTATATTAGCAAATATGTTATTACTTTTCGTTCTACCGCCAATAGTGCAGCATTAAATTTTTGTTAATTCTGAATATTATCATTAATTAAAGGATTCCTTTGTATTCAATTAAACGTAATCAGTCAATTTCATAAACTACTGTGTGTAAAAAATGCAACATCATGAAGGAATCATCAGAATTAAAGTAAATTTAATGCACGAACGCGACTTGTATTAGTACAAATAAATGACGAAATTTTCAAAGCAAAAAAAAACAGTATTAAGTGGTGTCAGAAATCAGTATTTGATGTAGCCACCACGTGCTGCAATAAGTCCTGCTATACGACGTGGCGCGGAGTCAAACAGATTTTGAATGTCTGCTTGTGGAAGAGAATTCCATATTGCTTGTATGCGCAGAAAAAGTTTGTTTTGAAGCTGCAGGACGCGGATCACGAGCGAGACGTCGACCAACCAAATCCCACACGTGCTCAATAGGCGACAAATCCGGCGAGTAAGCAGGTAAAGGAAGAAGTTGCATGTCTTGGGCTGAACAAAAGTTTGCAAATTGTTGGCGTGCATTAAGCTCCTGGGATGCCTTGATGGAAGGGAACGACTTCGGGCTGTAGCACTTCACGGATGTGCCTGTTGCTGTTGAGATTACCCTCAATTCGTAGCAAATTGGATCGTCCAGACGAAATAGCACCCCAAACAATAACTCTTGGTGTTAGGCCACTATGTCGTTCGATAACGCACTCTGGAAGGCAGCGTTCACCGGCATAGCGTCTAACACGAATGCAGTCATCATGGTCCCACAAATTGAAGCGTGATTCATCTGAAAAGACAACTTGGTGCCAATCACCTTGCCAGGCTCTGTGCTCATGAGCCTATTGCAGACGCAGCCGTCGATGGTTTGAAGTGAGGAGGATCCTGTATAAATGCACCCTTGCACGCAACCCACGGTGCAGCAGACGTCGACGAATTGGCGAAGCCGACATTAGAACACATGTAACAGTAGACCAACGTGCTGCCAACTACCTGGAGGAAGCTGTACGGTCATTCACCGCTATGCTGAGCAGGTGTTGATCGTCGCGCGCTGACGTCACCTTCCGTCGTCCACTGCTAGTTTTTCGAGTTGTTCGGTGCTCGTCGGTCCACTGCTTCCAAACTCTCATCACTGTGGAACTGTTCCGCTGCACACGATCTCCTATTGCGCGATAGGAAAATCCTCCTTCTCGAAGGCCGTTTATCTTCTCCCACTCAAACTTCATAAGATGTTGGAATTTCTCCTTATTTCGTCGGGGAGGCATACTTAGTTCTCACTAAACGTTCGCCACTAACAAATAATCATGAACTATTTTCAATGACTCGCTACAGCCCTCTATTTATACCCTTTCAGCATCAGTTCAGAGGGCACGCCACGCATAAGCGGGGGCTCTGAAACTTTACTATTTTACGTAACATCCTATAACTGATATCTGCTGCAAAGTTCATTTAATTCTGATGATTCTTTCATGGTGTTGCATTTTTTACAAACAGCAGTGTACATACAAAATAGTAATGCATAGAATAAATAGAATTATATAATTTAAGAAATTTATGCGAATATTGTACTTTGAAAATAAAGCGCATCTTAAAATATTTTTGAAACATCTTAATGAATAAATTAGTTTCAATAAACACAGGAGAATGAGGGAATTTATTTCTTTGCCTGTTTATTATGCTGGAAACTCAAAAATGAACGTCACATACTAGTAAGGAAAAAGTTTGCTAAATGACTTTCACATGTTATATATATTTAAGGAAAAGGAAACTAGATATAGATTAGTAAAGTGAACATATCGTATAAACTAAACATATCTATATAATAATGTCTTAAAATGTTGTTCACTTTCTAGAACATTTTATGCAGTTGTGATTTTTCAAACTTTTTCAATTCCTACTATTAGTTCACACTCTCCCTATGTATGTGTGTGTGTGTGTGTGAATCTTGCTCAAATTTTCAATCGTTAATAGAATACTTTCTATTCAACCATTCAAGTTCAAATACATTTTTTAAACTATTAGTGGATGACACTTGATATTAATACAGTTTTTTCAAATAATAATTCATTAATTAAATTAAGAAATGAATAAATAGTAACAAACACAAAAATAATAGTCAAACAGCATATATAGAAAGGAAAATCATTCGTTGTGTCCCTGTAGCGCAATGAATAGCGCTTTGGACTTCTAATTCAAAGGTCATGGATTCGAATCCCAATGAAATGGCCTAATTTCTGAGAATGTGATTTCTTTTTTAGTATACTATTTTATCAGAATAATTAAATTTATTTATTGAATAAATAGTAACCAACAAAAATAATAGTCCAACACCATATATAGAAAGAAAATCGCTTTCTATTTTGTCACTTAATATTGTGATTCTGTCATATGTATATACATATTTATATTAATTGAAACTATGTAATAAAATGTAACTAAAATGAAACTTTTCTTTGTTGACCTTAGTAGGAATTGATTTAATTTTTTTTTTTTTACTTGTTTTTTGTTGTTAATGTCGAAATACGGCATTTCTTCATATCAGTTGTCAAGCCAATTATTCGAGCAATAACAGCCTGATTGCCGCTGAAAGTTAATTTGTAACTAAGTACAAAATGTAGACAATTGATCCAAGTATAACAATCAAAAATTTGAGAACACTGGTAGTGTTTATAATAACAATGTTGGCATTGTTGGTCTTCGAACGAGTCTGGAAACGCCTCAAAATATTGAAAAATACTATGTTTCAAAATATCTCAAAGACTTTGATTATGCAGGCTTCACAATAGGTCGTAATCAGCCGGTGATCTGCAATTAAACTTTGCCAAGCATATCCGTTCCGCCCACCATAAGGCACCCAGAATGAGAAGCGTCTTAAATCGCTTGATTTTCCCCAAGAGTAAGCTCGCATTAAGGCACAAGGTTCTGTTATACAAAGCCATTCTTTGCCTCATCATGCTGTGTGCTCTCCCATTTGGGCAGTTGCGGCAATTACTCACCTGAAAAGATTGTACACTTTTCTAAACATTTAACTGCGTAGAGCAGCAAACGCACCTTGGTTTGTCAGAAACGAAGTCTTGCATAAAGATGTTAATGTTACGCCGCTTCTTGATTTCATTAAAAAAACAACCTGAAAGTTTTTTGAACTGATTATCCTGATTCCAAAGGAATCTATCTGGGAAATCCCGACTTATGACAATTCTCTCCCTATTTCTTCTAAAAGACCTAGAGCAGTTATTAACCACTCGTATCAATACTTCCCAGCTATGAAAAGGGTGAGAATGTCTTGATACAAATTAGGAAATTCTTTTATAAAAATTTCTATTTTTATTGTTAAAAATTTTGTCACTGATTGTTTTCTTCTTAGGCTTCATTCACTCTAATTATTTCCCTACCCCCATGCAAGCTTTTTCGTTTGATGTGGTAATTTCAACCCTCATGATCTTATTTTAAACTTCTCTGCCTTTTTTTTACTTTCTTCCAAGCGATTATTTAAAATTTCCTTTCAATAACCGCACGTAGTTATTTTAGAGGTAACGAGTAATGGACTTAAAAGTATAATACTCTCTTTAATTCTTTCTATTAAAGAAATTTATCCCTTCTCTTCCCGCTCCGTCGAGATACTGCAGCCGGTTGAAAGACGGGCTTGGTTGTCATAGAGATGTGACGCCATTTTCTCTTTGCTTTCCTTCGAAACGGAAGCTGGGTCATAGAGATGGCATCCCCATTTTCTTGCTTTCCTTCGAAAGCGAAACTAAATCAACCTACTATTTTCTTTTTTCAATTAAATCTGATGAATGGATAATAAGGGAATAAGGATGCTGTTCCACATAAATGTATAACCATTACCATTTACCTCCAGCTCTTTGTTTACAAAATTTAAACTCGTCAAGCATTGAGCCCCATTTCCAATTAATAGCATTTGTTTTTCGCCAACACTAATGTTGATCTTGATGTAAATATGGTTTGGTTTAGCAACAAAGCCCACTTTCATTTGGATGGTTTCATCAATAAGGAGATTATCGCATTTGGGGACTGTAAATTCTCATTTCATGAGGTATCATCTCTTCATACCAATTGGATAACTGTTTGGTGTGCAATGTCAAGTCGCAGAATAATCAATGTTTTATTCATTAAAGCCACAGTGACTGCTCAATGATATGACAAAGTTTTAAATGTCCATCCCTGTGACCCAAATTTTAAACAGGGCTTAACCATAATCCCATCAGACCAATAGTGTGTGAATTATTGGAAAGGCATTTTTGAGAAAGTGCATTCTGGCTTTGGGATATCTAGAGACAACTGGAATAAGAATCACTTGGCTGCCATATTCTCAGACCCTGCTCTCCTGTTCTCAAACCTTGTGACTTATTTTTATGGAGAAATATTAAAGGCAAAGTTTATACAAATAACCCCTAACCATAGCTGAGCTCAAAACTGACATTCTTATCTGTCATCGAAACCATCGATCTCTTGAAACTTCAGCGAGTTTTGTGGTTTTTTGCTCTTCGTCTGCCGCATCATAGCCATTGATGGCAAGCGTATCGAACGTGTATTAAACTAAATGTAAATATCTAGTTACTTTTATAAAATTTATATAAAAATTTTTAACTTTTTTTTTTTGAAAATTTGATTTTTTATTTCAGATATCTTGATAATTGTCATCCTGTATTATGCATTAAAATGGGAGAAAATCATGACTAAATTTATATGTGCTTTTGAACGCTTAAAATTTGAACCTAGAGCTGTTACTACTGGTACTAATAATACTAATCTGGCAATAATCGAATCAAAACTGCGTGACAAATATGGGTACATTGTTCAATGCAGCTACTACTGTACGCCAGAATTTATCAAATCAATGGTTATTCCCCTCAATCCAATGGCGCTCAATATCATCCCTCTAGGTGTTGAACCCATATGATGATGAATGTAAGTTGGAAGGATTCCTTCTCCTCGATGTGCTTCCACTCAAGTATACGTCCATCATGATACTGTAAGACTAGTATTCAACTAAAAAGACCATGTTGCATCTCTTCTGTGTCTTATGTTTGTCGTTCAACTCACCACTATTAGCCAGTCAGCTCACATGCTCATTTCCGCTACTTCAGTACACGTGTAAGATGGACATAACCAGATTTTCTGGTTATTAATTTTGATCCGCCAGTGCCAAGGGGCCTGTAGATCGTCTGTGCCCAGGGCCCGAAATGAGCTTAAATCAACACTACAACATGTATTGTTAAGTTGAGGAGAATACTAGTGTTGTACAATTTGCTGGTTTGATAGTTATTCTAAGGTACTTAAAACGAAATCAATTTGTAAGGCACTTTCTTTGTCATCTTTTGTCTTAATGTATGACGTGTGTGCATATATTTTCATGCTGTGGATTTCTATTTAAGAATAAAGTGCTCAGGATGTTGTGGTTTAAGTATTGAAGGTATCATGTCTATGTCTAATAGCTCTGGTTTCCTCATATGTGTCAAAGCAGTAGTCCTGTGGGAAAAGTAGAGAGATTGTTTCATCCATTGTAAAATGTTAGCATTGAAGCCCTTGTCATTTGGTATGTAAGACGTTTTGGATGATTCTGTAAAGGTTGTCAGTTTCATCAAATCCCACCTTACAAACTCAAGGCTGTTATTGTGTACAAAAATTAGCAGTCTTTATTCACTAATCTCTACAACTTCATATTCGGGCTCAATGGTTGTCTTTAGGTAAAGTTTTTGTATGTTTTTTTAGCTTAGACGTATACTTTCAGAATAGCTTTTTTCAACTTTTATTTAAATTTTATGGTCATAAATGGTTTCTAAACCTTGCATACATACCCTATATCTTTTATAAGTAAAACCAAGTGAATATGTCCCTGCAGTAGTTCCTTTTCAGTGAAAAGTCTTTTCTAGTGTATTTTTCTATTATCCTGAGAAAAAGTTTTGATTGAAAGAGAAATGGATTCTACACTTTAAGAAAAATTTGAAAAGAAATTCATTCCAGGCTGATTTCAAAGAACAGTATCCTGAACTATCCAATTCATTCACTATTCTACTACCATTCACAAGCACCATATATCTGGAGAGGGCTTTTTCTTGCTCTCTCTATTTATCACCTTTCATTCTGGTTTTTAAATTGATGAATGCTTCCAAACGGCTTCTATGTTTTTATTAAATGCGCTTGTACATTTTTAAAAGGAAAAATGGGATGTGCTCAGACACCAATGTGCACCATTTTTGCATTAGTAGTAAAAAAGTCTTAAATTGATGTTATTATTATATCCTCCCCCTCTTCAAATCTTCCATCAAACAATAGCCATGGACTTCTGAAATCAATTACCTTGGGCTCCTATTAAATGACAATTTAACGTACAAACTTCATTTTGAAGCAGTTACTAAAAAGTGTTGGCAAAACACTACGCTTTAATAGACATTATTGGCAGAAAATAAAAAATTTCTCTCAAAAATACTCTTTGTTTACAAGTAATATCTCCATCCAATTCTGTTTTACGGCTGTCCGATCTGGAGATCGGCGGGAAACAACCATCTAGAAAAACTGCAGCGCATTCAAAATAAAGCACTTCGAACATAGCAAGAGCACCTTTTTTCATACCGAGAGCAATTCTGCACGAAAACTCAAGATCGAACCAATCCACACCCTGATAGCTGAAATAACATCAAAATTTATCGCAGCCATCCCATATCATCACAACGAAAAACTATCAACACGCAGAATTACTTTCGGAATCTCTCCCATCCAACCACCGCATGCCTCACAGATCTACCACCTTTCAAGCGATATTCTGAAACAGAGATTCTCAAACATTTTTGTCTCATAGACCCCTTGCCGTGTTTTTTGATTAGGGGTAAACCTCTGCTTACCTAATATTGAATTATTGCAAATTTATCAACTTAAATATATTTTTGACAGCTGGTATGGAACAACTTCAAAAGATTTAAATTTCTAATTGTAGTAATGTGTATAGAGTGTTTAAAACTTAAAATACACACACACATGCTAATTAATTAAATAAAAATTTAACTGATATATAAAATAACTGAGCAACAAACAAATGTTTTTAATGGGAGGGATGAATCTTTTCGATGACAAATATTCAATTTTTGACATCAATCTTTCAGGTTTAATTCTACATCTCCTTGGTTTGTAGCGTCCAGTATTGTTTATTTATTTTTGAGATTGGCAATCACGCTGAAACTCTTTCACATTAGGAAAAGCAATTAAAAACTTTTTTCAACATATTCCATAATTCGGGATAAAAAACGGGTATAACGTTGATTCTTGTTTTAATTAAACTTATGATGTCACCTTGAAACTGCAAATTAAACTCATTAAATTTAATAGCTAATCTGTTAAATAGGTAAAGTCTGGTTTCCACTTGATTAAATTTTCTTTTAAAATTAAAGTCATGATCGGGTTAAGAGATATTCTATTGTAGACTCCATTTACACCTCATAGACCCCAAATTATTTTGTTGCTGATGTAGACCCCTGAGGGTCTATAAATGTTGCAGGGAAATGGCGAAATTAGGAATTTCATCAAACTCCTAAGGGAGATGATCATTTGACGGTAGATGTTAAAATAATGTCTCTTCAAGGCCATTTCCCTGATGAAAGTAAGTGATTTTATCAAATCTCTGAACTATTTCAGTAAAATGAAGAAATGAACTAGTCAGAATTTGCGTTGGCAAAATGCTATACAGGGGGGTCGAGTCCTTGTACTTCCTAACCATATGGGTAGTACTATCGATCCCCTAAATATCAACCCCATATCTTTAAAAAAAATGGCACCATAGGATTAACGTAGGGATTGATATTTTAGTGCGTAAGCAACCGAGAGGAAAGATGTTATACGTCAAAAAATACCAGTCTAATTTTCTAATTATTTGTTAATTAGTTTCGAATAAAGAATTTGTGTTTCATTTGTTATTCATTGACAATATTATTTCATCATTTCACTGAAACAGCTCAGGGATTCGTTCAAATTCCTTACTTTTATCAGGGAAATGACCTTTAAGAGACGTTATTTTAACATCTACCGTCAAGTGATCATCTCCTTTAGGTATTTGATGAGATTCCTAATTTCATCATTTTCCTGCGACTTAGGGGAATCACTGTTTTAAAAGAAAACTCCCCACCCCTAACCACTTCAGAAGAGATAACTCTTTTTCTCCCTTTCTTGCGTTTCACCCTGAGCGGACCCCCTCCACTGTCTGACAGCCGAAGCGATCAGCTGAGACGAAACAAACCCGTTTTTCGAACTGGTCTCTTTCGCTCCCTGAGAAAAACACAGCCATAGAAAAGTATAACTGCTATCTTCGTAAGAAAGGTAACTTTCTGTACTATTCGTAATACAATGTATAATGAAATGAGATTTTATGCCAGAAAGTGAATAGCTTGAATTATTCTAATCTTGCAACACAACAGATTTACCTGAATTAATGCAGGAAACATCAGAGTTAATCATTTTCAATGGGGTTGTTTTTTCTTTTTATTTGTCGAGATGTATGTTAACCTTTTCTTAATAGGTTTGCATTTAGAAAATGAACCCACGTTCAAGAATTTTACCTGAATGATTCTTGCTGTGATATTTGATAGTCTACTGAGACACAGGTCAAAAAATGAACTTTTCCCTTGTCATCTGCGTTCTTGATATCAATATCAATGGAGGGAGCTAAACATCTAAAGAGCAATATGTTGATGTGATTTATTTTTAGAGTCTTCTTGTTATAAATAAGAAGCACTATAATGTGCAATTATTTTTGCATTCCTCTAAAAAGGGCAGTCTACATTTCATTTTCTATGTGTATTGTAATTTTAAACTATATATTTACTTATGTGCATTTTTTATTTCTAAAAAAAATTTTAGATTTTAACTATGTGACTCAAACCTGAAATATTTTGACAAAGTAATTATTCTATCAGAAAATGCAAGTATTTGTTACAAATATTCGGATATTTTGAATAATACAAATTTTAAAACTGTTAATGAATATCTTATGATGGTACATTTGTAATGTATTTTCATAGAAGAAAAATATCAGTTTCAAAATGGCTTGTACTTTTTTTGCAGATTCATGGAGTACTTACCTTCTCAAAAATGAAATGAAAACATTAAAATAAATTTAAATTTACTTACGTTACAGATAGAGATAAAAATTTGCGGTTTGACTTATTTTTTCCCAACAAAATTAGAAATAATTGAACAATCTAAGTATTCGATCATTCTTTGCTTTCTAGATTATTGATTAATGTTGGAAAACTTAAGAGAAATTTAATAAGTATAGTATATACACAAAGGCTTTAGTATATAGGAGCTTTCACTTTCGGTTAAATTAAAATTTAAATCAGTGAAAAAGTCTGAAGAACTTAATCTTAATTCTTAAGATTTGTTGTGGAAAACATTATCAAAATATGGCAGATTTTCTTTAGTACAATCACAGAAAACTTCAACACGAGATATTACTCTGACAGTGATTATAGATCTAAAACAATGTATCAGCATAATGCAAAGCTGGCCAACCTTTTTAACTTTCCCATGACACAGTAAAAGAATTGTTTAGGGTCTCAGACAAATTATACGCCAACACTAGTGATAGACGATCCTTCTTCTCATCCTTGAAAATAGCTTATCACAAATATAAATACTTTGAAATGGTGACATGAATAGAATGTACTAAGAGTTTTTTCTGGGAAGATGTATTTCATTATATCCTATAAAGAATCGTGAGATAATTTTTTTTCTTTTAATAACCCTTTCGTGGGCCTTGGGAAGATAGCTTCCCATCTACATAATCTTACAAAATACACCTGTGAGGAGTGCAAAACCCTTTATAATATATTGGCCTTACTATTATAACGACGGGAAGACTAATTCCCTCTACATTTTTGTGCTACTGCGCATAATCCTGCGATTATGACATCTGTAAATCGGACAAAAAAAAAAAAATGGTACTAAAGAAGTATCTTGTCCAAAAACTACAGCTGTATATAACGATGTCATGGAAGGGTTAATCACTTCGATCAAAGAAAAGAAAGATAGCTATAGGAAGAAGATCTGTAAAATGGAGCATTGTATCTTTTATTTTCTTATTGACCTTCCCATCATAAATAGTTTCATACTGTGGCAAGTGAACAAAAGAAACAGAAGCTTAGACCAGCTAATATTCCGTGTAGCATTAGCTCGTCAGGTAATAGACAGATATTCCTCAACAAAAAGAAAAGGACGTCCTGCTAGCTTCCAAGCAAAGAAGTGTTTATTTACGGATGATATGCGCTTAGCCTCAGGTGTGGAAATCATATACCAAAGATGGTTTCCAATTATAGAAAATGTTGCAGAAAGGGACAAGAGAGAAAAGAGGATCCTCTACATGTGTGCAGAATGTGATGTCCCCTTGTGTATTGCAACATGCTTCTCATCTTTTCATGACAAATAATCACCATTAAATTTAATTTTCTTTATGTCAGGGATTGGTTCCTTGGGAAGTATTATTCCCATCCCTAAAATTTAAATGTAAACATAAAATTCGGCAAAATAAAATATATTTCCTTAAATGTTATTTTGTAATTGTTAGTAAAACATCAAAAATTGCAAGAAATTCAAATGAGAAATAAATAGCCCACCAAAGGGTTAAGTTGAATGTCATTGTAGTTCCATGCATTCCATTTAAAGTGGCAATGGATGTTTTATGTCGACTGAAAACAGAATTCCTATTATACATTGGATTTTGGATTGGACTCGCGCTGATTGGTGATTTTCCCCTAGAGACTCCTAAACTTCTCAAGCTCATAAATCAAATAGAATGTCAAGGCTATAAATTGTTTGTTATTCGCTAGTTCATCATTAGCTCACTTCTAGAAATTATAAATTGGGTACTTTAATTTGATACTGTCATAGTGTTCAATTTCATTATAAACGCTTTTATAGTTTAAAGCTATTGGTGAGTGGTTTTTTGACTTTTGGAAAAGATCCCATTTTAAATGAGCTGTCAAATCCACTATCAATGTCCAATTTGTAAAGCAGTTTTCATAATCCAGTGGAGGCTCATATTTTTCTTTTGATTCTATAAATGATATGATTTCGTTTGGCAAATATAAAGTTTACTTTAACATGCATTATATACTTACGCCATTTATTTTATACTTACAAATGTACACTTCAAAACCACACCTGTATTATAATTTATGTATTCAAATAATTTGTGTAGTTTTCTTGTATATTTGCTTTTAAATTTTTTCATATTTTTCATGCAAAATGTTTTTATCATTCTGTTCTATAAACTCTTATCTTAAATATTGCATAAAAAATATATTGAAGAAATGTAACAAACTTTGTACCCTTAATTTGAAAAACGCCACACTGTGTAATGGATATTATCAAGTGGACATGAACAATCTATGTACTAGCCACATATTTTAAAGAAAATCTGTGTTTGACCGAAGAAATCAATAAATGTTGATGTTATCAGTATTGAAATATTGTTGATATGTGTGGTCCATCCAGAGATGCTGGTGTTTTAAACCATGGTGTTAATTTCGTCATATGAACGTGGTTCTAAATATGAAGCGTCATTGGATGTGTTTAGCAAACTTGAATGGGATAAAAATAAACACCCACAAAACATTCGTTGAACGAAGCAATAACATTTTGAGATATATATGTTGGATTTTTGGGAGAAATTACATCTCTATTAATTTCCAAAAATTCGCATGTTTCTGATTTATTCATCCTCCCCTTGTGTATATTACCTTGACACTCATTACTTCAGTTTTCCTCCTTCTTTATCTTATAGAATACAACAACATATTGATAAATGCTCTATTATTCCATTTTGTAATATCTTATACTAGTTTTCATGTGCTATGCTATATTACCTTAAAAATTTTTTTCACATATTGTAGAATTAAAATTTGATTTTATAAATGTATATATATAATATATATCTGCATGGGAAGAAAATTTAAGAACTAAACCTATGAAAAATTCTGATATCTCTTTTTAATATATTAACTTGTGTAGGCTTAAAGTGAAAATAAAATATCAGTTATGTGTATATTTTAATAGAATTCAAGCTTAGTATTGAATAGAAAAATAATGTATATATCTTATGAATTTCTAGGATCAGGTGTTAATCATTATAACATACAAGAAATTGCTGAGTTAACAGGAGCTGAGGAATTCCAGTCTTCTGGCCAGGATCCTACTCCATCGTGAAGAACCTGTTATGGATTTTATTGTCAGAGGAACAACTTCTTTTCCACAAACTTCCATGGATGCTGTACAGAAAATGAAGCAAATATTAATCCAGCTTTAGTAAGAGAAGAACTAAACACATTAAAATTCTTAAATCATGCAAAACTTTACAAGATGATTGTAATGTCTTTTTCTATTCACAATTTAATATTTTTCTTTGTTTAAGAACTGAATAAATACAATTTTTTAAAAAAATTCTCCCTTCCCTTTATTTACCTCTGACTTTTTCACACAGTGAAAGATATTTTCCTAATCCACTCTTCAGTATTGTGCTTGAGGATTCTGTACTATAAACGTATACGTTTTTCTTCGAAACATTTGTATAGAATTTATGTGTATCTTGACATCTATATTCATAACAATAACCAAATATATAATCTATATATTGTATAATACTATTATAATCCTTAAGATCCGAATTATTTTTAACTTCAAATATTAAATTCTTCTGGTTATTAATACTATATAGACCCCAATGACAATGGGCAAAATAATAATAAAAAAATTCCCACTCCCCTCCTGGAACGTAGACGGTACCCGCACAATCGTGCAGGTTGGTCGTAATCTGTGAAACAGGTCACCTATGAATTTTTAAAAATTGATAGAAGAAACAATCTTAATTCAACTAAAATTGTTACAAATAAGGAAATTATTGATGTATAATTAACTCTTTTGTTAATTCATTATTTATTTACTGTAAAAATCTTTTTGTTTTTGACAAGTATAAATAAACATTGCATTTTTCACATGTTTTTGAACTGCTTTCGTAGTTTTCAAATCTGCACTTATACGAGGCCTTGAAATGTCATCAACACATCAAAAATGGCTATACGTGTCAAGCCTTTTATCCTGGAATGGCCAGGATAAAAGCATTACATGTATAGCAAGTGGATTATAACGCTTCGATCTTTTTGCGAGTGAAATTACAACACTGTTATCTTCATCAGTTAAAATACTTTTATTAATAGTTGGAGAGGCTGATAACGCTTCAACTATCTCTAACTTAAATATATTAAGCAATCCATTTTGATTTTTAGAGGAATTTTATTTGATATTGCATCTTGTTTGCACAGAAACCAAGAATTTGCTACAGCTAAATCAATGTAATGAATGTGTCAAGAGACTTTTATGGTAAAGAATGATCCAAAATTGTCTTTCCATTTCAAATATTCCCATGTGTTTCTCCATCGCTCTCATCTGAACTTGATTCTACTTCCAGTATACGCGATTCATATGTTTTGTTCGCAGCATTCTCATCGTCCGAGAGATCACTAAGTTCTGATCTAAGCTCAATCTGATTTATTCATCAACTGAAAAATTTCTTCTGTGAGAATTCTTCTCCTTTTAGACACCTGAAAAAGTTTTTGGTTAAAAGTTAACACAGTATTCCATGAAAAATAGTAAAATGTATCAGAAAATTTTATTTAAAAAAATATATTTAGCCCACACCATACTAACTCCCACCATGCCATACTCTTCAACAAATGTATGCAAAAGAAAATTAATTGCAAAAGAGAGAGAGAGAAAGAAAAAGAGGGATTCCTCCATTGCAACCTCCAAGAAAATTTGGTATTAATTATATATAACTATATATTTCATTTTTATGTAGGCTTTCATCAAAATTATTTAAGCAGAAAAGCGAGAAAATTTGCATGTTAAGTACTTACCTTTACAGCTGCAGTGACTTAAGTAACGCCCCTGGTAACGGAATCCAGAGTCCTACAAGCCACATTAATATAGTATAATAAATATTTTTTCTACTTTACAATTATTTAAACATTAATACAAAAATTTGTATCTAAGCAAATAGAAATATATTGATTATTACCTTTTTACGACAGATAAAAAGAAGACGTGTTTTCGTTGTATTTGAAAACAAAGCTCGATTTACCTGCTGAAAGTAAAACATGGAGCACAACCATCGTCTGTTGATAGAAAGTAACACTTTACACTTTCTGCAAACCGGCTCAATCGTTAGATGCGCGATTTTCTTACATACGACTATTTCGGAAGCAAAAACGTATAAGAATATCTAACCCGCACGATCGTGCGGGTTGGGTTTTAAAGGGATAACAAACTATAATATATAACATAATATTCGTTATAATAATCTATATTCATATAAATTCAGCTATAAAAAAATTGGAAATATTAGACTATCATTTGCAAAATAATTAAGTTAATGGATTAAAACGATTGCGAGCAAAATAACAAATTACGAGTGGACATTTAGCTATTTAATTACAGTGAAGGCTTGGTATAGTACATTTAAATTGCAAATAACCTTTTTTTAACATCACTCTAATGTATTAGTGTAGAATAAATAACGGAAGGACATTGCTTTGTGTACTTATAACACACACAAACATTGATTAACTCAAATCAAAGGAAGAAACTTAAGCAAATCGAAAATTTGATTACATAAAGATTAAATGACCTTGATGAATACTTACAGTACTGGCCATTAAAATTGCTACACCAGGAACAAATGCAGATAACAAAAGGATATGTATTGGACAAATATATTATACTGGAAATAACAAGTGATTAAATTTTCAAGGAATTTGCATGCATAGATCCTGAGAAATCAGTACCAAAAACAACCACCTCTGACAGTAATAACAGTACTTATACGCCTGGGCATTGGGTCAAACAGAGATTGGATGGCATGTTCAGGTACAGATGACTATGCATCTTCAACACGATACCACAGCTCATCAACTGTAGTGACTGGCGTATGGTGACGAGCCAGTCACTTGGCAACCATAGACCATATTGGTGAAAGATCTGGTGAACGTGTAGGCCAGGGCAACAGTTGAAAATCTTCTAGGAAAGTCTGTACAATACCGGCAACATGCGGTCGTGCATTACCCTGCTTAAATGTAGGGTTTCGTAGGACTCGAATAAAGGGTAGAGCCATGGGTTGTGACACGCCAGAAATGTAACACGAACTGTTAAAAGTCCCGTCAATGCGAACAAGAGGTGACCGAGACGTTTATCCAATAGCGCCCCATACCATCATGCCAGGTGATGGGCCAGTATGACGATGACGAATGCACGTTGCCAGTGAACGTTCACCACGATGCCACCGAACGCGGATGCGACCATCTTGATGCTGTTATCAGAAACTGAATTGATCTTAAAAAATGACGTCTCGCCATTCGTGCACCCGGGTTCGTCATTGAAGACGCTCCCGTCTGTGATGCAGCGTCAAGGGTAGCCGCAGCCATGGTCTCCGAGCTGAGAGTCCATGCTGTAGCAAACGTCGTCGAACTGTTCGTGCAGACACTTGTTGTCTTGCAAACGTTCCCAATTCTTGACTCAGAGTTCGTGACGTAGCTGCACGATCCATTAAAGTCATACGGGTAACATGCTTGTTTTCTCGGCTGCTAGTGGTAGGGGGCCGTTGAGATCCAGCACGGCGTTCCGTATTACCGTCCTGAACCCCATCGATTCCATATTCTGCTGACAGTCATTGGATCTCGACCGAAGCGAGCAGAAATAGTGCGATAGGACAAATAGCAATCCCGGTATGCTACAATTCGACCTTTATCAAAGCCAGAAATGTGTTGGTACGCATTTCTACTTCTTACACGAGGCATCACAACAACTCTTCACTAGGCAACAATGTTCAAATGCAATTCGTGTATGAGAAACCAGCTGAAAAATTTCCTCATTTAAACACATTGTGGGTGTCGCTAATGGCGCCTGCTTTGTCTAAATCCGTTGAAAAGCTAATCATTTGAATACTACAGAACCTTTTTCATGTCATTTAAATTTCACGTCTGTAGCACGTCTCCTCCTTGGTATAGCAATTTTAAAGCCTAGTACTGTAAACTATAAGCCCTCCCCCCCCACACTGATTATCAACTATGATTCATGGATAAATATTTTTACTCTAATTATTAGTACAGTTTACAAAAATTTTACTTTTGTCATTTAACAATATTTTAACGATGTCTTTTTTTCTTGTGATCTCACTTACTGGAATAATGACTAGTTATAATTTTTATTTATCAGTTATCTTAATATTTGAGAAAATATAAAGTGCCATTTACTCATATGTTTCTATGCATCTAAATTATACTTAGTTATTGTGCGCTCATGTGATGTGTATAGATTATATGTCTTTAATCAGCTAAATTGATCACCAAGATACTTCTAAGGGAAACAATCTTCCCTCAGGGGGCTCACCTTCTTTAGGTGGGTACGGGTGTCACAATCCCGAGGTACCCTAGTGATCTTTTCCTTTTCCCAAGGGGTTTACTATCTTTGGTAAACACGGGTGTCACGACCCCGGGGTACCCCAGTGATCCTTCTCTATTTTCGACCCTCCATCTTGTTATCCAATTTCTTCTTTTCCCGTCCAGACCACAGACCTATGAATGTTTGGCGCAGTATAGCCAAAACTGGTTCTTGCGCCATAAAACACCAAACTCATCATCATCAAGGGAAAAAATCTGAATGTGCATAAAATTTGTTTGATATTTATTTCTGCTATTACTGCTAATTGTGTAAATTTGCGAATTCATTTGTTGGGAGCTGAAAGCAGTTCAATACAGGGTGAATTAAAAAAAATTATAAACAGAACCCAAGAAAATGTTTGCATTAATTTGTTTCTGTTAATTAATGTCTCACCTACAACTACACATATGAGTTATAGCTATCGATTCTCCAGATTTTGAACCACAGTCGAACAAGAACACAACACTTGAGTATAACCTTCACTGTTTCACACTATGCACTTTGACAGAAATGTCTCAAATCTTTATTTGATTAAAGTAAACCACTTTGAATTATTCGAGAATTTTTTAATATAGCTGCTTTATATAGATATAAGAAGTACTTAATTCATTTAGAGTTTTATGAAAATCATTTAACCCAATCATCAGGGGTTTTTTTCTTTAATTTTAAATGGTTTAAATAATATTTTAAAAACACAAACTCCTTATGTGAATATTAATTTCACTTTATAATTTGTAACGATGTTTATTATATATATATTTTTTTAAAAAAACATAACAAAACAAACTTAAAAGTGAAAATTTTTAATCCCCCTTAATGCATAAGCAAAACTTGTTCTTTTTAAATTACGAATTTTCCTAAAAAGGTTAGTTCTGTAGAATGAAGACTTACTTTACATTTTTATTACAAAAAATGTTAAATAGTATTGAAAGAACTCTAAATTAATGAAGAAGAAAAAACAGACACATTATTTTTAAATAAGTATAATCCTTCCATGTCCATTCTTCACCTGCCTGTGTCATTAATTTCGGAATAAAATTGTCAAAATAATCATAACTTTTTAAGAAAAAAAAAGAATGATTTGATTCGCAATTTCATTAAGCCTCCCATGATTTGTGTACAAGGGCTAAGTGTGAATCAGTTTCAAAAGAAAATTTTAAATTCACATCAACTATATAGACGTGTATTCAGGGCCGATCCTAGCAGGTGTGTAGCGCATGCACCGCACGCGGGCGGCCAAACCAAGGGGCGGTCGCAGGTTGTATATGGTCAGGGCCGTTTTAAACCTCCCCTGCGCCCCAGGCACTTCAAATTGTTGCGCCCCTCCCATATTTCCAGAGCAACCTTTCCCCCTCCTCCAGTTCTTACCTTGCCAGATTTTATCTTTTCTCTCTTACTCTTTTCCCTTTCTTTGTCTTCTTAATTGGGAGTCCTTCCATTACTTATCAGCTATGGATCCGCCGTGTCCCGAACTGGCAGCCTTAAGGAAACAGTGACTTGGTTCGGTCATTCATGTTCATTTCTTACCTACGGCATCACAGACCCCCATCCTTTCGTAAATAAGTTCAGTAAATTAATAAAATCGTATGAGATTACAGCATAGAGTACACATTATTGTATGAACTTATTAATTATCAACTTTTAACTTGTTATAATATATATATATATATATATATATATATATATATATATATATATATATATATAAAGGTTAAGAATAGTTTGCTATATTAAGTAATATTTTTGATAAAAGAGACTCATTTGAATTTAACATTATAAAAATGCCTTTTTGGGGAGTAACCTACACCTATCAATATTTAGAAATATTATCTTAAATTTTATAAAAAGAAACAATGATTTAGTTACTTATAACATTTTAAAACAAAGTAATTTTGTGAATTTTTGCAATAATTGCTTAGAATACAATTATTCAAGTAAATTTATTTATAAATATATTTCTATTTCTAATTAAATATATTTTTTATCTTAGTTCATTATTTTATTTAAAATTCCTTTTATTTAGTTTATTTTAAAAAATATTTTAAAAAAACAAAAAAAAATTTTAAGCGCTTTTTTTAATTGCAATATATCGATTAGTATATAATCATCCAAGTTTATTTACTTTGTATTATATTTCTATTTGATTTTATCTATTCTTAACTTTGTTCTTTATCGTTTTTAAAACTTCCTTTATTTAGTTTATTTAAAAAAAATCTTAGTGGTTTGTTTAATTGCAAAATAAATATCCAGGTGGCGCCACGATTTTTCCTTCTCGAATAGTCGTCTCAATAGCATTCGTCATTTCGCGTTGGGAGCTTATAGTGGAAGGTTGAATTTTCGATCTCCAGTATTTATTTTACACGTAAGTTTGTTTTTTAATTTTTTATTATTATTATTCCTCTCTTTGAGACATTCATTATTGTTCTCTTTTCTTAGCTTCATTTTAATATATTAGCAGTTTTTCTTCCACGTGTTGTATTATTCTTAACTTTTCAACTTGGTTTTTTCCTTTTTTTCTCCTATTATGTCGAAAGTTTCTGCTGTACGGGGAAGGTGGATCTATAAAGCATTGCTAACCCTAATTCGCTGGCCTAATTCAGCGACAGCTTTAGAAATTATAATAGGTCTCAAGTTTAGTCCAAAGACTTTTTTTTGTATCTACATTTGTTGTGTCTGGTGAATTCCAATTTCTTCCTGCTTTAGCACTGTAGGTTCTAGTACTTCTTCACTTTTATTTTATATATATATATATATATATATAAAACATCATTCAACTTGTTATTTATCTTACTATCTTTTACTTTCAGACATCCTGACAGTTGAGTCACGGTTATTTAGTGCAACAAAGGTTTTCTTCGAGCTTTCATCATTGCAAAATCATTAATGGACAGCTCACGTGTCCTTTCTGTAACATAACCTCTGGGTTCTTTGACGGCCAAGATTAATGGCAAGTCTTTTCCAACCCAAATCCAAAAGTGAAAGGGAAAGTATAGATGCAAATAAGATAGCCTTTAAAAAGGACAGAAGTTTTGTAAGAGGGGGAATTAGAGAAAAGTTCTGTTAGGAAAAGGTAGAAGTGTAATTTGAGGGGGCCCCCGGAATCACGGATTCACCAACACAAGGTGCATACTATTGCACCCCACCCAACAAACCATCTGAAGGTGATTGAACCGTTGGGAAAATTAAGGTGGGAAGATTATTTGAAATCGATTCGAAAATTATTAGATTGAGAAAAAGGGATATATAAGTATTTAGATAAGTGATCCAAATTCGGATCCGTTTTTATTTTTTGGCTACGTTTTTGGTTTATTCTCATTTTAAATATAAGTTTGTTAAATATATAAAAAAAATTTAAGTTAAACTTTAATAAAGCATATTAAGAATTCTAAAATGTCATATTCATTTCGAAAACCCCCACACCTCTATAATTCACGCTAAAATATTAAAAGTTTGGTCTCCAAAGATCGACCATATCACAATGAGAACTAATAAAAAGGGGAATAATTATTGATTTTATCAGTTTTAAAAAACTTTAATTACATAATGAACCCGTAATTGTCTAAATACCCCCCCCAACAAATTTCTTGTTTTCGATTCTAAGCTCCCCCCCAATTATCGGGCCCCAAATTCAAAAGGGCACATTCGAGTAAATACGGAAATTCCTCCAATTTAATTGCGTTACTAAAAAATTTTGTGCAGTAAAGGGTTTTTGATTTGTTTGGATTAAAAGGGTTAATATATAACTAGTTTTAAGCAGTTGTAGTCTTAACAAAGGTGATTGGGGAAGCCTAGTGGTCAAGGTAACGGACTGAGTCTGAGTTTTTGCGACCCCGGCCGATGCACGAAATGCAGGGTCAAACGTTCTCCCGTTGATGTGGGGGGAACTTAGAGAGGGTGGGAGCTCAGGTGTCATCCCCCGTCACTTTACCATGCTTTGTTTCCAAACGCCCTTAAGTAGCTGAACAGAAAGTTTATATTCACTCACTCAACAAATTTAGTAAATACATTTTTTTTCATTTTAAGTTGATTTCAATTCCGACAATTTCACAAAGATTCGCAAAATCTGTCAGTTTTTTTTTTTTTATTATTTGTGTCTCACAACCTTTTTAAAAATTTAAAATTTAACAACTGTTTGTTTTTTCGGAGGCAACATTTTATTCTTTTTTTTTGTGCATAAAAAAATTTCAGTTCCCATTTTTTTTGAAAATTACGGTGTTCATTTTTAGTTATTGTTTCTTTCTCTGTTCTTGAAGTTTATACTTTTGATTAAATAACTTTTTAGTTTAATATTAATAAAAACCAAAATTTTCACTTTCCCTTCAGAAACGATTGAGTAAACACTACTCACACAATACTTCTTGGGGATTTAGTAAAACTTCAACTGTGTTTCTGATATTCGTCTCTCGCTAATTGGACACTGCAAAGAGAAATAAAAGTCACAAACACGATGAATCGTAGTGCTATCTAAAACAAATAATGTTAGGCATTTAAAATAATTTAATAGGCATTTAAAAAAGCATTTATTATAGTGAAATTTAATGAAAAAAAGTTAATAAAATATTAAAAATAATTTTCCTTTAAGGGCTATCTCTATAATTAAAAAGGATTTTCTTTTTAAAAAAATAGTTAACATATTAATATGTTGTAAATTTTTTTAAAAAGGTTTACCGGAAGTAAATGTTTAAAAAAATTAATAAATAAAATTTTTAAAAAAATCTTAAAGATCGATATATAAAATTTTGTAGAATATCTTCACAGGCCGCGAATTATGTATTGGCGGGCCGCATGTGGCCCGCGGGCCACGTGTTTGACATGCCTGTTTTAAATTAACATGTATTTTTTGAAGTTTTTCACACTACACTTCACTACAGACAGATAAGTAAATGTATTTAAAGTAGCAGCGAGCTACCACAATATACCAGCTGTCAAAAACACATTTGAAGTTTATGAATTTGCAAAACATCAATATTAAGTAAGCAAGAGTCTACCCATAATCAAAAAACATGACAAGTTAGAGAACCTCTGTTCTAATTTATGATGCTGACGCCCTGTTTTTTATTCCTTCACTATTAACTCACACTCTATATATTTATTTTAGTGGTATTTTCAATCGCGTTAATAAAGTACATTTTAAAGCGCTCAATTGACCTGAAATTTTATATACATGATTATTTTGGATGACAATACAATAATCTAATTACAATTAATAAAAATTAATCGATTAAAACTAATTATTTAAAGAATTACAAATACAGCCACGTTGGCGACTTAGCGACCATTTTGGCGACGTGTCAAAACTTGAAAAGGTATTTTTCCGTTTTAAAGCATTTATTTGAACTGAAATTTTATATATGTGATTTTTTTTGGATGACAATAGAAAATTTTAAATTGATAATTAAAAAAAATTAATTACCACTTTAAATTTGTGATTATGTCATATGTATATACCTTTTTATTTTAAAGTAAACTATTTAAAAAAAAAGTAGATAAATATAAAAATTTTTCTTTTTTGGGATCTAAGTAGGAATTGATTTAAATTTTTTTTTTTATAATTTTGTTTCTTAACTTAATACAAATATACTAATTTAAACTACAAAATGTGTATATTGTTAAGTATAAAAGTTACTCTTCTATAAACTCGAAAAATTTTCTCCCTTTTTTAAATTTAAATGTTTTACGTAGAAATTTTTTCGATAATTACAAAACAATCTGATTTTTTGTAAATTTATTTTTAAAAATAATAATAATAATTTTCTTATTGCTTTTATTAAAAAACCTTTAGTTTTGATTGTTAAGGGAAAATCTAAAATTTTAATTTTACAATTTCTTTGTCATTTTTGGTTTTTTTGTTTTGGGAATGTTTGTTTTTTTGTAAATTTTTCTCCCAAAATTTAAAAGAAAAATTTTTGCAATAAAACTTTTGTAAAAATTTTTTGATCTTTGCATGTTTGAAAAAATTACATCGTATTCATACCTTTTCAAAAAATTGTATCATTTTTTTAAAATTTTTCAACCTTTTTTTTTTAAAAAAAATAATAATATTGTACAGATATAATGCTTGAAAGAAATTCCCCTTAAATGTATATACATTACGTACTGTGACGTCTCGCGTCTTTCTGTTAACATAACTCCTATGTTCTTTTGACGCCACGATTAATGGAAAAACTTTTCCAACCCAATACCAAGAAGATAAAAAAAAGATATTATGCAAATGAGATTTACTAAAAAAGGATAGAAGCTTTGATGATGGAGATATAGCGTAGCAAGCTTAGATATAGCGGGCAAGCTTAGATATAGCGTGGCAAGCCTAGATATAGCGCGGCAGGCTCAGAGATGTATTGTGGAATTATTCTGGATCGATAGCGTGACAAAGCTTAGTGTGAAATCCTGCGGATCAAGAAATTAGCAGTCCGATAGTTTTGGAAAGAAAGAAGCCTAAGATAAAGAAGTTGGAATCTTCATATAAAAGTTTATAGATAATATTCTCTAGGTAAAGGGAAAGGGAGAATTGAAAAAGGTAATATTGGATTAAGTAATTAGATGAATAGGATTATTAATGATAATTGAGATAAAGGATCTAGTTGCGTGATCGACTTGAATACGTGATTTAATTTGGGCTTGACTCTCACCTTTAATTAAAAATTGTCAAATTAGAATTTAAGTAATATAAGTTAATCTTAAAAAAGTTGTATTAAGAATTATTATGTCTCATCATTTTGATAATCCCACACCTCTAGCTTATAAGTGAACCGGCACGACATGGTCATCCCAGGAAGGCTATGTCGCAATGGTGCCCGAACGTATTTAATTCTGGGTTAGGTAATGTAGGTGGAAGTACGGTTCTCCCCTGTGTACTTTCAGGGTCGGAGAACGTTGCAGAGTTTATAGAGTGTATAGATAACAACATACAGTTACTTGAAATCCCAAGTAATCTGTCATGTGCTTATTTTAAAAAGTCATCTCAGGGAAGGGCTCAAGATTGGTATTCGATATTTGGTTCGTTGTTAGTGCAAAAATACAGCCACGGATTTTGGCAGCTCAAAGCTGAATTAGCGAAGGCTTTTCCGCGGTCAAAAATAAGAAAGAACTACAGTGGGAAATTTTTATGCACCCCAGCAGGAAGAAATCGGGATGCTACTGATTTTGTTTATAGATTACTAAAAATAGAGAGAAGTTTAGAATTGGGAATGTCCCAAGAGACTTAGTGGATCATATTTTTAGTTCGACTCGAACCACAGATACAGGACTACGTGGAAGTCCGAAATCCAAAAAAACACGATACAACTTTTAGAAGTCTTCAAATTCGAAGAGAGATATTCTTGCAAATTACAAAGGGGTTATCAGAACGATAATATAAAAAAGACGAGGTCAAAATGCGCATAGGATGCCAAATTTTTGAAGCTAATAGTAGAAACTGGAGGAATTCTGAAACAAGACGAAGACCAAATAACAGTAGAAATGAATTTTATGAGAATAGCCGTCAAAATAATAGAGGGTTCGAGAGGAATAGGTTTCAAAATAATGATCAAAGATTCAGCAACAGGGGTTACTCATTTCGAAATGAGCGAAATGATAATTTTAATAGAGGGACCGTAGAAATAAGGGTTCGAGTAATAATTTCAATCGAGGGCGATAGGACGCAAAGGGGACGATTAAATATTGTAAAGGTTAATGATCAACCTCAAGAGGTGTCGACAAGAGAGACAATTAGACTTTTCCCCATATCTATATCACCCGTAGAACTTCCACACGTTCCTATATTATTAAATAACAATTTTTTAAAGCGCCAGGGGCACCGGAGCAGATAAATCATTTATATCGGGAAAAAGTATATAGAAAATATTTTTCTATAAGCAAATTAAAAAAACGCGAGCCCAGGTAATAACAGCACAGGTGCGAAATGCCAGAACATGGGGATTGTGAATTAAAATTCACATCAGACAATTCGAAAGAAATTGGTCATTTCATGTGCTGAAAGATTTAGAATACCCAAAGTATTCTGGGTATCGATTTCAAAGTGGGTCAAGAATCGTATTAGATTTTGATCAGAAATCGTTGAAAATTCAAAAAATTTACTGGTTGAAGATAATAAGGGTAAATAAAGGGAATTTACACGTTAATGGGTCAGAAATGAAGTTAAACATGGTGGCTACAGTTTTACCGAAAAGCATATGAAAATATAATTGGTGATAAAATTAATTGTGCCATAATCAAGGATTTGGTACTTACTTGCGGAACAATTAATAAATGAACAAAAAAATGACCCAGAATTAGGTCATATATATAGATATTTAGAAAAACCCCGGGAAAATAACTCGGGTTTAAAGCAACGATATGTGAGAATTGGTCCCACGATTTTCGTTTAATTGAAGGATTGTTATTTTATGCGAAACACGCAACGTCATAGGTAAAATGGTGTATACATTCCAAAATCTTTAAGGAATGAAATAATGAGAGAATTTCATGACAAGCCAATCGCTGGACACTTAGGCAGATTTAAAACGTATCATAAAATTGGGCGTTTGTTATTTCCCGTACATGAGAAAATTTATTGATCAATATGTCTCTACATGCCATAGTGCCAAGTTAATAACTATAAAAACGCGTTACCAGCTGGTCGGTTAAATCCAATTATATCGAATTATCCGAATGAGATAGTGACGTTAGATTTGTTAGGCCCGTATCCTATATCGAGAATAAGACGTAACCGCTATATTTTAGTAATAACCGATCATTTCAGCAAATGGGCTGAAATTATACCTCTTAAAAAGGCCTCATCTCGTATAATAGCGGATATTTTTTTTGATAACTTTATATCGCGTTATGGAGCTCCAATAAAATTAATAAGTGATAATGGTCCCCAATTATATCCGAGATTTTGAGCACTTAGGAAAGATTAGGCATAAGGCATGTGAAGACTGTTGCATATCGACCACAAGCAAATCGGACCGAAAGAGTTAATCGAGATATAGTGCAAATGATTGCAAATTACGTTAATGATCAACACGATACTTGGGATCAATTTACGTGAGTTTGCTTTACGCTATTCGTACGGCGGTGAATGAAACAACGGAAAACACTGCTGAATTATTTTTAGGTCGAAAAATTGATTACACCATTTCAAAAACTAGTTGCGATATATCGGAAAGTTCAAAATTCAAAATCCAAAATATAGAGAAGCTATTCAGGAAGCTAGACTAAGTAATGAAAATTAAACAGGAAAGGTGGGAAAAATATTATAATAGACGTAGAAAAAGACATAAAAATAAAGGTAAATGGTCTTTATTGGAAACACACTGTAAGTTCAGCAGCTAACAAAGTATGCGCTAAATTTAAAACAAAAATTTGAGGGACCTTATAGAGTCTTTAGAAGTTAAGAATTTTAATAATATTGTATCATGGAAATCAGGGAAAAGATTAACAGTTAACGTAGATCAAATAAGAATATATCGTCATAGGAAATGTGACGAGGTCGAATTAGGAACAGGTATCCCAAATAGTATAAGATCAAGTCAGGAAACTCGTACTTCGGAAAAAGTACACCAAGGATTAAATGAGTCACAATATGGGAAAGAAAAATCTGGTGGTGAAACGTAGGTTAGAGGCAAAAAAAGGATTGGTAACCAATCAAATCAATATAAAAATACAGAGAGGACCCATAAAAACAAATCACTGGTCAGATCACTACCTAGTTCATTAGGGAATGAAAATAAAACAAAAGGTTTAAATATAATAGAGGTATTAAAAGATCAGGTGTGTCGGGGACAAGTGACCACAAAGAAAAGTGGCAAAAGGAAAGGGTAATAATAATAATAATAAAAGACAAATGTCATCCAGTACTATTTCTAGAAGAAGGAAAAAGGAACAAAAGAGAGTGCACTCCAGTTACAGGATGAAGTAAGTAAGATACAGCTTAAGACCAAGACGGAGAACAGAAGAACCTCCCTGACCAGCCAAGAACACAGTTGGGAAGTCAAGGAAAGGACGACAAGGAGATTGGCAAGCCTTACAACAAGAAATTCCAGTACAACCGAGGAATAAAGAGTGATGACACCTCATCGTTGAACGAATGTGGGAGAAAACACATATAAAAATCAGGTTGTATTGTTTCATTTTTTATGATCTTCCAACAAGTGGTCGGAAGAATTATTGCAAAGAAGGAAGTCCCTGGCGGTGCTTAAAAGTTATAATAAGTCAAACACTACAATGAGTGTTCATTTACCTAAACTTTTGACTTGTTACAAAATTTTTTTCTGAAGAAAACATTTGTAATCACACATTTGTTTGCTTCGATGTATGACTTCGTGAGATGCAAAAATTCCCTTTTGGTTATTTGTTATAATAGTTTATTGAAAAATTTTTGTAATTGTATAATATGTGTATATATATATGTTGTTGTTTGTTACGTATTATAGGCATCTGGTTCGGGGAAAACCGGCGTAGTCAGGGCCCCCAAAATAATAAAACGGGCTGCGCGGCTCATTGGGAGTTTTTTTGAAACCAGATGTGGGAGGGAGTGAAAATTTTTGGGATATATAAAAAATATATAATTGTGAAATTGATTAATATTATGGAAATAGAGACTCAAATGTTTTCTTTTCGGGAGACTGACCCTAAAAATCTTGAAAAGTATACGAATTATAGCTTCAACAAAAAGGGGGGCGACAGTGCCAGCCCCAAATTTTAGTGTTAGATTGGGTCTGCGCCCCCAGAAAAATTGTTTTTAAGTGTATAAATTTTTTAAGTAATTGAAATGTAAAATGAGAGGGGGAATAAATTAAAACAGTAATTTTTAAATTTTGGGCCTAGTTATTGGAGTAAAATTTATTGTCACGAGTTTAAATTTAAATCGAATAAAAAAATTTAATTCTAAGATGAGTAATGAAAAAAAAAGTCAAGAAAAATTTTAAAATTATAAAAAAATTTAAGTTTAAAAATTCAAGAAAATTAAAGTAAAGATAAATATTAAAATTATAAAAGAAAAATGAGGATTTAAGTTAAATTGCAATGAAAATTAAAATAAGATAGATTTTGGGAAATTAAAAAAGAAAAATGGGGATTTAAGTTTAAAAATTAAAAATAAAACTCAGAAAGCGAAGAAATTTAGAAATAGAATTTAGACACGTAATTTTTTAAAGGGTTTAGAATTAAGTAAATCACGTTTTTTTTCTTGGGGGGTTGTGACGTCTCTCGCGTTTTTTCTGTTAAAATAACTCCTATGTTCTTTGACGGCCCGATTAATGGCAAAAATTTTTAACCCCAAAACCAAGAAGATAAACAAAGATATTATGCAAAAAAGATTTACTTAAAAAGGATGAAGCTTTGATGATAAGATAGGGGCCGCAGGGTCAGAGATAGTATTGTGGAACATTCATCGATAGCGGGCAACCTAATTAGCGCGGCAGGCTCAGAGATAGTATTGTGGAAGCATTCTGATCGATAGCGTGACAAAGCTTAGTGTAAATCTTACAGATCAAGATTTAGCAGTCCGATAGTTTTGGGAAAGAATAGAAGCCTAAGATAAAGAAGTTGGAATCATCGTTTATAAAGATTATAGATACCATTTTCTAGGTAAAGGAACCAGAACTGAAAAAGGTAATATTAGATATAAGTAATTAGATGCATAGGATTATTAATGATAATTGAGATAAAGGATCTAGTTGCGTGATCTGACTTGAATACGTGATTTAATTTGGGCTTGACTCTCACTTTAATTAAAATTGTCAAATTAGAATTTAAGTAATATAAGTTAATCTTAATAAAAGTTGTATTAAGAATTATTATGTCTCATCATTTTGATAATCCCACACCTCTAGCTTACGCGGAACCGGCACGACATGGTCATCACAGGATGGCTATGTCGCAGTATAACAGGTAGTCAACAATACATCTGTGACTGATGTGCAATATTTTTGAGAAACTCGTAATTATTTTAAATTATTTTTTAAAAAGTTTTGAAATTGCGTAAGAAGTGATTTGAATTCGCTCAGAGGATTTATTCTCAATGATAGCTTATAACTTTTCAAAATAATTCTATCGAAAATAATAATTGGATGATGAATACATTTGATTGATTGTTGTTTCAAAAACAATACGAATTGTAATACATAAGATGTGAATATCATTAATTTCTGCTGGGAATGAAAATATGGTTATGTTTTACTGAGAATACATTTTAGATTCAATATCTGAATGAATCTCTTGATGAATTTTTGAAAAAAATACATCAAGAAGGATCTTTTATTTCTGAGATCACTTTAGTAATTTATCCGTAATTTTGCTCATCAATACCTTTCAAAATTCTAGAATTCAGAGTTCCATTTTCAGCTAAGTTGTAATATAAAAACTTAAGAAAATCTTAAATAATTTTAGACTCATTTTTTGGTAAAAACTGTTTTTTTACATTTTATGAAATAAGTTTTGTAATTATTTCCTATCATATTTAAACTTGATTGAAAAGGTTTATGCAATTTCCGAGAATTCAATATGTTTGATACCAATACCGTAATATGTTAAATGCAATAGCTATTAACCAAAAAAAAATTATCGATGGTAGAAGAGGGTCGAATCAAAAATGCTTACTTTCATAAAAATGGTAGTAGAGTAATAAATTTAATCTTTCTCTCTACTCAGCGTCCAGTAAGTTGTTCTAAAAAGATCGTTCTTTCCAATTTGACCTACTCCAACATTAATCTCAGTCTACAAAGAGTAATATTTTTTTTTCTTTCAGTATGCTATAAAGTAGTTTTCAAAGATATTAATGAAAATTAAATGGGAGCTATATGGCCCTTACATTTTAACCTCTACACTTTAATAGTATTACACAACTAAGAGGTCTCAATAAATTACATAATTTTACGAACTAAAATAATTATGAAACAAGCGCTCTAATAACTAACAAGCGTTTTACTTTCTTTACTTCTAACCATTCAAATTTCGATTTTTTTCATACTTAATACAGATATTAAGGGACTGATACAATGAAAATCGTTTAACACGAAAATGAGGAGACTGAAGTATTCTTTTGTGTTAAAGGATACTGCAAAAACAAACATATATTCAACAAAGTTGAGTGTATTAGAGTACATTCTATTTACATAGATGTGTATATATGCATGTATTTAATAAAACTCAATGGGAAAAAAAAACATTCGCATAAAAACTTAATGAAATTTAATACAAAATTTTCAAGATTTTTGAAAAACAAAACATTTATTGTGTTTTTGAAAATAATCAGATATTTTTATTTGCATTGTTTTTTTAGCAGCGATTCGTCAACAAATTGTTCTATGTCGTCCTTTTGTTATTTATTTCACCACTGAAATGTGCTTCTAAATAGATGCGCATACTTTTTATGATGTTCCTCGTTTCGGATATCGTTTGAACAGGAGCTTCATTATTCATTTCATTTTCATCGTCGGAAGCTGCATCAATGATATTTTATTTGAGCTTAGAACTAACTCCAAAATGTTTTTATCTGCTATAATTGGGGCTGTACATACGTTATCATCATCTACTACAACGAATCCTTCCAATGATAAAATAGGACAATCCAATGCGGATGGTGTTTTCCGCATTTTGTTCATTTCTAGAAGGAAAATCTTTTCGTGTTAAGTGATTTTCGTTTCGTGTTAAGAGAAAAAAATGCATGAAAATACAAAGTATTTTGTCGGGACCGTTGCATTATTGCGTGTTAACCGATATTTCGTCTTAAGCGTTTTCGCGTTAAACGTATTTCAATGTATCTTAAAATAAAATTTAAAGTAGATTTCAACATGTAATAGGTGCTTTAAGTAAAGACAATTATATATTTATAAAAAATTCTGTATGTTTCTCCTAAAACTTTTTAACATATATTAATGTAATTTAACTCGTGTTCCAGGTGCCATCTGCCATTGCATTATATTTAATGTAACTCAAGTATGGGGTGACATTTTTTTTTACACTCACTGTGTCGTATATTAAAGCTATTTGCAGTCGCATTTAAAATTCTGCATTAAATTAAATCTATATTTTGTTTTTGTTGCCACATACGTTGAGAAGTATTTTTAACATAAATACATTGTTCAGAAATACATTAAAATGTTTGTAACAGTGTGAGAATTTTCTGCGCATTCTGAAAATTTGTAACCTAAAATTTAGGAGTTGTTCTTGCTTAAATTTAGGCTTTAACATTGAATCTGCCGATATGTCAATAAGTTGCTCCTTTTTTTATTTATCCATTCATGCTTGAAGCGCGTAACTTTTACGAAATTTAAGATTTTATTTTATCCGTAAAATATTTATTTATATTTATTTTTTCTAGCAAATTGCTTTTAAGAATACAATCTTTTATAAAAATGAAAATTTTACTAAAATTTTGGTACTTTAATTATGCAAATAGTGACTTGCGGAACCCCCATCAAAATTCCAGTAAATCCAGGTTGAAGACCTCTGATCTATATGAGGTTCTAGAACGAAGCTAAGGGATCCCATAAATATTAGAGTCTTGTAGAATATTCTAGTATATAGAGATCAATTATCATAGCTGGAAAAACCCCTTAAATATTGGGAAAAAGTATCCTTCAAGAATTAATGTGGATATAACTTCATAAATATTTGTACTATTCAACTAATTAAAACTTCGCTTCTCAAAATTTTTCGTTGTGATGGCTGTAACTTGAACAAATATTTTCGTAACCTTAAGTATGCATACGATTGAAAACGCACACACACATTTGATAATAATTAATCCTAAATTAAATTTATTTAAAAAAACATTTCTTTGGACTTCATGTATACGAAATATTATTTACTTTATCATTTATTAAAGACAGAGAAAAATATTCGTACAAATGAGCAGTTTACTTTAATGTAAAGAATTAAATCCTTAAAGAATATTTGATTTTTTTTACAGAAACAGAGATTCTTGAACGTTTTGCTGAGTTAACGATTTCTTGATTTTATACAAACTAACGATGAAAATTCCATTTTTTTTTTTTTAAAAAATAAAAACTTAGTTCAAAATTCTCTAAGCAACGTATTTGACTATTGCAATTTTTTGCATAGTTTGCACAAAACACACACACACACACACAAAATACATCTTTTATTTTATTTTGGAATAAAAATTCAAAATAATTGTTACACCTGAGATCTCAAACCTGTGCTTTTTTTTATAACTCGGAGTTTTTATTCGAACGCTTCATGTTAAATGGCTGATATAAAATGTTTCAAATAAAACACGCCTATTAATTCTACTATTTTTTATAATCAGTATCACTGAATGAAAACACTCTTAAAATTATGTCTTTAAATTCTTCAAATGATAAATTATAAATGCGAAGCTTAAATCTTTAAAATGAGCATTTTCGACTATAAAAGTATATGCAACTAAGTTTTTAAATACATATTTTTCATTCTCAATCTTTTTATGTATTTAATTCAACAAAACTTTTTATATTTTATACTTATACTTTTAAAGTAAAAAATAATGATTTCTTTGAAGAGACATATTAAACCATTTAACATCTTAAAAAATTGCTGAGCTTTTGAAACCTGAAACTTAGATATTTGATCCCCTTTAAGATTGTGGTTCACACTTTGGGAGCCCCTGAATTATGACACTTAAGAAAATTAAGGCTGATGACAAACATGTTATGACAGGTATTTGCTATTCAAAATAATACGAATGCTTAATTTTTTTTTAATTAAGTGATCATTTATACCTGTGATCGAAAGTCCTCCCTTTCGTGTGGTGTGGAAGTTGGAGAAGAAAGGGCCAGCTCAAGTATCATCCTCATCACTTGACTATGGTTCAGAATTACTAGGCCCGTTGCTAGTGACCCTCTTGTTGCCTTAGAGTAGACATAAATTAAAACCAAACAATCAATACACAGAACCGATTGAATGAGCATCTATTTTTCACCCTTTATCAAAGTGGTTAAAATTTCAATTCTTTACAACAGGGGTAACAGATCCGTGGCACGCGTGCCACAGTGTGACACGGCGAAGTTGTAACAATGGCATGCGAAGACTTATTTAAGGTATCCGACTACGTTCGGAACCATGAATTTGCAAAAGCGTGTAAATGGATAATATTTTTGATATTTAGTGTCACTTAGATTAGAATACATGTATACAATTGTTTTATATAAGGACATTATGACAAAAAAAATTATTTAAATACAATATTTTGGCAAAAAATTAACTTAGAATAACCTTTTTTCCAAATGTTCTCCTTTTGTAAAAAATGCTTCTATTACAATAATACTTTGCCTGTATATGGCTCAGACCTCTGTACAAAGGCTCAACTAAAATTTTTGAAGTGCATAACTTGGAAGTCGATTTATCCATGTTTTACGAAAACAGAAGGGAGAAATTTTAAGAAAATACGGTTGTAACTCTAAAAATGGTTGTAACTCTAAAAATAATTTGAATTTTTCAAAAATCATACGCGTTAATTGTTACCCATTTGAAATCCAAATCAGAATTATTAAACTATAGCAACATATTAGACTGAAAAGCACAAATACAAGGAACTTATTTTAACTCAAATGATATAAATTATATTGAATGGTGGAAATTTGAACCGACAGGCAATTTTCCAAATTTACTCGATTTGGCTGTCAGGTATTGTTGTAGTTTTGGATCAACATAAGTTTGTGAATAAATGTTTTTTATTCCGAACATAATATAAAATCATAATATCGTTCAAAATTAACTGATTTACACCTAAAACAATCTAATTTTGTTAGCATCTTCTAGAACTAATCCTAATATAGATAAATTGGTAAAAGAGCTGTAAATTCAAAAGCCATATTAAGCAAGTACTGACTGTACAGTAATAAATTTGAATTAAATGGTTAAAGTTACTTATTTTTATTGTGCACTTAAATTTTTTTATAAAATTTAAGTAAAAAGTTTATTAACAATAAAACCTAAGTATTAATTATATTATTTTTAAATTTTCACTTCTTAACCTTCCTAAGAAATATGCTATTTCAGTAAAAATCCCAAAATATAATAAATAACATTTTTTCACGTTTTTATATCTTTTTGTTTGTTGGAAGTGATTAAATATTAGATAATGGCGCTCTTACCATAGGGGTTGGCCATCCCTGCTTTAAAATAAATTATAGTTTAAAAAAAAACTAAAAAACACGCTTTTATGGCTAATCGAACTAAAAAGTAAAAAAATAATTTTTAATATAAGAATAAAATGATTTATGAGAATATTAATGATATCGGGGTAAAAGAGTGGGGTGCTCTATATCAACTGTTATAATTTCTTACTAGTTCTATTCCAAAATGCTGAGTTAGTGTAAAAATTTAGTACAAAGCACACCTCACGCTTTCACCACAACGACATTAATCTTCCCGTAAATCATTTTATTCTTATATTGAGAATTATTTTTTTACTATTTAGTTCGATTAACCACAAAAGAATGTTTTTTTTAGTTTTTTTAAACTATAATTTATTTTTCATTTTTTTTTAGTTCGATCTGCAATAAAAGCATGTATTTTTAGTTTTTTAAGCTATCATTTATTCATACACTTTTTTCTTTTAATTTTTGGCCCACGACAGCAAAAGTTTGCCCATCCCTGAGGTAGAACAAATTATTTTTTTCCCATGCACGAGTCTTCTTTTTTTCATTTTCAGAAAAATTGGACAATTGTTTTTTTTTATAAGAAATTGCTGACACACACAAAAAAAACGTGTTTTCGCCTTAGGGTTACTCTTAATCTTATAGTAGCCAAATCTGGAAAGGGGATCTGGAATTAGTCGCAAAACCTGGAAATGATATATGGAATTAGTCGCCAAATCGGGAAATCGTTATTCCTAATGATCCTGATCAGGACAATGGAACAAAATTATGAAATTATTATATTGTAATCGGTCCTTGTCAGGTGTGCAAAATTTCGAATTAATCTGACCTTTTAAAGTGGGTAAAAATTGAGTTGAAAGGTTTCGTTACATACAAGTGAAACTTATAAAAGCGTGTTAATATAATGCAATATACACCAGTTCCATTTATTCCTAGATATTTTGTTCCATCTATAGATTCAGTTGTATAGTTTTTTATGCATTATTTTATTTATGCTTCGTTATGAAAAAGATCGAATTTCTTTCGATGTTCCGCAGAGTTTTTATGCATCGGTTCAAAGCTCTCATTGATTTCCCAAGAACAGTTTTGTTCCAAACTCTATTTCCACTGTCGCTTCCCTTCGAAGAAAATTCTTTTACCAAGAAACTTATGCGACCATTTACTGTAGACATTCCTCTAGACATTTAATGAAGTCTTTAACTTGTAGACAAATTCTGAATCAATTAATATTCTATACCTAAAATATGCTGTCTCGCTTTGGGTCTCATAAAAAAGATGGAAAAATCTAATCAAAGTCAAAGAAAATCTTTGTCATCTATTGTTACAGAAATAACTTGTACTGGCAAATTAGTCAATAAGAAATAAATTAATCGGTGTCTCAACTTTCTTTCAATGCATTTTATTGTATGTCGTTTGTCCAACCGTAAATTGCAAGGAAAACGTATCCTAGTCACTGAACCATCATTCATAAAACATTTCTGTTCTTGGTTTGTTTAATTTTGGGCAAAAAATAAATAAATAAAGATTTCATCTACAAAAAATACAAATCTGTTGTTACACATTCTTAGGTAAAAGTTTATTTTATTCGAACAACAACTTTTAGAAAATAATTCTTCAATCTTTTTGCTGTACTCTAATATCAATATATAAACATTATTTTTTGATATAAACTGATATCCATTCACCAGTGCATTTGGAATGCTAATTTAAAATCAGAAAAATCTGGGATTACAGTCTAAATATAAATTGGAGAAATGTAACATAACTTGGTATAAATATTTTTAAAAATTTATCTAAATTTCTTGGAATGGCTAAACACTTTGTATCGGCAGAAATGATATTTGATTTATATAAAAGGCCCTTTAGTTTAATGCACTCAATTAAGGTATCCGACTACGTTCGAAACCATGATTTTAAAAAAGCGCATAAATGGATAATTTTCATGATATTTAGTGTCACTTAGATTAGAATACATGTATAAAATTGTTTTAAGGACATTTTGACAAAAAAAAATTATTTAAATACAATATTTCGGCAAAAAATTAACTTAGAATAACCTTTTTTCAAAATGTTCTCCTTTTGTGAAAAATGCTTCTATTATAATAATATTTTGCCTGTATATAGCTCAGACCTCTGTACAGAGGCTCAACTATGGTTTTTAAAAAATTCACATTCTTTTCAGAGTTACGGCTAATTGAAAGGTGTCGTCACGTCACTTGACCATGGTTCAAAATTATGTGGTCCGTCGCCAAATGCCCTCGTGTAGCTGAACAGTGTGACCTTAGTATTCAATCAATCAATAATAATCTAAATTGTGTGGTTGATGATCCAATACATACGTTGTTTTATTGATTGTGATCATAGATGAATAAATATATAAAATTTTAATTCAGAAAATTTATTTCTTTACATTTGAGTTCATTTAGAAAGATATAGAGAACTCTTATTATATATATATATATATATATATATATATATATATATATATATA